>OZ007592.1:323761227-324361227 GCA_963931845.1 Maratus michaelseni | reverse complement strand
TTACGGTTATATATATATATATATATATATATATATATATATATATAATAGTTTATTTTAAAGTATACGGAAATAACTAAAAACTATATTTAAAAAAGTCCTTCCGGCCTGTACCGGGAGGAAAAAGGTAGCTTTCCTATATCTTCGTTTTAAAATTTTAGCTAATGTTACACGAAAACAGCAAGTTAAAATGCAAAGAAACGTATACAAAAGATTCGTTAATACTGAATTTGAATAAGAAATTCGCCAAATTATTGAGCAATAGCCAAATTGGCTTCATTTATGAAGACTTTATTTTGGTTGCCAAATTTGGCGATATTTCGCCAAATGTGGCGAGAATTTGGCGCTAACGGATATTAGTTTTATGCGTATGATTGGGAAAATTATTACAACAATGAAAGAAAATAATTTGCGAGTAATCGTGTTAATGTGCTGTTTTGTTTCAAAATGTCAGCCACTCTAGAATTTCAAACTGCTCTATCTCAGCCATTTTTTAAGATAGAGGTAAACCAAAAAATGCTCTGGAATCCTTGTATCAAGGCCTAACACGTAATTAGAAAATAAATTTGAATTTTTAACTTTTTTTATATTTATTTTAGTTTTAAATTTTTAAATGGCCGCCATCTTGAAACAAAATGGCGGAACAAGCTGGCCAACGAACTCGGTCGAGACATTGGTGAGCTTAATACACACAATTAGTTTCATCAAAATTGATTTATAAATACGAGCGTTATCGTATGACATAGGTCAGATATATATATATATAAATCAACATTTGAACGGAGGGTGGTTTTGGGGTCTGGGGGTCATGATCGGTAAAAATATATCGAAATTTTCCGGAACTGCTTTCCTCCGAACGGCTGCAATAGGTAGCTTTATACTTTTTTGTATTGAAAGCTACCTAAAAAGCATATAAATAAAGATATTGCAATATCCCTGACAAATGTTCTGTGGGGGGCCCCAAAATTTCTCTACTAAATAAAATAACAGAAAGTGGAATATTACCTGCAGGGTTGCAAGCAAAAGATCTTTGAGAAACTAGTGCAAAAGTTGGTGTTCATTTTCATTAAAACTGTGTGTCTAACTGCTTTAGCTAACAAGATTATCAACAGAGCAATGGTATGACCAATGAAATGGCAAATGATGTTAAAGGTCTTTCCTGATTTTATTCTCCGCACACGATTGAAGTGCATATTATTCACCATGGTTTTCAGAATGATAAAAATCACAAACAATCCAATTCTTATTGAAATGGCTTGCTTATGTTAGGAATAGAATTTTGAATGCCAATAATTCCAAATATATACATTTTAGAAGGTAGCTCAACTCTCAAAAATTACTTTTTAAAAATGATAATATAACTTTTATGCAGTTCTATTCTAAAAATTATTTTGAGAAAAAATGGTTGACTGGCATATGAGCCTCGTATTTGTTTAGTCAGTCATGTAATTTGTGCTATTATAATATAAGTTTCAAACAGTTTGAAAAGATAATGCTAACTGAACCAATTGCAAACTCAACATGGCTTGGAAAAGAGGAAGTCCTGGCCTGGCTTAGCCCAAAGTTTATGATAAAAAAAAAAAAAAAAGAATGGACAACATAAGTTATTAACATTTTCAGATTCAACCTTCTCCAGCCCCCAATGCCCTTCATGGAGAATCTCATCGGAGAAATGGTCAAAATTCTTGTTATAATCTCTGAAAACCATACAAGGCTAATCTGCTTGAACAATGGAAAATGAGCTTTTAAAGAAGGAAAATATAACTTAACCAAAAGATTTAGTGGCAGATTTTTTTAATCACAAGATGCAAAATATAAAAATTTTAAAATTAATAATAATAATAAGCAAAAACTTTACTTGAAGCATAGATGGAAGTTGATCTTCTGAATTGAATAAAAAATGCTTTAGGTTTTTGGCTCGGAAAGAATCTGAAAGTTACAAGGGAAAAAAATTAACATTTTTACTACCATTACAAAATAGCATACAATAAAAATGTTGATTTTTTAAAAATCAAAATGTGCCTAATGTTAGATCCTATGAGCAATAGAAACTAAGCACTAAGCAGTTAACGTAAGCATGAAGTGACTTCGAGAAAGGAATCATAAGTTCTTTGTGATTCCCCATTGTCAAGGGGTACATATGAAACATCAACTAGCAGTCACATTTAATTCACAACAGTAAACAAAATTTTGACATAATACATATTTAAATTTAAAATAAACAGCCATGTTAACAAATACAAAATTTTTGATAGATGTAATGATGGATACAACTGACTTGTTAGAAAAGAAGTGTGTTTAATGATTTCATTTTATTTTATATTTAAAATAAAGATGTAACAGATAACTTCTTAGAAATAATTAAATGAAAAATTGGGTTGAACAAGTATTTAACACATCTGAGACAGCTAATATAAACATGGCATGTTTCCAATTCTGTAATGACAGTTGGGTAAAATATCAGTATCCCAATTATATGGGATGAAATGTTGAAAATTTTAACTCCTCTCCGCCAATGAAAGAGACAGATCACAATACTTCCAACCCTCTTGGCTGTCACATGATCAATAAACCTGGTTTTCATCAATTGTTGAACTGCTGTGTGGTTAAGATAGGTTGAAAAACTGCCAAGATCGATGAAGTATTACAGCCTGTCTCTTTTGTTGACCCAATAACATTACAATGGATGTGAAAATGTTGGACATTATATGAATTATTAATTTTTTTTTTTCATCATCTTTCTTTTTTCAATGTAAACAATCAGCCACTCCCTTTAATTTGAATTATAACAAAATTAATTTAAATAAAAATTGAATCACTTCAATAGTTCTACTGTTTTTTAAACATTTGTATGAATCAGATTTTAACATTAATATCAAAAGAAAACCTTATATTTCTTTACATATTTTATAATACATTGATTTAAGATTGTTTCTGATTTTAATCACTAACTATTTATAATTATAGGTCAACTGCCATACATTCAGTTCATTAAAATTTACTTAAAATTCTGACCCTTTCTAAGATTTAGCATTCTAATAAATTAAAAAAAATAATCATGCACACCACTTCTGATATAAAAATATCAATGTCCAATATGACTTCCTAATGAAATAATTTGTAATAGAGCAAAGGGTAATTTGTAATAGAGCAATAGAGCAAAATGTGTTACAGAAGATATCAGAAAATTTAACTGTGATCTTGTCAAAAAAGTTCTAGAAGATAACAAAAGTTTAAAATCAGCTAAGCGCAAACTGTGTGGTGGAAGAAAAGGTATTTTTGCACTGAAGAGAGCAGATGGAACAATCACCAAAATCAATAATGAAATAGTACACATTGTCGAAAAATTCTATAACGATCTATATAAATGTGAAGATCAAAGGGAAATCAACCTACGTGATCCACTAGTAAACATAACAGAAACTGAAGAGATAATCCCAGTGATGACAGATGAAGTTGTACAAGCCATTAGAGGCATGGAAAAAGGTAAATGCCCTGGCGAAGATGGAATTACAATTGACCTTATCAAAGAAGCAGGAGAAGAATTTGCAAAAATGCTAGCCTTGCTGTTTTCCAAATGTCTCGAGAAATCAGATGTACCAGAAGATTGGAATAATGCTGTGATGGTGTTACTTTATAAGAAAGGAGAAAAGGAAAACATTAAAAACTACCGTCCAATCAGCTTACTGTCAGTGATTTATAAAATTTTCACCAAAGTTTTAATGACAAGACTTGAATCAGCTCTGGACTCAGCTCAAACTAGAGAACAAGCAGGATTTCGAAGTGGATTTAGCACAATCAATCATATTCAAACAGTAAGGGAAGTTATAGGAAAACATAAAGAATATAATTTACCTCTCTGCCTTGCCTTTATTGATTATGAAAAAGCATTTGATTCGGTCTACACATCTGCAGTAATTTCTTCTCTGGAGTACATTGGTATAGACAAACCTTACATCAATATCAAAAAGAAGATCAACAAGAAAGCAACAGCCATCATCCGTTTGGACAAAGGAAAAGCGAAGATCAAGCTTGGAAGAGGAGTAAGACAAGGAGACACCATTTCGTCTAAGCTTTTTACTGCTGTCTTAGAAAGTATTTTCAAGAAGTTGGATTGGGAAAACAAAGGGATTAGAATAAATGGGGAATATTTGAGCCATCTCCGGTTTGCTGATGACATTTTAATTTTCAGTAATAGCCCTGAAGAATTGCAAAATATGCTAAAAGATTTGGCAGAAGCTAGCATTAATGTGGGATTAAAAATAAATTTGGAAAAGACTAAGGTGATGTTCAATTCATTTGCATCAAAAAAGAAAATCGTCTACAACAACACTGAGATTAAAGAAGTGCAAAGTTATGTGTACCTTGGACAAGAAATATCATCAGACAACAGTATCATGAATGAAATCAATAGAAGAATAAGAAATAGATGGAGTGCTTTTGGGAAGAACAATATTATTCTGAAGAATAACATGCCTCTTTGTTTGAAAAGAAAGGCGTTTAACCAATGTGTTTTGCCTGCACTAACTTATGGAGCAGAAACTTGGACACTAACAAAACGTATGATACAAAGATTACAAACAACACAGCGAAGTATGGAAAGATGTATGCTGGGCATAACCAGAAGAGACAGAAAAAGAATAACGTGGATAAGAAGTCAGACGAAAGTTTTTGACATCATCGAGAGAATTAAACGGCTAAAATGGAAATGGGCTGGGCACATTGCAAGAAGACAAGACAATAGATGGAGCACAAACACCCTACAGTGGTATCCCAGAGATGTAAAACGACCAAGAAGACGACCTCAAGTAAAATGGAGTGACGAAATCAGAAAAGTGGCCAGTGTTAATTGGATGACTAAAGCACTAGACAGGCAACAATGGAAAAATCTGGAGGAGACCTACATCCAGCAGTGGATTGAAAACGGTTGATGATGATGATGATGATGATGATGAGAGCAAAGGATGATACACAAAGTGAATATGTTTACAGTTCATAAATAAATAGTTTAATGGAAGAACATGTAATGTTGCATTTTCTCAAAAATTGCTTTAGTTTAGGGATGAAGGTGTTATCAGATGTTCTGTCATATAGTAGAGCCTAAAATACTAAGATTCTGATCAGTACTGAAGATCTGAGACATTATTTATTATTATTTAATCATTTAAATAAAATTAATATTTTTTAATATCCGAAAATTAAATGTTAATAAATTTTTTGGAGAAAATTTATAAAAGCCAAATTTGGTGTCCTCTTAAAAAGAACAACTTAGACAGGTGGACAACATACAAAGAAGGTCAACTTACCAGCTTTTACAGTACATAGTTATATTAGAAATATAAATCTATTAACAGTTTTGTGTAGAGAGATTTTAATGTTACATCCATTATGTAGCCAAAAGTCATTGAACACTTTTGATTTTAGACTTTGTCAAACATATAAAGGAACTAGGGGGCTCTGCCCCCTACGAGCTAAACTCGCCAAACCCCCTTTCTAACACCGCAAACTGTAAAAACACTCTGATTTGAAAAACTCTAAAACGATTACGGAGGATTGAATTAGAATTAAACGACTAGTGACTATCTGCTGTAATCGGGTTTCCATTCATTTTCCTTTGACTGAGGGATTTTAAGGTTGAATCAACTGCTGTCAAAACAGCTAACAACTGTTTTCGTGATCGATAAAATAAGCTTAATGAAATAGCTCATTTGAAAATCAACTTGTGAAAAATGGTTAAGTAAGCAATGTTGCTGCATCGGGAAATTTTATATTGATGCTATAGAAAATTGGGTACTTCTCCATTATCACATCTTTATCAAACTACCAATTTTCATATTTTTGTATGCAATAGTTTTCTGAATATTAGTCCAGAAAGACTTCAAGGCACAAAATCTTCATTGACAGTGGCTGCGGCTGCTACTTTTTTTTTTAATATAGAGAGATACTAAATGAATTCTTCTGGAACTTCAAGAATATAAAGAACATGTTTGACATCATATTTTTCAGCAAAAGCTTAATCACAAAGGCAATTAGGGGACCAACAACCAATTGAATAAAAAGTGTAAGAATAGCACATATATTTATGGAGATATAAATGTTTCTATAAAAAACTCAAGAAATTTTTGCATGTCTTTTTCTTTAAAGTATGCAGTATTTTCAACCAAATTTAATGCCACTTTCAGGAAACTTGATAAAGTACAGTAAAAATAACATACTAAAATTAGAATATACTTAATATTTGAAGAAATAAGAACATTTATATGAAATGGCTTTAAACTGTGCATGCACAAACAATAACAAAAATGTTTTTGCATAATTTAAAGGTCAACTATATAGGGCAACACATATAAAAAGTGTTGGAGTGAGCGAGCGAAACATTTTTATGTGCGCAATCATACCTGCGCACTGCCTGCTTTCCCCTCCCACCCACACACACTCAGTCTGCGAGCGACCGTGAGATTGGAGAGATGTACGGAGAAGTATAAAAAGTTATTTCTGTGTGATATGATAAGCAAAGATATCGCTGTGTGATTAAGAAGAATTATATGTTTAAACTAATTGTTTTGTGTTGCAGTGTGTCGTCCAATAAATTGTTTTGTTCTGTAGAGATCCATGGTTTACTTCGTGAGTTATATTAATAACAGAACAACAAATGGTAGCAAGAACAGTGGTTGTTGAATTTTGAAACTGAAAGTGATTGTGTTAAGATAAACATGGACAAATTAAACGTACCTGAATTAAATGGAACCAATTACTTTATATGGAGCCTAAAAATTAAAGCAGCTTTAAGTCTAAAAAGATTGGACAATGTCATATCTGAAATTAAAGCTACAGATCTAAGTGAAAAAGATTCCATCGAATGGGACCAGAAAAATAATGACGCCGTAGCCTATATTAAATTGTCATTGTCGGATGAACAGGCATTACAGTTTGCAGCCGAAGAAAATGCGAAAATTTTATGGGAAAAAATAAAATCTACTTTCATCGGTCAAGCAGAAGACAGAAGGATTGACGCGGGTAACGAATTAAAGAACTTAGATATGAAATCAAACGAATCAGCAAATGATTATATCGCCAGAGCCCGGGGAATTGCCACTAAATGTCAAACGCTTGGATTGACTGTAACAGATCGAGAATTAGTGTTCTACACGGTACGTGGGCTGAAAGGAAATTTTTCAAAAGTAAGGGACATTTTAAAGACACAGAGTGAAAAATCTATGGATGAAGTGTTAGAAATTCTACGGGAAGAAGAACAAACGAATACTCCGCGTTCTGAAGGGACCGCCGCTGAAGTATTTTACTCTAAGAAAAACAAAAGTCCAAGACTGTGTTACATTTGTAGACGTCCGAATCACGTTGCCAAGGATTGTTTTTACAGGAACAATAGTTCTAGAAATAACAAGTCCAGTGGAAATCGACAAAGAATAAAAACGCACTATGATGTAAATTTATTCATTTAAGGACAGAAAAAATTCTGCACTGACTATTTCACCTGAAAACTATGAACTGTGTGACAATATATGGTTGTTGGACAGTGGTGCAAGTTCCCATATGTGTAATAACAAACTATGGTTTAAGCCTCTAATTCCCGAAGAAAAGGATATATATCAAGCAGGTAAAAATTCAAAACTAATTTCGAAGGGTTTAGGTATAGTATCCTGTAATACGGTAAGTAAAAATAATTCCATCCATTTAACTATTAATGATGTTAGCTTTGTACCAGATTTGAGATATAATTTACTATCAGTCACTTGTCTAATGGATAAGGGTTGTAAAATTATTTCTAAACATAACTGTGTGCTAATTTTTGATAAGCATAATACTTTTCTATTTAAAGCATTTAAGAATGATAATCGATTAGAGATTAAACTTGAACCTGCCTGTAATACTCAGTGTAATTTTACTCGTAAAAGTACTAGTAATTATGAACTCTGGCATAACAGATTGTGTCACTTAAATTCAAAATATATGTTACAAATGAAAGAGTATATTGATCTTAAAGATATAAATGTGTCTGATTTTAAATGTGATATAAGTAAGATAACCAGGAAAAGTCATCCGAACATTGATATTGACCAAAGTTCTGATATAATGGAGTTATTTCATGTAGATTTGTGTGGCCCGATAAAGCCTGAATCACTTGGTGGGGCAAAATATTTTATGATACTAGTGGATGATTTTTCTGGAATGTATTTTACTTATTTCCTCAAAAGTAAAGATGAAGTATTTGATGTATTTTATAAATTTAAAGCTAAATATGAAAATCTTATGGGTAAAAGAATTAAAAAAGTGAGAAGTGACAATGGACTCGAATTTGTAAACACAGAATTAGATAATTATCTTGCTAATTCAGGTATATTTCATGAAAAAACAATTCCATATAACAGTGAAAGTAACGGGAAAGCCGAGAGAGCGAATAGGGTTCTATTAGAAAGGGCTAGATCTTTATTATATGAAAGTGAACTTCTTAACAAATTCTGGGCAGAAGCCATTAATTGTAGCACACAAATATCTAATATAACACCGCGTAAAGGAAAAGAAAAAATCCCCTTAGAAATTTGGACAGGTAAAAAGCCCAATTTAAACTATGTAAGAAAATTTGGCTGTTTAGCTTACTTTCATATTCCTAAAACAATGAGAAATAAATTCGATGTACCTGGAAGAAAAGGAATTATGTTAGGTTATGCGAAAGATAGGATAGGATATCGTATTTATGATGTGAAAAATAAGAAAATAATTGAAGAGCGTTCTGTTAAATTCAATGAAATGATAAAAGGGAGTAAATATTTTGGATTATGTAAATTTTCCGAGTGTTGGGATATTGAATCGCTAATAAATAAAAATTTTCAGGGGGAAAATGAAATTAATGAAAGTGAAAGGAATAAAATTATCAATTTAGAGATTTCTGATGCAACAGAAATAAATAACAGTTGCGCAATCCCATCAACAGAACTTAATTTATCTCCAGGTAGACATGACGGCGGCAATTTGACCAGAGCGGGGGAAGCAAATAAGAACAAAATGAAAACCCGAAATGAAAATATTGAAGTTCGAAGGTCAGAAAGATTGAAAAATAAATATTCCTCAGCTAATTTAACTGATAATGTCCCAAGTAATTATTTAGAGGCAATAAATAGTGTGAATTCACATGATTGGGAAAAAGCTATGAAAAGTGAATTGGATTCTTTAATTAAGCATAATGTTTGGGAAATTGTAGATATGCCAGAAAAAACAAAATTGATTAAAAGTAAATGGGTATATGCTTTAAAAGAGGGCGATAATAAGAAAATAAAATACAAAGCAAGATTGGTAGCAGCTGGATTTAATCAGATTAAAAATAAAGATTATTCTGAGTCATATTCACCTGTTGTAAATATCGAGTCATTTAGATTACTAATTGCACTTGCAGCTAAATTAAATTTGATTGTTAAATTTTTTGATGTTAAAACAGCATATTTGTATAGTGACTTGCAAGAAACATTATATATGACACCACCACCTGGTTACGAAAATTTAATAGGAGTTAATAAAGTTTGTAAATTGAAAAAGAGTATTTACGGATTACCCCAATCCGGTAGAAACTGGTATTTTAAAATTAAAGAAGTACTCTGTAATATTGGATTAAATCAGTTAGGTTCTGATAACTGTATGTTTATTAAAGTTGAGAATGATAACATTTTTATAATATGTATGTATGTTGATGATTTAGCTATTTTTTGTAATAATCAAACAATGTATGAAAATATTGTTTCTAAAATTAAAAATGTATTTGAATTGTATGAAAATAAGAACTCTAAATTTTTAGGTATGGAAATTGAAAAATATGATAAAGGTATCAGTTTGTCACAAGTTGAATATATTGAATCATTGTTGGAAAAACATAATTTAGAAAATTGTAAATCTGTGAAAACACCTATTGTTAAAGGTGAAGATAAAAGTTTCCCTCCAACAAATGAATTGTTTGACATGACTAAGTATCAGGAAATTATTGGTGAACTTTTATATTTAGCTAATAGAACACGTCCTGATATATCATTTGTCACGACTTATTTGTCTCAATTTAATCACAAACCAGAAAAAAGACATTACATTTTGGCTAAAAGAGTATTAAGGTATTTAAAAGGCACAAAAGATAAAAAATTATTTTACAACAACGAATTTGGGAATTTAAATAGTAGTTCAGACGCTAGTTGGGGAAATGGAGAAAATGGAAAGTCTCTTTCAGGGGGAGTTGTCTTATTAAGAAAGTCATTAATATCTTGGAAATGTCGTAAACAAAAAAGTGTTAGTCTTTCTACTTGTGAAGCAGAATTGTTTTCTATTTCAGAAATTTGTAAGGATATAATATGGACTGTAAATTTATTATCTGAGTTAAAGTGTAAACAATTTATAAAGGATGCCATAATTTTAAGTAGTGATAGCCAAGCAGCAATACAATGGATAAAATGTACAAGATCATCAAATAAATCTAGACATATGAACTTGAGATTTCATTTTGTTAGAGATTTGTTGTCAGAAGGTATTATTTCATTGGAATATGTTCAAAGTGAACATATTATTTCAGATTTCCTTACTAAAGCTGTAAATGAGGATAAATTGATTTATTCTATGGAAAATATTTCATTATTATGATATGTGTAATTATTGTATGTAATTTTATGTAATTTTTGTATGTATATGTATTTGTGTATTTTTGAACTGTTTAAAGAAAAAAAAATGTATCTCTCGCAGGAGGGGTGTGTTGGAGTGAGCGAGCAAAACATTTTTATGTGTGCAATCATACCTGCGCACTGCCTGCTTTTCCCTCCCACCCACACACACTCAGTCTGCGAGCGACCGTTAGATTGGAGAGATGTACGGAGAAGTATAAAAAGTTATTTCTGTGTGATACAATAAGCAAAGATATCGCTGTGTGATTAAGAAGAATTATATGTTTAAACTAATTGTTTTGTGTTGCAGTGTGTCGTCCAATAAATTGTTTTGTTCTGTAGAGATCCATGGTTTACTTCGTGAGTTATATTAATAACAGAACAACAAAAAGGACAGTTGAATGTCGTGAAAATAAAGAAAGATATTGGTGATGTAGTGAGCTGAATTTCAGTTGCTTTCTAAAAATAGCTGGATGATGTGGGATTTTGCACAAATTGTCATTTTTTTTATTTATTGACTTCCAACAAAGGAGTTTGTATTTAATGAATGTCCACTGCTTTGGGACAGATACTTCAATTTTGACAATTCTTTCTTTGTTAGAATGGACTCATTACTATGATTCTTCCTTGGAGAATATAATGAAATTTAGGGATAATACAGAATATATTTAAAATTTTAATAAAGGATGATTCACCAGTAACCTGTACTGGAGTGAATCAGAATAACTAAAATAATTTTGAAAACAAATACATCTATTTTATCCCAAAATCCCACTATATAGCCTGACATATAAAATGGTTAGTACATTGCGCTATAATTAAATTTATGTTACTGGAAACTTCTACTTGATTTTTAAAATATTAATCAATACATAATTTTACTTATTAAGCTGTATACCTTAAAAATAAGAAAAAGGAGAAAATAACTCACCAAACAGACGATTGCAAACACAAACTATATTTTATTCAATTACTAAACATTGAACTTCCAGCAGAATACTTCTTTTATTTATAGTATTGTTATTTATATAAAATAATATGACTAATAAAATTTCCTGGAAGCTTCATAAGATTGTTGATACATAAATATTGTATAGACATAATAGCTTTATTTCATAAATTCTAATTTATTCAGTAAATTGAACAATGCCTTAGTAATTTTATCATGATAGTAATTATATTTTTGAAAACTATTCTTTTGAAATCATTTTAAATTTTTACTTGTAATTAGTTCTTAAAAGTTGATAATATTTTTCAGTTCATCGATAATTAGTTTGTTGATTATTTTGATACTGAAGTCATAAGTCCAGTCTATTATATTTACAAAGTCTAATTTAATAACAAAGTTCGTTTGTTGATTAAATTGATACTGAAGATGTATGTCTAGTCTATTGTGTTTATAAAGTCTAATTCACTAATCAAGTTTTTTATCTCAAATGACAGGTATGAGAATTATGATCTTTTCCAAAAAACACAGATAACCTCACACAAACTGGAACAAGTAGGATAGATGAGCAGTCACAAAGTTTACAATACTTCTCTCCGGCTGAGGACTCAAAGCAACTGAGAAAGATTCATTTAGATGGAGCGTTCACGGCTATTGATATGAAGACTTTTAAACTGATCTATTGGAAACATCAGGACGATATCGAATAACTTTGCACTATGAATCTATTTCCAAAAGATGAGCGAATGCCTTAGTAATTTTATAAAAATTTGAAGGAGGTTTCTTAAATATAATCAGAAAACCATATAGATTTGCAGTTGAACTTTCAAGTCTAGTAAATGATGTTAAAATATTTCGATAATAATTTGACGCCGATTCCAGAAAACGCCACTCTGCTGTAAGTAAATTGATTAAGCATTATTTATTTTTGTAAACAAAATTTATGAACTATTTTAAATAAATGAATAAATTAAAGTTAAAAATTTTAAAGGATGAATAAATTAAAGGTGAATTTATTTTAAATCATAACAGAGAACTAAAGCATGAATAACGCCTGAACATAAAGCATGGCAATTTGTGGAAAATTTCTTATTATCCAGTTACTTTTAGAAAGGAATTGAAGTTCTGCTCACTATATCACTGATATCTTTCTGAATTATGATAATCGATTGGACTTTCTATACAAGTTGCCCTATATAGTTAACTACTAAATTATGCAAAAACATTTTTGTTATTGTTAGCGTATGTACAGTTAAAAATTATTTCATACAAATGCTCATATTTCATCTTTAATATAATTATATTCTAATTATAGTATGTTGCTTTACTGTACTTTGTCAAGTGTCCATAGAGTGCCTTTAAATTTGGTTGAAAAGCCTGCATGCTATAAACAAAAAACATGTGACAATTTCTTGAATATTTAAAAAAAAAAAACTTTTTATCTTCATGAATATATGTGCCACAGTTAGGGGTCATTTTGAGCATTTTATTTTCTAGGTGATCACAAATATATATTTTTTAATTCAATTTGTTGTTAGTACCCTAACAGCCTTCATGATCAAACCTTTGCTGAAAAATATGAGGTCAAATGTGCTCTTTATGGTCTTGAAGTACCAGAAAAATTTGCTTAGTATTTCTTTAGATTGGCGATTTTTGGCCATACAGTGTTATCTTCAATTCAAGCAATGAATATTTTATTTGCACAAATAATAAATAGAAAACTTCATTGAATATTTTTATGATTTTTTTCCCCTGAAACTGACCTAGTTGGAATTTTTGATCATTCGGAACTGCATAACATATTACATAGAGAGGTTTTATTATAGCTATCTATTACAACTAAATATCATTTAAGACAGATGTTTGATAAATTTGTTGATAAAACAAATCTTAAAAAGTGCTAACCAGTGACAGATGTAGAAGCAGCTGGCACTTTAAGGGGAGATGAGTGAGCACTTTCTGGTTGGTTAGGGAGAGATGCATTGCTATCAATGCTGCTAAAAAACTCCTCAGCTTCTGCAGCCTCTTCAGGTTCTCCTAAAAAACAATCAGTTTCTTGCCAAAATGAAAAATTATAAGAAAAAAGGTTATTACACACAAAAAAAAAAAAAAAAAAAAAAAAAAATATATATATACAGTGTCTCACAAAAGTGATGGGACACTTGTGCTTTATAAAAAGAAACTGCAATAAAATAAATAAACAAACATGTGCAAAAATTTTTTGGGTGTGTTTCATATTTAAAGTTAGTAACAATTATTACATAACATACATTTTGTCAAAATATTAAAATATTAATTTAGTAAAAATACAATTGTTCAGAACGGAGCAAAAAATGGCTCACATAAGTGATGGGACACTTACTTTTCCATCAAATATTTATCCACAAATTTTACTTTTTAAAAGGTTTTAATATTTTGTTGGATTTCCTTTTACTTTTAAAACATGATTTAATCTTTTTGGGATGGATTCGACTATTTTTTTTGTGATTTCTGGAGTGATTTTGCCCCATTCTTCTTGAAGCACCGATTTTAGTTGTTGTTTTGAAGAAATGGTGTGTTTGCGAATTCTTGATTCCAATTCTTGCCAAATATTCTCTATGGGATTTAAGTCTGGAGATTGTGGTGGTGTTTTTATTATTTCAGGACAGTTATATAGCAGCCAGAGTCTAACGTTCAGAGCAGTGTGCTTGGTGTCATTGTCCTGGTAGAATTTAAAATCGTTATGAAGGTTCAATTTTCGTGCTGAAGATTTCAAATTTTGCTTTAAAATATCAATATACTTGTACTGATCCATTATACTGTCAATAAAAACAAAATTACCAACTCCAGCGGACGACATACACCCCCATACCATAACTCCTCCTCCACCATGTTTTACTGTTGGTACCAAGTTCTGTTTGCGAAGTTCTTCCCTGGGTTTTCTCCACACCAAGATTCTACCGTCAGAACCAAATATATTAAATTTACTCTCATCAGCAAATATAACTTTATTCCAGTAATCAGAATTCTTATTTATGTTGGATTTTGCGAAAGCTAGTCTGAGTTTTCTATTCTTTTCACTTACGAAGAATTTTTTCCTGGCTACTCTACCGTGATATCCAGCAGATCGAATTACCCTTCTAATAGTTTCAGGATTAACAATTATTCCATATAATGCTTGTAAATCAGCAGCAACTTTTGAAGCACTAATTCTTGGATTTTTTTTAATATTTCGAACGATAATTCGCTTTATTCCATTGGATAGCTTTGATGGTCAGCCAGGTCTTCTTTTATCCTGAATCATATGATTCTTTTTATATCGTTTAATGATATTGAAAACTGTTGAACGACTCAAGTTAACTGTTTCAGCAGTTTTTCTAATAGATTTTCCACGTTCAATATGCAAATTAATAACTAATTTTCGAATTTCAGGCGAAGTTTCTTTTCATTTAGCATTCATGACTACACAGAGCTAAAAAACACAAAAATTCCAAAACAAACTGGAGAGAAATACTGCAGACGATTTTATAAATTATTGCCAATTGCTTTTAAGTAAAAATAAAACCCCAAAAAATATTTTTATTGCTTATTTCAGGCGATTTTTGTTGCATATATAATGGTGTCCCATCACTTATGTGAGCTATTTTTTGCTCCGTTCTAAACATTTGTATTTTTATTAAATTAATATTTTAATATTTTGACAAAATGTATGTTATGTAATAATCTTTACTAAATTTAAGTATGAAACACACCCACAAAAAAAATGTGTACATGTTTTTTTAATTTATTTGATTAGTTTCCTTTTGTAAAGCACAAGTGTCCCATCACTTATGTGAGACACTGTATATATATATATTGAAGCCTTTCAGAATTAAAAAGCAAACTTCAGATATTTTTTTAAAAACTCAATTACATACTAAAAGTGCAAAATACAGTATTTTAGCTACTATTTAGTAATTTCTATTAATCACTGATTTTTTCCTTAATTTGTTAATCTGTGGAAATTTTAACTTAGTTGAGTTTTTTCACAAACTGAATAGGTGCACTTATCTAAAAACTGTAAGATAAATTTACAAGTATAAATTATTTTTCGATTTCTTTATTATTTAACTAGCCACCTGTGACATCCAGTTTGGTTGATTCCAAATGAGTACTGTGCATTTTCCTAGTGTATTAAGAATTCCACTTAGTTTAATAAAATACATGCTTAATCTTCTGTTATCAGGTTGCATGCCAATTGGCATAATTTAGTCTGTGTACTTTGTTGTAATATATTGTTTCTGTAATAAAACTTCAACAGTACCATAGTCGATGACATTCAGATTACCAAAATTTTTTTGCCATTTCTCATATCACCAATGCTTGGGATGTAACCTGATTATGGAAGAATCAAGAAATTAACAGCTGCAGTTAAATATGTAGGAAATGTATGTACATGTATGTCTTTAGGAAAAGACATGTGGCATATCTAATAACATGTATTGATACAATAGACCATAACAAGAGATGTGGTATATTATCATAAATCATTGATACTTTTATGTTAGATAGACACAGGTGATAAATCACCAAATATTGTTTCCATTGCCATCATTAATACTGCATTCATTTTATTTAAAATATAAACCTAAATTTAATTTAAAATACATATATTATATACAATTAAATTACAGATATTATATACATTTAAAATCTCATTTCATTTAAAATACTGGAAAAAAAAGTAATACCATAAATAAAAATATTTTATTTCATCATCAAAATATTGTTCCTAATTCACACACATGAAAAATAAAAGCTGCTATTGGTGAGATTTTGCACCAGCTAACATAAAAGTACCCAATCATTTTATACAGAAGTAATATGGTCATATTCCAACAGGCACCTTGAAATGTGATACAGCACATTTCAAAGTATTGAACCGTTATATGCTGCCAATTTTTGACCTTGAAAAAGGTCAGATCGTCAGAGAGAAAAGTTATTTCATTGTACATCAAATTCTTTATTAAGTCTTGAGTTTCTAACAGGAATGGCAAGGATATTCCTACATTTTTTGCTATGTTATATTAACATTTAGTTATCCAATAGAGCATTTAGCAAAAACTACATTCTTTGGGATTTTTCTGTAATTGTGTTCACAGCCAATGAGGAATTTGCACACATGGGGGATTTGATCATTTATATATTTTTCTGATAACTCTACATCCACAGTTTTCAAAAATGTTCTCAAAAACGCAAAAAATAAAATCAATAATTAAATAATTAATCGTAAAAGTAAGCTAAAATCACGTGACTCCAAATCGGGGCGTGACTTACTATGACGTCACAGTTCACGACATGCCAATGTTTACATTCTGTTAGCAAGCGGCAATCGTATTCTCTTGACATCCAAATTTTTTTCTACTTGGATTTTCATAATAATTCATCATCATCTCATTCTGATTGTTGATTTTTTTCTAATTTCGTATTTATTTTTACGAATTATGTCTCTTATACCCGGATCTGCCAAGAATAGATAGCATGGCTATGTTTTCTTTCTTGGGGAAATCCCCCGATTTTATGGGAGCAGAAATAAGAGGGATTTAAAACGAAAAGGTACATAAAATTATTTTTATATTATTCAATTTATATAATAAAAGCAAATAACGAGCTAGATTTATTTATTTTGCAAGAATATTTATCAATTAATTATTATAATTATTTTGCAAGAAAAAGACATTTTCATATATTTATTTCTAATATATATTTTTTAATTTAACTAAAATATTTGATTACAGATTCAATTAAATTATCTTGGATAAAATGCATGCTTGGTAGCCTTTGTCCCTTATACGATGTTTCTTTCAAACAAAAATTATTTTTGACTAACAAGTATATATTAGTTCAAATTATTTATCTATTACAAACGGACAAACATACGTGATATTTTAACAGAAAATTCCGTCTTCTATGATTTTATTCTTTAAACAAACATGAAGTGTAGGAGTAAATCTGAAATTTAAGAAAAACTGTTTTTTTTTTAATTCTTTAAAACAGAAAAAAAAAGAATTGAATCATATATTCAATATTTGAGGTGTAAGAACATTTGATTTTGAATTCGGTAGATGGCGCTACCAAATACCAAATATTTACAGTAGTTATTTTACGCCTTGAAATAACTCGTTTTATAATCTCTTTTAAGACATGACAAAATATTTTTTGAAATAAATCCTTTTTTTAAAAACCTAGTCCCTAACTTTATAAAAATGTACACTTACGCAATAAAATTTTTATTTACTTCCTGAATTAAAAACTAACATATTTCTGTGTGTCATTTCTTAGACGTTTCTACGTTTTACCTATTTAATCATCAATAAAACAGGATTATTGCTTATGAATCTTTATAGATACAATATACCTATGAAATCTATTACAGTGTTTTTGTTTTGCAGTATTTATAATAGGACTTTATGTTGTCCGTCATAATAATTTTCGAAACAGCAATATTTAAAAGGGACAAGTTGAAAAGCGACGTATGTAAAAACAATAACTATGTCGTTTGTTGTCATGAACTGTGACGTCAGATGTATTACGCAGCGCTTTCGGGATACGGTAAATAGTGCGATATTAAAACAATCATAAATCAACAATAAAAGCTAAAAAAAAAAAAAAATATGCAGGCTATCCTTCTTAATTTTTCATGTTCTATTGTTTCGTGATAAAGTTAGAAAACGTGCAAATTCTCCATTGGCACATGTTAGCGAAAATGACTTATTGTTGCAACCATTACAGTAAATCTTATACACTTGAAACTATATAACTGTCAGCATCGCTGATGTTTGACACAAACTTTGGTTGAGCAGTCGATTATAGAGGATACTCTGCAAATGAAACTTTCACAATTATGATCTGAAATGCTTTTTCGATATTAGCTGCAACATTTTCATCTATAAACGTCAATTATTAAGCCTATTTTAGCTATCAAGTAATCTTTTTTTTTTTTTTAGATATTGATGTTTATCTAATCAGTTTTTCTTTGTTCTCCTTTCTTCAGATCATTCATAAGTTTATATGTAAAGAAGTATTTAGAATCTTTCTGATAATTTTATGAAGATTGGATTTGATAACTGATTACACACAGCAATAAACCAATCAAAATAAGTACATTTACTAATCTGTTAGTGCGATTACATACTTGATTTCATTTGAGTTATTATCTAAATGCCAACCACAATACAAACTAAGCATTTAATCATATCATTATCAAACATTAAAGGCATAAAACTTATTATGTCCAGTGTCATCGCTAAGACTTTTTATTGGGGGGGGGGGGGGGGGAGAGGACCTTAAATTGCCAAGTCAAATTTCAGTATTTGCCAACTCATTGAAAAGGAAAAATAAATAGTTCTCGCCAATTCAACAAGTTTAATAATATTCCCAATTAGATTTGTAACTTTTGACAAGTCCATTAAAAATAGAGAGTACATTATAGTTTTTATTAAAGTTTTATGCAAATTTACCAAATAAGAGTTTGTAAATTTGCCAAGTGTAATAGCATTCACAAACGTTTGGGGGGGGGGGGAGGCTCCCCCCCCTTAGCGAGGCCTCTGATTATGTCATGTGATGAGAGACTGAATTAAATTGAGGAAGTAGAAATAACAGATTTTCATAACATGCAAGCTATGTTTTAAACAAATTTGAATCAATTCCTCAAAAAGTAAATTCACTAAATGCTTTAAACATTTAAAAAAAAAAAAAAAAGAAAAGAAAAAAAATTACATCATTTTTTATTTCATATACAGAACTCACAAGTATAAAAAAGACAACTAAATAGAGTCAATCTGATATTCGTTTAGCAAAAAAGATGCAATGTACCAAAGTTTGGTACATTTTAACATTGAATGCACTCATTATAAAACGATTCGTTTTGATTAAGAATGCAAGTATAATCAAATTAACAGCCATCACTAGCAAGATTACCAACAGAACAAAACTTTCAAAATCATTTTTGCTGCTGCAGTAATTTCCATCAAGCCAGTAACAACCATTTTAGGGAGTTAATTATCTGTTCCTCCATTTCCATTTCAGAAATCAATACACAAAAAATAGAGTTGAATTATCTAAAACTAATTTCATTGGCTCATAGACAAATGATGTTATAATTTTTTTTCTTTTAATTCCTGCAGGCAAATGAAGTACACATTGTTCATTGTGGTTTTCAAAAATGATAAAAATCACAATCAACTCAATTCTTTTGTTAAAGTAGTTTGTTTATATTAGGAATGAAATATCGAATGATGATAACTGTAAATATACATTTTAGAAGGTAGCTCATTAAATTTTTATTTATTTTTTTTTAATGATCTTTCTAAAAATTTAACTTTTATGCAGTGTTATTCAAAAGAATAATTTTGAGTAAAAATGGCTACTTGGTGTTATAAAGCGATTAGCCCTGTATCTGTTTAGGACAGTAATGATTTGCACTATTATAATATAGATTTTCTGTTAAAATTGTGACAAAAACTCCTATGTGAAAAATATTTTACTAAATATTAAAAATAATTACCATTATTTCATTAATGAGCAAAATAGCTTGTTTAGATAAAAAAAAAAAAATATATATATTTTATTCTATACAAAAACCTATAAGCTTTGATAAATAAAAATCTTTTATAGTTCTGTACAAATAGTATAAAAATACATTTCTTAATATCAAGCAAAAGTAAAAAATAACGCATCAAGAATTCCATCCTTTAAAACACAAATGGCGAAAGAATTTTCTTCCTTGGATACAATGTTGATAAACAAAGAATAGTATGAGAATATAGCTTTTAAAAAGAACATAAAAAATGGAAATAAAAAGCTGACAATAAGAAAATTTGGTTAGTAGCCACTGGCCAGTAGGCAAAACGTATATAAATGCCATTTGAAAACTAAAAAGGCAATGTATAGATGTTTCTTAAAATTGTTTTGAATTATATCTAAGACTAAAAGAATGTTATTAATTTCTGAAAAAACCATTAAAGCTTATTTTCATGAATCAACTTTGTCCCTAAAGAAATATGACACTTAACCTTCTCACTGCCGTGAACTGATATACGTTCACTATGCTGCAGGTTTCACTGCAATATTTCCATTATTTAAATTAATATAATTCTACAAATATAATCTAGTTTTAAAACATTAAGTGATGATTAATAGTCTCAAGAATTATATTCATATACGTAATTCAGTTTTTATATAATGTTTCAAATATGTTTTTTTAGCTCTTTAAAAAAGTTACAGAGAAAACAACATTACAATTTTGCCCTTTTGCTCGGCAGTCAGAGGGTTAATGATTCAACTGTACAAACTTTAGAATTTTATTTTGACAAATTCAGTTTTAACTTTATGAAATAAACATTTAAGAAGACTTTTTTATTACATATATACAATTATAGAACAGGTAAGTTACAATTTATACATTATTTGAAAATGTGAACATTCTTCTCCTTACAGGAAGTTAAGTTAATTAAAACAAAATCAACTGAAAAAAAAATATATATATTTGGCTGGTTTAGAATTTTTTTATTATTTTGAAGTTTAATCACCTACCAACAACTGGCAAGTAGTTATTTTCAACTTTAGATAACATGCTCCAAAGAATTTTATATCAAACCTGAGAGAGAAGTGGTTTCACTACGGACATCATCAGGGGATTGAGTAAGGTGGCACAAATACAGAAGTTTAAGCTTAGTTTCAATATCACTTCTGCACACAATGGCAAGGAATTGAAGGAACTCCAAAAAGCTCATCATATTATCTTGATTGTCGTCCATTAACTGAATTAAAAAACAACATACACAAATTATTTCATTAAAGTGAATGTGCATTTTAAAGAAAAGAGATAGTTGGGTACACATAAATAAATCTTCAAATACATGTAAATAATACAATAAATTAAGTGTACAAATAAAATCTTTAAAAAGCTTAAAACTTTTCAAGTTTAAAAGCTTTCTTAAAACCTCTATGCAAGAATTGTTGTGTTTTGGAGGGATTAAAAAAACTACAAGGATATAATGTATATATATATATATATATATAGAATCAGAAATAAAGTAATTGCTTTGATGCATAATAAGAGATTAAGTTTTTATTTAAAAGAAATTCAGGATTTAAGTATACATAAATATATTTAAATAAAGACATTTTTACAGCACATATTTATAAGTATAATGATAGTATTTAAATGCTAAGAATATATTTTAAAAAAGAGGTTGTTATCAAAAAAAGATTGTTTTACTAATTTTCATACATTCTATTATTCAAGATTAATTCATTCAATAAGTTATCACTCAACTAAGTTAATAAATTTTGCTGCACTCAAATAAAATCTCAGAAAGTTTTTGTGACAAGAAATAACTCTCATTTACTGATCTCAATAAATAATTGAACTTTTATCACAAATTGAGACAGTTATTAAAAAATAATTTTTTACACATATAATATATCCGATAAAAATAGATTACAAATTCCAAAGTTATACATTAAAATAAAACAAAGTAAAATGTGAGCAAAATAAAACTGAAAATTAACAATAAATATTTTAAAATTAACAATAAAATATACCTTAAATATGCGAGTACACAGCATTTTTGCATTCTCCCCCCTTCCCCAAGGCGGCAAAAGGTTGAAAAAAATCCTAAAGAGATCATAATCAATTAAACACTGTTCATAAAAAGGCATTGTGGGATCATATTTTTCATGACCATTACAAGTGACAGTAGGACTCCAATACATCTGTTGAAGCTGCTCCTCCTAAAAACAAAAGGGGCAATTATTTTAAGAAAACATTTACAGAGTAATTCAGCATAATAAATATTAAAACTAAAAAATAATTCACCTTAATTATTACTCTTTTTCATAAGCATTTAAAAACGATTTATTATATTTATTTTAAAATTTTGTAGGTAAATGATTTTTTATTATTTTTTAAAAATACAGTACAGCAGTGACCATTAACTTTTAAGCCATCATGGGCACATTTGAATTTTTTAACCATCTTTGTGGGTACAAAAATTTAAATTAATAATTATACACTACTTTTATCAAATGCAACATATTAAATTATAACTGTAAATTAAAATGTCACAAAGTACTAGATAATTTATATTACAATTTTTAAGAGTTTTTAAAATTCAAAAATATGCAAATAATATTCAAAGTAAAATGAATTGTAATTAACAAATTCTATTAAAATTAATTTTTAAATATTGCCTCAGAAGGTTAATCCCAACATTAACTCTGTATATACTACAGTTTTCTCTGAATAGTTGCTGGAGAAAAAAAAAAAAAAAATGTTAGTTAAAAATATATTTTGTGTGAACTGCAAAAACTTAAAATTTAAAAAGTAAGATATTTAGCAATTGATAATTTAATTTATTCCAATTCAAATTGTTTGCTTTAATTAGACCTATGATGAAGGCAACAAAACTTGCTTTGTATCATAAATTTGAGGACTGACATTTACAAAACAAATTTTATATGGTTAAAAAAAAGAAAGAAAGAAAGCTTACAAAAAACAAAGTATATATATATATATACTAGGGGGCCTACCCCCTGCGAGCTACGCTCGCCAACCCCTGCTAAGGCTTCGAAGCCTCTAAAAACATGACAGCGTGCTTTGTTTTAAAAATATTGGTAAATCTGTAATTGGGTTGCCATGCTTTTAAACGTTTTAATGGGGCATTTTTTGATTACCATGGCCTCATACACAGCTGTTGCGACAACTGACGACTGTTTTCGGGATTGATAAGTAAAATCAATTACAACTTGAAAACAAGCTTGTATAAAATGGTTAGGTTTAAATTGTGGCTACCTGTCGGACTTTTATAACAACGATCTGTATTCTATTCTTCCTTTGCGTTTAAGGATGAGAAAAAAACCATCTGCTTGTGAATAACATTAAAAACCAAGGTATTGAAAAGTACTGTTATAGACATTTTCAGTAACAGGTTTTAATTTTCTCTCTATTTTAGTGCACCATCATGCATATTTTCATGTTATTTTATATATGTCAAATATTTATTTTAATTAATATGTATATACGAATTTTCTAATAATTATTTATCATACAAAATGAATTAAATATTTTGTGCATGCATGCCTGCATTTATTCGGCATCAATTGATGACATATTTAAACAAATTTGCTATCCACGATAATTTTACACCTTGTTATGTCACTTGAATACTGTCCATAAGAAAATCGGGTACTTTTCCAGTATAGGATCCTTTGCTTTTAGGTTTGGCGTAATTCGAGCTACGAAAAGGGATATATTCGTTAATATACATAGATTTGTTGCCAAAAGTTATGAAAACAAACCCAATGAGCTTTTGGTGCTTTTCTATTATAGGGGTCTTGACGCTTTTTTAAAAAGCTTGGCGCAATTCGGGCATCAGAAAGTGAGATTTGGTGCCAAATGACATAAACAGCCATGGAAACAAATTCGACGATTTTTTTGTTTATATGCGTATTTTAATTATACATATATTATTATTGTTTTTTCTATACAAATTACTTCTGATTATATATAAAATAGGATAAATGACATTTTACGCTAAACACATTGTATAAATATTTTTTTGCTCCTTTCTTTTGCGTTTACATAAATGACGTCATTTGGACAAATTTATTCAAAATATTTTCAGTTTATAAATTAAATTAAATGCTGACAGACGATTGAATCCTGACGATAGAAATGTGATTTTTTTTTTCAAATTTTCCTGAAAAACATAATTTAATCACAATCTTGTCTTCATTATCGATTGAAATAAAAGATAAATTCAATTTCAAATTGAAAATGACGAATAAAAAGAAATCAATAATCCCTATAGGGATCCTTTTCAATTTTTTTCCCTTTTTTGTCACAAAAAAACTGAGTAATTAGTTGCCATCATTACAGAAATGTCATTAAAGTTAGAAAAAAATTAATATCTCGAAAACTAATTACAATTTCAAAATTCTATTACCAGTTTTGACATCTGCGGATTTTTATGGACAATTGGTATTAATTTCACTATCAAGCGTTTAATATTTTATTAAAAATTGCCCTGAAACATAATCAGACGTTTAATCAGTCGTTTCATAAAATTGTTTCAAAAATTCGTTTCATTAGGATTTTATATATATAGGGTAGATAACTAAGGAGGCTCTGCCACCCTGCTTGCTACGCTCTCCAACCCCACCCCCCCCCCACGTAATCGCGCAGCAATTTGTATTTTCTAGAATAAAGGAAAAAAATTTCATTGGTCCATTTCCAAATCGCTACTTTTTTTTTTAATATAGAGGGATACTAAGCATATGATTTCATTTTAATATACAATATAATACTGGTATAGAAAATTTAACATGATCACACATTTCTTAATGCTGAAGGGATTTTCACTTTTCTAATTATTCCTAGTACAATAATTTGAAATGTAAACAAATTAGGGATTTTTTAAAAAAATTTTTGAATATAAGAAGTATAATTTTATAAATGACAGATGCATTTAAGTAAAATCTAACTTTTAGGAAAATAAATAAAGGTGAGAAAAGCTGACATGTAAAAAGCAAGGTATTTCAGTAGAGAATTGTTGACCTACCTTTATAAAAGTAAAAACATCATCTACTTCTTCCTGAGAAAATACTGATTTTACAAGATCATCATAAAAAACACTACGGACGATGTTACGGCGATTTGTATCTTCTAGTTCCTATCCATAAGAAAAAAATAGGGAGATTTTTTTTTTTCAAACAAGGAAGAAAAATCACGCATCAAACACAGATTATGAATCACTTTCCAACACATTCAGAAAACTGGAACAAAACTTCATTGTTTAATAAGGTTAAAGATGATGTCCATGTAAATAATTTGGAAAATGTATAACTTATTTGAAAACCCAATTTCAGCAATTACAATCATTGGAAAAATTACCAAATTTTTTTGTTCAGCCTTGTATAAGATCCATAGATTTGTATATATACTACATAGTATGTAAAAATTTAGTTCAGTTAGGAAATGCATAACACAAATGAAAATTCCCCTTTAGCAATTTTTGTCAATAGGTGAAAATTTACTCGAATTCTTTTGTGCAGTCCTATATATGATCTACAGTGATACCGGGTGTGTGCTATAGTGCATTATTTAACCAAAAAATTGGAGAAGGGATGCATAATAAAAACTGTGGTGGGTCTTTCAGGATGCATAATTTTTACCTTGAAAAAATGCAAAAGAGGCATATTTTATATTAAATACGTTGAATATGTCTTATTTCTAAAAGGAAGATCCATTTTCAAAAAAAGTACCCAGTTTTTTTTTTTTAATTGCCTGAGTTTCAGGGACCCAGGATTTCAAAAGCATAGCAATATCACTGATCTAAGAATTTATACACACAAAATAATATGCAAAAATTAGTTAAACTTAAAAACACATACCATGAAGCCGCACTTCCAGCAATTATTGCTTATAAACAGTACTAGTAACCTAAATCTTTTGTGTGTCTCTGTAAATGAATGATAAATATTATGCACACCATAGTCTATAGTAAGCATTTTGTAGTGCACCGTGCACCTCAATAATGTATATAAATTTTAATATGTTTGAAACAGTGCAACATCATTAAAATACACTGCAAACAATTTTCCCCCATAGACTATAAAGTAACAGGATTCTTTTGACTGCCCCTGTAACCAAACTATAAATGCTATATACTTCATTTTCAATACCGAACATGCCATGATAAACCTCAATAACATATCAATTACATGGTAAACTGAGTATATTTATGCAAGTTAAAGCATGAACAGACACACGGACAGAAAAACAAAATTCATAAACACTTTTTAACTACGTTGAAATAAAAGAGTGCAGTAATATGGTTTGAAATTCAGTAAATTTAATCACAAATATAATTTAAAGGTGACAAACAATTTTTTACACTCGCACACAACCACATTATATTAAAAAACACATCAACTTCAGGCTTTTTTTCTTTCTTTTGAAAAAAATCAATAAAACTGAATTTTATAAATTAAGTTACACAAGTAATAAAAATTAGAACGACAGCAATTTACTTAAAATATTTTCACAGTAAGACAAGACTGTAAAACCAGAAGTGAAAAAAATGAAAATATAAGCAAGAGACGAGGGAAAATAGTTTATGTATGCTTATGAAATGAAGGTGTGCACTTCAGGTATTAACCCTTTCCGGCACGGAGTAAGTCTGTTTTTAACAGGGATGCAGAATATGTCCGATCCGGCGATCTAGGATCGGGGGAAATTTTGTGGCAAAATATACAATTGATTTCGATTTTAACAATGAATTACATAATTTCCCGAGATAGAAAATTGCAGTTTTATTTCGAGATCGATTGCCGAAAACTGCAGTTTAATTTCGCGGTCCCTTGCCAAAATCGCAGTTTTATTTGGCGATCGTTTGATGAAAACCACAGTTTGATTTCGCGATCGTCTATTGAAAATCACAGTTTTATTTCATGATCGTCTGATGAAATTCAGTTTTATTTCACGATCGCCTGATGAAAATCATGGTTTTATTTCACGGTTGATTGACGAAAGTCCTGGTTTATTTCATGATCGTTTGTCGAAAATTACAATTTTATTTCGTTGTCACTTGCCGAAAATCGCAGTTTTATTTCACGATCGTTTGAAGAAAATTGTAGTTTTAGTTCGCTGCCGTCTGACGAAATTCACGGTTTTATTTCGC
Source organism: Maratus michaelseni (assembly GCA_963931845.1). Classification (NCBI taxonomy): domain Eukaryota; kingdom Metazoa; phylum Arthropoda; class Arachnida; order Araneae; family Salticidae; genus Maratus; species Maratus michaelseni. The sequence goes on along the minus strand of OZ007592.1, from coordinate 324,333,928 downwards.
GATCATTTGACGGATATCGTGGTTTTATTTCGCAATCGTTTGACGAAATTCGCGGCCTCTTGCTGAAAATCGCAGTTTTATTTCGCAATCATTTGACGAAAATAGTTTTTTATTTCGCGATTGCCTGACCTAAATCGTTATTTTATTTTACAATCGTTTGACGAAAATCGCGGTTTTATTTCGCGATGGTCTGACAAAAGTCGCGGTTTAATATCGCGGTCCCCTGCCGAAATCGCGCTTTTATTTCGCGATAGTTTGATGAAAATCGTACTTTTTTTTACGCGATCAGTTGACAAAAATTCCAATTGTTTTCCGCAGAAATCGCCGATTAGATTTAAAAAAAATTTAAGAAGCGGAAATCTGTTGTTCAGCGGGCAAGTGGCCCCGTGGCACTATGAAATCGCATGTACTGCTGCATGAAAAATAGAAATAGTCTCTTTGGCGATCAGATGCATAGCATAAAGTCGCAAATTTTTTACATTTAGTCGACCAGCAATTTTAACATTGCACAAGAAAACATCACAAAAAGTGAGTGTTTCAAACTCCCAAGAAAAAAATATTTAAAAAAAACTCTGCTGAGCTTAAACAACTTAAACAAAGAATATGGGAACCAAAAATTGTAAAACATATGAGACAATACTTCAGTAGTACCCCATCTTTAGAAAAGAATCAAATCAAGAAGATCCCACACCACCATTGGTGGTAAATATTAAAAACCTCTGCTCAGCTTAAACAAAGAATATGTGAACTAAAAATTGTAAAACGTATGAGACATGAGACAATGTTTCAGTAGTAAACTCATTTTGAGTTCTACCCCATCTTTAGAAAGAGAATTAAATCAAGAAGGTCTCACACCACCATTGGTGGAAAACTCACTACAAGCTCTCACTGAATGTGTGAGTAAAAATATAAAAGAATTTAAATTTAATAATGAGAAAAGTCTTCTTAATCAGTGGACAACTAAGAAAAACATTCTGAAAGCTGAATTTAATTCTAAAAAAATCCTGAATTCTGAAAAGAAACCATCACTTCTAAATCAAGACAGTGGTATTCTTTTATAATTCAAGATTTTACCAGTCCTGATGTGCACGCTGATGTACCAGAATAGTTTACCTCCTTGAAAACTGCTTGAAAATTTGCAGTGAATGTGTTTGTGAATCTGTTGGCTCTATTATTGGAAATCACATTTATAACCGAACCCTAAAATCTGATAATCTTTTTCATGAAGTGTTTATATCATGGGATGGACCAGTGCATAAAGCTACGGAATTATTAAAAGCATCCTTAAACAGACATCATTTTAATGGTGGAAATTATCATTTCACTAGATTTTCTCCAAGAGATAGACTCAAGATCTACTAAACATCAAAAGTGATTGACAACATCCACAAAGTCAGTGGAAGATAGTAGTTTTTCAATAATTGACAATTTATCAGAAAAGGTAATCAGAAACATTGTATTAGTTGGTTAAAATTGTGCATTTATTACCTAATAAATATTAGGCATAAGAATTAGATTAAAACTTACATACATTAACTTACCTTTACAATAACTAGACATGCTACAAGTTCAGTCTATAGGTTTTTAAAGAGGCAACTTGTATATTGTAAAATTTTCTATACCTACGGTAATACAGAATTTATTTTGGGGAAATTTTCATATGGATTGGGGGAAATGTTGGGAGTAAAAACATTTTCTGCACCCCTGGTTTTTAAAATGATGAAATTATAGACTGACACCAGAATTTACAAAAGAATTCATTAGATAATAAAAATTTGCTTATTTTTCCGTACTTTATAAAAGGAAAAATTTAATTAAATATTCTTGGTGCCGTTTGTTAGTTTTGGAATTAAAATTAGGTGTCCTTTTTTGTGGACACCACCCGCTAAAGGGTTAAATGAGTAATAATTCTAGGAACACAGAGAACAAGTATTTAACGGAGTTGTAAACTGTGTATTAATCCTGAAAGGGCTATCCATACAATGGCCTTTAAAGATTCTCTTGACCTTGACACCCCTTTAAATTTCTCTTTGTTAGTAGCTTTTATTAAGAATAAATCCATTTTTAAAAACGCTATCCTTTAAAATCATTAAAGTTTGAATGCCTTTTTATTATATGAAACATTAAGGTCTTTAACCCCTTCCCCTGAAAAAAAATTGAGATTCTCCCTCTTTCCACCCTCTAGAGAAATCTAATGCTAAATTTACCATGGTTTATGTTTTCCTGTATTTTCCTTTTACATGGGATCCTTTGTGTCACAAGGTCCTTAAGGCTATGCTGTGAAACGTATCTGTAAATGTATGTACTGTTATCTTCGCAGATAAAACATGAGGGTTTGAGCAATTCTATTGGGAATATTAGGTAAGAGGTTGTAAACATATTAGAAAGAATGGCATCTATAATTGGCACATTTAGCCTAAATAATAACAATAAACTCAGTGTATAGAAATTATAAGGGGGAAGGAATTTTAGGATATTTTTAAGAAAACATGATTTGTAAAATAAATTGATCACTTGGGGACATTCTTAATACTTTTAATATTAATTATGATCATTAAAATAAATTAATGCTTATGCTGATTGAAAAAAAGCATCCGAAAAAGTTAAATATTTTTCAAAGTAAATTTAGTTCTTTTTCTTCTTTTTTTGTTTGTGCGTGAGAGAAAAAGCACATGAGTACCAAAGTTTTATGTTTACATACAGCCCTTGCCCTCACCTACCCCCCAAAGGAAAAAGTACCCACCTTCAGTGGCGTAGCTAAGGGGGGGCGGAGTGGGCGGTCCACCCCGGGTGTCAAATTCTAAGGGGTGACACCCGATCTTTATTTGCAAAAAAATATATCTAATCGTATAAGATTTAGAAAATAATTCTTACATAAAATTAAATTCTAGCGCACCACGCAACACAGTTAATTTTCTTTTCTTGGGAAATTTGAAATTTTACACAGAATGGGGTGTCTAAATTAGATATGCACCAGTGAACAAAAACCTAACTATCCAAAGAGTGGGTAGGAAAAGCAAACTTTAAAATAAAAGAATTTTCTTCTGCATATAGGAACCGCATTGACTTATGCGTACTATGGGATGGGTGATGTGTCGCCCCTGTGGTTTCTTACATGAGAGAAAAAAAGGCAACGTCTTCATTTGTGAATGGATTTTGGAAGTGGTGGAAGCTAAACCCTAGTGCTTGAACATGAAGTCTCAAATAAACATCTCCAAAATCTCAAGAAACGCAAAATTGTAGAAACAAGACTCAGATTTCATTCAACAATAGATCACACAACCTTGCAAGAAATGAATGCCGAAAGAAAGAAATGTAAGGATTTGTTGACTAGATTATTGGATATCACACTTTTTTTTTGCTAAACAAAATCTGCCAGTTTGTGGCCGTGATGAAAGCAATATTTTCGCAAATAGACAGAATTTTCTTGAATTGGTTTAGTTGCTTTCAAGGTATGATGCTGTATTGAAAGAACATTTGTTGAATTTGGAACATTGTTCTCGTCTCAGAAAGTTTCTTATCTGTCCCCAGTTATACAAAATGAATTCATAAGTATTTTATCAAACTACATTAAAAGCAAACTTGTTGAAGAGATAAAATCCGCAGTATATTTTGACATGATGTTTGACAGTACACCAGATATTGCTCATACTGATCAAATGTCTCAGGTGATTTGTTGTGTGAAAATTGATGACAGAAAAGTTGAAATAAAAGAAGCATTTCCAGGAATTTTTCCTTTGAAAGGAAAAAAAAAGGTCTTGACCTTAGTAAAGAAATTCTAACAAAAGCTTGATAATGATGGTTTAGATATATTATGAGGTGCCGCTGAGGCAATGACAATGCAGCAGATATGAGTGGAATATACTGTGGGGCATACAAGCCATTATCAAGAGTAAGAATACAAAAGCTGTTTTCTTCAGATGTATTAATCATTTCCTTAACTTATGTGTCCAAAATTCTTTTGCACAAAATTCCTCTTGTGTTCAATTTTTTGGAACTTTGGAAGCAGATTATTCATTTTTCTCTGTATCAGTGGTTTTTCTAATCAGTGGAAAGTGTTAATTAAATACAGTGAAATATCAGTTAAGAGAGTTTCAACAACATGATGGAGTGCTCATTATGAAGCAGTTAAAGTAATGGCAGAAAAAATTTATGAAGTTCTAGCAGCAATTGCAGAATTGTGTGATTCACGAGAAAATTTGAACATGACACAAACTGCTCTCCTCAGTTTTTTTGAGGATAAAAGAAATTGCCTGCTCTCCTTAATTTCACTTTCCTATGCTATCTCTTTTTCTTGAATGATGTATTAAAGGAAGCGAATTGCACCCAGGAATCATTGCAAGCCCAAGCCTTAATGAAACATTAATAAAATTAGAGACACTTTGTCTTTGTACGAGGGTTATTTTTTAAATAAGGTCCGATTGTGAATAAGAGGGAGAATGACCGTGAAAATAGCCGCAGTGCGCATGCACGTCTGCTCCCAGCATACTTTGCGGGCATTTAGACGCCATTTACAGCCGTTTTGTCTGTATGTATGCTGAGCTGTGGAAGTTTATAATGTTTAAGAAAATTGATTCGCCCGACGACTGTGGGATACGATCTGTAATTCCATTCTTGAGTGCAAGAAACTTAGCAGTAGCGGAAATTGACTGTGAGATTTGTGATATCTAAGGTGATAATATGAGTGATAGTAAAGTTCGAAAGTGGTGAGAATGTTCAAGGACGGGCGGGTTAATGTACATGATGACCCTCTCCCAGGCCGACCTTCTCTGATTTCTGAAGATGTGGTTCCTGATGCGGACAACGAAATTCGAGAGATCTGACGATTCACGATTTAACAGTTATCTATTGATTTTCCACAGGTTTCAAGGCAGTTTTGTGCACCATTGTTTCAGAGAAACTGGAGTATTGGCGGTAGATTTCTTTGACGTCGGAATTCAAAAACTTGTTGAACGGTATGACAAATGTTTGATAAAAAATGGAAATTATGTAAAAAAGTAGATGAAAACATGTAGAATATGGAAATAAAAATATTTTAATGATATTTAAAATATTTTTCTTCTTATTAAAAAACAGATCTTATTTAAAAAAATAACAATCGTATATACGGGAAAAGGACTGAAATTGTAGAAAGAGCAATTGAAAATGCAGTCAAGACATCTGAATATAACGACATTCCAATTGAGCGCAAAATTCGCTTCAAAAAAGAAAATGGCTGGGGAACAAGTTAGAGATGAAGGATTATCTATACAGGAGATGAAAACAGAAAAGACATATTGGAATGCCTCGATCGATTTCATTCTAAAATTCAGACTCGCTCATATGCCATTAAAGATATAGCTTGAAGATTTGAAGTGCTAAAAATCAACAATTTATTAAAGACAAGTGGAGAACAGCTAAAAAGCCGTGAACCAAAACTAACTTCCTTCTATGGCGAAGTGTCTGAAAAAGAAATCTGTCTTGAAATACCAAGGTTAAGAAGACATTTGAAAGCTGCCAATCTTGATCTTCCAAAAACCGAAGATTGGGTTGCCTTAGAGTTTTTGAAGTTTATTCTTGAATGGGATTTTATAGAATCTCTTCCAAACTTAGTTTTATCATTAAAGTTATTTTTAACGATTTGCGTGTCAGTCGCATCTTGTGAGAAGAGTTTTAGTAAAATGAAGCTGATTAAAAACTATTTGCGGGCAACAATGAGTGATAGCTGGTTGAGCAATTTGGCTACGTTAAGCATAGACCATGAGTCCGCATAAAATATAGACTTCGACGAAGTAATTTCCAACTTTTCTTGTTTGAAGACAAGGAAAGAGAAAATTTTATATATATTAAATTGTGTGCAGTAACTTACTTTTATTTAAGATTAGTTAAACTGTGTTTACAGCTGTTAATTGATTATTGTGTAAAGAAAAAGTAAACATAAATAAAAAAATTTAAAGTTAAGGTTTTACTTTTATTTTTGTTATAAATAGTTACATTAACAAAACAAAAAGGTTTATTTTTGTTTTTGTTATAAATAGTTACATTACTATGTAGTATTAATTATTGTAACAGATAAATTTTTACTGTATTTGAAAGTTGAAACATAATAAATAATTATTTTCTTTTTGCTCGTATTGGTGGTAGTGGTGTATGGGGGGGGTGACACCATTTACATCCGCCCCGGGTGTCACCCATCCAAGCTACGCCACTGCCCACCTTTATTTGCAAATCATTTACAATAACTATAACTAATATATATTTCACTTATAATGCTTTTTCTTTTTTTTTAAAGTTTATTAGACCATAGATTTGTTGAATACTCTTCAGTTATTATATAATAGTAATATAAAAATACATAAATTTTTTCGTAAATTTTTTCAAGCTTTAACCTGCAAAATAGTGGATTTGAATGTACAATGATAATTTATTTGTCCTAAATTATTTCACAATAAATCCATTTACAGATTTTTTTTATGCATAAAAATGATTTAAAATAATTTAAAAATGTTAGATGTTTATTTATATAAATTATATTTATAAACTTCATTAATTAATAATTAATAAATTATGCAAAGATTGAAATCATCCACATTTAAACGGACATTTTATTTTTATCTTCTTTGTTTACTCAGAGACGGTAGAATTAGAGAAAAAGCATAGCTTCTTTCGTAATACATGCAATTTTTCGCACTAAAGCTCCAGTTGCTTTCTTCTGAGCTTGTTTAATTGGTATCCTTGGAATTTCCAACTTTGCTGCCTACACAATGAAAATTTATCATTTTTGAAATCAGACATTGTTTCTTGGAATGAATATATATATTTTTCTTTTTGCTGACCAATACAGTCACCAAACAACACATAATAATAATCTAATAGACAAGAGCAATGTCATATGCATACACTACGATTCAAATACTAAGCATGAACAGTAGATCTCTGTTTCTGCAATTTAGCTGCATTTGGCAATTACACACTTTTATTTGTCAACCTTTTACATGTTTGTTCAAAATAGAACATTTTTCATTAGCGAAAGTTAAAAAAAAAAAAAATGAATAAAGCTATTTAAATAGGATTTTTTCTTTAAAATAAAGTAGTCTTTTTTTCCCTGCTAAGATAATCCGTCAGATTTTCCACACAGTCTACATCACAGTCAATTAAAACATAATCATTAAAAGTCAGTTTTTCCTTCAAATCCATTTTCTCACAAATTTCTTACAGTATTCCTTCTTCCTCGTCAAAATTTTTGTCATTGATTCGCTGATTAGTATCTAACATTCCGTCAGTCAATTTCACAGATTCGGATTGCACTTCAAAACCAGCATGACGAAAGCAATTTTTAATGGTTTCCTCTGTAACTGCATTCCATGCTGCTTTGGAAAGGTCTAATGCTGAAAGAATATCAACTTTATAAATTTTATCTTTGTCTAGTGTAGAAACAATTCTTCTCAAAAGTAATTTCCTGTAATTGCGTTTGAAACTTAGGATGATGCCTTAATCGAGGGACTGAAGAACAGACGTGACGTTGGGAGGAAAATATTCCACTGTTATAGACTTCAAACCGGTAATCTGAGGATAGGCAGTACAGTTATCAATTACAAGGACGATTTTCCTACCCTTATTTGTCATTTGCTTATCCAAACAATGCAGCCATTCCTCAAAAATACTTGCTGTCATCCATGATTTTGCATTATTTCGATAGGATAATGGTAAAGTTTTAACCCCTCTAAAACATCTAGGATTTTTCAATAACTGAAGGTGGAAGTTTTTCAGTCCCCGACATATTGGCACATAGGAGAACTGTAATTCGTTGTTTACTTTTCTTCTGTCCACTGTTAGATTTGTCTTTAAAAACTAAAGATCTGTCAGGTGTCATCATAAAAAAACAGTCCGGTCTTGTCAGCATTAAATATGTTTTCTGGGGCATACCTATCAATTATTGTTTTCAGATTGTCCTTTTTCCATGCATTAACCGTCACATACAGAGCCACTTTCCCCACAAAGCTTACGGAAACAAACACCATGTCTCACTTTAAACTTATGGAGCCATCCATCTGATGCTTTAAATGTTTCTTCATCAATGTTCATTTTTTCTGCAAAAAATTGGGCTTTGGTCTGTAACAAATTGCCATGTACGGGAGTTTTCTTCGATCTCATAATTTTTAGCCATTCATGCAATGCATTCTCTAATTGCTGAAATTTCCCTTCTTGTGATCTACTACGAGAAGCAGGGACTCCAATTTCTCCGGCCTTCAAAATCGAATCACGGTTTTTAATAATCGTAAATAAAATGCTTTTTGGTATGTTAAATGTTTTAGTAATAGACATCACTTCTGAGTTCAACTGACATACCACGTGACACGAAGCACTCCCGACTGCATGGGGGGGGGGGGGGGGGGGGGGAGAGAGAGAGAGAGGCACATCACACCAATGGCTTGAAAAAGACGCTATCTTCTACGCTCTCCGATTGCTTGATGAGAGCAGATCGATACAAGACCTTACTTATGAACTCGATAATCAGCCCCCAGGGAAAGAAAATGGTAATATTTTTCTTATAAAAAAATCGGGAGGAAAGAAATCCATTCGGTCGCTGCATTGGAAAATAAACCGCTGACCGGTCGTTATATTGAATGTAAAAATAACACAGCATAAACGGGATATATTTCGGGACATTTTGCATCGGTCGTTATAATGGAACGGTCGCTATAATGGGTGGTTGTTGTAATGAGCGTCAACTGTATATATATATATATTTAAATATTGCTCTATTTCTTATATTGTAGTAAGGTAACTTATCTCATCATCTCATATAATTATCACTCACCTAAAATCATGATCCATTTTGGAATTTTTGATCTGTCCTTTTCTCCCAAGGGAGAGGGGTAGATTTCTAAATATGTGAAAGGAAAGCAAAAATTTTCATCTATTTTTGCAATTTAGCTGTTTTTCCTTTTAATCACGTGTACATATTATGTTTTGAAATAAATATGTTCTCTAAAATAACCCCTCTTCATTAACAAAATATCAGCTGTGAGACAAACTACAAAAAAGATTAAAATCTTCTCTCTGCCCTCCCCCCCCCTCTCCATGTCTAGAAATTCACCCCTTTTCTGGGGATGGGGAATGGAACATTTTATGGGAGAGTTAGTTGATCATTTATTTATTGTTGCTACAAAGTAACAATACAGCATAAAAATCTTTAAAAAATAGATTTAAAGATTTTAAAGTTTGTGATCTTGGGGGGGGGGGGGGGGGAGGGAGAAGGGGAGCAGATTTTTTTTTGGGATGGGGGGGTGGGGAGGAGAAGTAATTTAGATAGTTATTTAATTATTGTTGCAAAACAGTTATAAATAGAGGAGAAAAAAACATTTTTTAAGACTAAGTCTGTACTGGGGGGGGGGGGGGGGGGCAAAGGAAATAAAAAGGACTGTTTTGGAGGGAGGGGACAATAATTTAGATCGTTATTTAAATATTGTTGAAAAAAAAATCACAAATAAAGCAAAAAAAAAAATAATAATAATTTTAAAGATTTTAAATTTTACGAGATTCATTTGGAGAGGGAGGGTCTTGATAGAGGAGGTGGGGGGCAAGGGGGAGAAGCAGAGATTTTAGGAAGAGGGGTTAATATAGGTGGTAGATTGGAGTTATTTATTTTTAATATAGAGTATTTAATTCTGAATATTTTAATTCTGAAGAGAAATTTAAAATTAAAAAGTCAATAAAACTAGGCATTTTTGGTACTACAGGGGGGGGCAAAGGGGGAAGCAGTAATTTTGAGGAGGGATTTAGTTGATTGATTATTTATTGTTACAATAAGATAAGAAATAAAGAAAAATATTAAAAAAAAAAGATTTTTAATGATTTTTAATTTTTGGGGGGGAAGGGGGAAGGGGCAGGATTTAGGTGGGGGTATTTTTAGTTTATTTTATTTTTTAATCTGCCGAAATACGGAAGATTCTCGCCACTTTTTTACTTCTAAATTGATGATAAAAACAGGTTATTAAATGATTAAAAAAAACAAAACTCGATTATAAGCCCTCCCTCCCAAATTTAACCCTTTTTGATTTTGAAAAAAAAAGTGGGGGGGGGCTAACAATCAGGATTTTACGGTAATGATACTTCATAAACATAGCTTAAAACATTAATTTTTAGGATTACATATATATAAGAGATATTACCTGGACAACTCTTAGTCTTTGCTTCATCCTCAGTTGTTCTATGGTAGCATTTGTAATAAACCCATAACGAGAATAAGCTTCCTTAATGAGTTTTGTTACATGTATTCTCTAACAATAGATAAAATAATGTTAGCATAAAATACTCATATATAATAAATAAAGATTTATTTATTTTTTATATATAATAACTATGTTTTTAATGTGGATAAAAACTTTGATATCAGGAGTCATTTTGCACTTTTTTCATCATATAATGCAATAACAGAGTTGTAATATTGATGAATACAAATATGTTTTGCATTCATCAATTTGTATTATTGTTGTTCTTTGATTTAAACATTTCATATTTATTAAATGTATGTGCTGTGTACTACAGTAAACAATTTTGTACAATTACAAAATCTCTGAAAACTGGCAAGAATAAATAAATAAAAAAAAAACAGTTAAAAACTTGAAATGTTGCCATAAAATATTGCAGTAAATCACAAAGTATATTTTGAACTTAAATCTTCACAGCCCTTTTTTAGATGAAAATTTCAGCATCTTAGTCAATTTAGATTTTTTTAAACTAAACACTGAAGTGTTTTTATTGGTTTATTGCATGTATTATTACTTTTGATGCAAATGTTATTGTTTCTAAATACTGCATAATTACATTAATTTCAGCATCAAATTAAACAAACACATTTTTTACAAAGTTATAAATTTCTAACATTATTTGCCAATTTTGATAATTTTTAAACATCAAAGATTTTTTTTTTCTTAATCTAATTTAAATTTTAAATATCAATTATATTTCTTAAACTTCCAATATTTAAAAATGAATGATCATAACACTTTTATGTTTAAAAAAAAAAAAATAAAATAAAATAAATAAAAGCCACAAAAATTGTCAAATTATATAAAAATGATTAAAAGATATTTTTAGGTGAATTTTTTAATAATGAAATATTTATATTATAAAGAAAAAGCAGGTCCACAAGTAACACTGGTGTCATATTGACAGTTGTAACTAACTGACCATAAATTTATCAGAAATTTTATTAACTTCTAAACATGGCACAACTTCTATACTGTTAAAAAGAAAAATATACTTTCAAATACATTTTGTTTGAAAATTGTATTTCAATTTACTGATTTTTTATGGTTTTTAAAATAATTTTCAGGTATAAATATTTTAAAAGCATTTTCTGCATGAAACCCAATTATGGAAGACTAACCCATTTGCACTTAAAACAATGTAAATATTTCAGAATTCGTTTTCATGTAAAATTCTATAATTAAATTGCCAAACGAAATTAAAACTTCACACAGAAATAAATAAAAAAACGCTTTTAATAGATATGTAATCGAAATACACACCAAAACACTAACATAAACAAAATCACAAAGGTTGCTAAAAGTAGTGAAATCTTTTATGATTGACTGCTGGCTAATATGGAAATACTTTTCTGTGTACCAAAACCATTTTTTAGTGTAGTTCGAGGGGGATTTAAGAAAATACTAGATGGAACCCGTCAAAATTTGACGGCAAACAACTTGATACTACCATAAAAATAAAATTTATAGTTGCTTTAACTTGACAAATTTCATAGTAGGGAGCATAATATGATTAAGCGGTCACAGACCTTTCCATCAATATATCACATGAAGGGTGTGTGCAAAATTTAGAAAGTACCCCTTGGGGGAAGGGGGGCAAAGTGGGGAGATGGAGACCGGAGATGCATAATATGATTAAGTGGTCACAGACCTTTCCAATGATATATAACATGAGGGTTGTGTGCAAAATTTAGAAAGTAAGGGGGGAGGGGGGGCGAGGGGCAAAGTGGGGAGATGGACATCGGAGATGCATAATATGATTAAGCAGTCACGGATCTTTCCAACAATATATGAGATGAGGGGTGTCAACAAAATTTAGAAAGTATCCCTTGGGGGGGGGGGCAAAGTGGGGAGATGGACATCGGAGATGCATAATATGATTAAGTGGTCACAGACCTTTCCAATGATATATAACACGAGGGTTGTGTGCAAAATTTAGAAAGTACCCTTTGGGGAGGAGGGGGGGCAAAGTGGGGAGATGGACATCTGAGATGCATATGATTAAGCAGTCACAGACCTTTCCAACAATATATGACATGAGGGGTGCCAACAAAATTTAGGGGGGGGGGGTAGTGGCGGGATGGACCCCGGAGATACATAACATGAATAAGTGGTCAAAGACTTTTCCAGCGATATATCACATGAGGGGTGTGTGCAAAATTTAGAAAAGTGTCCCACTTGGGGGGATGGACCCCAGAGATGCATAACATGAAAAAGAGGTCACAGGCGTTTCAACTTGCAACTTTTTTCTTGAAGGCATTTGACAATATTAAATTTTTTTTTACCTAAGACAATTTAACGATATTCTTAATATTTTTGCACAATTCGTCAAATGTTCATGGAAAAAATCATGAAATTCGCTAATCAATAGTTGATAAATTATAAAATTCAACAATTGATAACGGAAAAATCACGAAATTCATCAAATGGTCTGCACACTGATGTGATGATCAAAAGGGTTTTGAAGTATATGACAAAATTAGCTTTTGCCAAACAGCGAGTAATACTGAAAATTTGGCAATGGACTTTATTGCCACCACTGGTCAAACATAATAGTCACACTCACCAATTACGATGATTGAATGGAAAAAGATTTTTTTTCTCTGCTGTCGCTCGACAAATTTCGAAACCATTTGGCGAATTTCTCGATTTTTTCCCCAAAATTGACGGATTGTGATTTTTTTTCTCGAAGCCATTCGACGATATTCGAAAACTTTTCCCCCCCGAAACCAGTTGATGAATTTTACGATTTTTCCACTGTCGATTAATGAATTTTGCAATTTTTCCGCTATCGATTGACAAATTTAGCAATTTATCGACTATCGATTAACGAATTTCACGATTTTTTCCATGAACGAACAAATTGCGCACTTTCTTCCAGCTAATGTTTGACACATTTCACCCTTTACAATTCAGCCAATGAGTTGAACGCTGTTTCTTTCCAGAAATGTCAGGAATGTAGCAATTATTCTTTAGGATGAATTCCCTTCGTTCGATGCCCCATGTGTGCGATGCAGCAACGGACGTCACAGAATTTTTAGGGCACCTGCAGACTAAAAACATCTAACCAATCTTTGCGGGTGAAAAAATCACAGATTTCGTCAAATGATTGAGGAAAAAACACTAAATTCATCAAAGGATCATGGGAAAACATGACTTTCGTTAAAAGACCACAGAAAAAACGTGAATTATGCAAAAGGATCACGAAAGATAAGCAAATTTGTTCAAAGAATCGCAAAAAAGGAAATTTCACCAAAAAATCACGCTTTTTTACTAAATTTCGTCTAAAAATTGCAGAATAAAATGTATTTTATCAAAGAATCGCTGGAAAATGCGAATTTCGTTGAGGATCGCGAGAAAAATGCGAAATTCTTCAAAGGATCGCTGAAAAAACATGAATTTCGTCAGAGAATTTCTGAAAAAACATGAATCTCGCCCAATAACAGAAAAATCATGGTTCATAATCATTATATCATACATTATCAAAAAAGGAAATTTCACCAAAAAATCACGCTTTACTAAATTTCGTCTAAAAATTGCGGAATAAAATGTATTTTATAAAAGAATCGCTGGGAAACGCGAATTTCATAATCGATCGTGAGAAAAATGCGAATTTCTTCAAAGGATTGCTGAAAAAACGCCAATTTCGTCAAAGGATTGCTGAAAAAACATGAATCTCCTCAAAAGGAAGCAGAGAAAGTGCGAATATCGTCAAAGGATCACAGAAAAACGCAAATTTCGTCAAAGGATAGCGGAAAAAACGTGTATTTCGTCAAAGGATTGCAGTTAAAACATGAATTTCGTCAAATGATTGCTGAAAAAACACAAATTACGTCATAGGATCGCTGAAAAAATCATTAATTTCATCCATCGGCACATAAATATCATGAATTTCGTCTATCGGGGGCATAAAAATCCTTAATTTCATCGGTCGGGTAGAGAAATTTTTTTCCCCGTCAATCGGGCGTGTAAAAATCATGAGTTTCATTTATCGGTCACCTAAAATACACAAAATTCTTCATACGGGCACATAAGAATCAAGAAATCAGTTGATCAGGCACGTACAAATCATTAATTTCCTCTATCGGCACATAAAAATCATGAATTTTGTCTATCGGGTGCATAAAAATACTTAATTTCATAATCTTTTACCAAATTTCGTCTAAAAATTGCAGAATAAAATGTATTTTATAAAAGAATCACTGGGAAACGCGAATTTCATAAACGATCATGAGAAAAATGCGAATTTCTTCAAAGGATCGCTGAAAAAACACGAATTTCTTCAAAGGATCGCTGAAAAAACACAAATTTTGTCAAAGGATTGCTGAAAAAACATGAATCTCGTCAATAGGCAGCAGGGAAAGTGCGAAGATCGTCAAAGGATCACGAAAAAAGCAAATTTCATCAAAGGACCACAGAAAAACACAAATTTCATCAAAAGATAGCAGAAAAAACGCGAATTTCGTCAAATGATTGCTGAAAAAACACAAATTACGTCGTAGGATTGCTGAAAAAATCATTAATTTCATCCATCGGCACATAAATATGATGAATTTTGTCTAACGGGTGCAGAATTTTTTTTTTTTTCATCAATCGGGCGTGTAAAAATCATGAGTTTCATTTATCGGTCACCTAAAATTCACAAAATTCTTAAACGGGCCCATAAAAAGCAAGAAATTAGTTGATCGGGCACGTAAAAATTATTAATTTCCTCTATCAGCACATAAAAATCATGAATTTGGCAATCGGGTGCATAAAAATACTTAATTTCGTCGGTCGAGTGCAGAAAAAAAAAATCGTCAATCGAGTGTGTAAAAATCATGAGTTTCATTTATCAGGCATGTAAAAATCATGAGTATCATTTATCAGGCATGTAAAAATCATGAGTTTCATTTATCAGGCATGTAAAAATCATGAAATTCTTAAATTGGGTGCATAAAAATCATGAATTTTGTAGGACGGGCACGTAAAAATCACAAATTCATCAAGTGGGTGAGTGAAATCACGAATTAGTCAAGTGGGCACATAAAAATCACGAATTTCTTTAATCGAGTGCATAAAAATCGTAAATTTTGTCCCTCAGATGCAGAAAAATCATTAATTTCATCGATCGGGTGAGGAAAAATCCTGAATTTTGTCAAACAGATGCAGAAAAAACACAAAAGGAAAAAAGAAAATCAGAAAATCCTGTATTTGGCCAGTTTTTTCCATATTTTTAATCGCCAGTTTTCCAAGTTTTATCGCCGAGTGAGTGCTTATTTTCACCTTTAGGTGGCAATAAAGTCATCGCCAATTTTCAGTATTGCTCGCTGATAGGCAAGTGCTAATTTTATCCTGACAAAATGGTTATCGTATCAATGGATGGAAAAGGAAAAGTGTGTAGTGTATATAAATGAATTCGCATTGACTGTCACCTTGTATAATGACAATTGCGTACAATTTATCGCGTTTGATGGAGTTTTTAAGTTTTAAGTTTAGATTATTATATTATTAGGTAGTTTTTCATTTTATCTTTATTTTATTTTATTGAATCATTGAAGGTAAAACATATCTATTTCTGTGTTCATGATTGAGTTCTTTAGATATGTTTTGATTCTTCGTATATTGTTAGCAAAATTATTTAGTGCACATAATATAATTGTAATGCATGCTTTATATACATTCTGGTGTATTTTATTAGTTGAAATTTGTTACATTTTTCAAAATGATTGTTGAATTTTGTCATCTTTTTTCCCGCAACCAATCAATAAATTTCATGATGTTTTATTGGTGATTGGTTGCGGGAAAGTATTGTGAAATTCAACAATCATTCAAGAAAATGTAACAAAATTCTACTAACAACAGGAGCCTCTAAACAAACCAGTTCAAAATATGCATTCATATACATTAGATGCTGTACCATCTGTCCATTTACATATTAAAATGTGTACTAAATGATATAAAACATTTTAAAAACTGAAATTTTACACTTACATCTTAATTGTAAGTTTCATTGTTTACATGAGTGGATTTTAAGGAGTCTACTGCATATATATACACATATACTAAAATTATCTATCTAAATCCATTTGAATCATTGAAAGTTTTGTTAAGATTTGATCGTATTTCAATCTTTAGAACGCTTTTCTATTACCCGACATAATACCAATAAATTGTCATACTAAAGTTCCAAAACCTTTAAAAAAATTGTCAACAAACCAAAAAATTCCATGCAAAACACATCCATACACACTATCATAACAAAATCATCAAAATGCACAGGTGGTAAAGCTGTTTAGAAGCTTCTGTTGTTAGTAGAATTTTGTGATCTTTTTTCCGACCAATAAATAAATTTCACGATGTTTTATTGTGATTAAACTATGAATTTTGTTACTTTTTTACATATAAACACAATTGCCGACTCAGCAAGTTTCTGGATTTGTCCATGTTAGTGAAACTTTTTTTTTTTTTCATGCAACTGCTGGTCAAATTTTTAATCAATTTTTACAGCCGAATGCAACTATTAAAACATCTGTAGTATTATATTCAAAAAGGTAAATTTCAGCTTTATAAATCCTAATAAAAACTCGACCATTACTTTTTGGTTTAAGAAATTTAAAGTAGCAAAATATACATACGACATATCCAAAGAATTCAATCATGAACACAGAAATACATATGTGTTTCTATGTTCATGAGCTCAATATAACAAAATAAATAAAGATAAAATGAAAAAATACCTAATATTTATAGTAATCCAAACTTTGAAACATGTTGCTTACGCCGACTCCCGACTAAAGATCTCTAGAGACAGGAAATACCCTCGCCTCATTGGCTGAAACAAATCTGTCTGTAGAGAGTAAAAGCCTCTAGCTGATTGGCGGAATGCTCGCGCACGCGTATAAAAGTCATATTTGCCTGGAAAACGAAATACCAGGTTAGCTTTAAATAGATGGATACTAAGTGTAAATTGTCTATTAGACTTTTCAGTGGAAATACTTTTCGGTGTACCAAAACCATTTTTTAGTGTAGTTGGAGGGCAATCTAAGAAAATATTCTAAGTATAAATTATCTATTACAGTTTTTAATTAAAAACAAATTTTAATCTACACTGTACATTAGGGTGGATCGATGTTATATGGTGAAAAAATAAATATTACTTATCAAAACCTACCTATGCGGAAAAGATGTTCTATTGCATGGAGATTAAGAGAAAAATAATTAAAAAAATTAATTTTAAAATTTAATACTGCCGCAAAGAGTTTGAATTTTCGAAAAAAAAATTGGAAAAAGACCTAATTTTGGTTAGATGATTTTTGATTCAAAATAATTGTTTTAATTTTAATCAAAACATACCTATACGGAAAAGATGTTATATTGTATGGAGATTAAAAGAAAATAAATAAAAAATAATAATTTCAAAATTTAATATTAGGGGTTGGATTTTCGAAAAAAGGGCAATTCCAGCTTTTTCATTCTCCCGCTTTATGCTTCCACCCCATCCATAAGTTGGAAGCGCTACGTCATGGAATCTTCCCTACGTCATATGATACGCCCGCGTGGCTCTGAATTAGGACTCCTATAATAGTTAAAGGAGCTTTACTCTGAATAATACTGGATAAACGTGTTCCCACCGCTAGTGGCTTACGGAATCGGGCGCTGTTCTCGAAAAGTGAAATAAATTTCGATTTCATTGTGTAAGTTTTCTTTGTAAGTGTATTGTGTTGCATAGCGTGCTTTGAATATTATTGCACCATGGCGATGTTAAGAAAAGACATGATTTGCCCTATATATTGGTCTGGTTGTGATATGCAAACGAATAGGCTTCCTACCTACAGTAACGTGATAAAGTGCATATGTTGGCATTCAAAGTAATACCGAAGCAAGGAAACATTGTCTACATCTACACTTTCCTCCTCATGTGAAGAAGTTGCTAATAAGTTTGAAGAGACCTGGAAACTAGCTTCAATCCCAATAATTGACCACTATAGCATTTTGAGAAAAGTTCGATTATACCACGACAAATGTCTCGGTCTTCTTAAATCTTACAAAGACAGAAAAGGGATTAAAAGCTATCGCAAGCAGATTGACGTTTTCCGGAAAAACGCAAATGCTGTTTTTCATATATCGGCGTTTACTTGTAAATTATTTGAATGTTACTTCTGTAAGAAAGAACAGAAAGTACCAATGAACGAGAGAGAATTTCTATTAGACATGCGAACTGTAAGAAAAATGGTAATCGGGTCGCTGGATCGGAAAGTCACTTTACAAATAACTAAGAACGAGAAATGAAAATTAAAGCAAGGGCGATACGTGGATAAAAACAAGACACTGCCTGACCTTTCGTCCAGTTCGATATATTTGAATATGAATATGTATAACGGGTGTAAATTGAAGCGGCGTATGTGCGAGCATACTGAGTTTTCTTCATCATCAGCTATCATTGAAAGTGGTGCCCAATACGCTGATGGTGTCACTGTCACATATGTAATGACAAAATTACATGTCGTAGCAAAGACATTGGACCGTTTTGGCATTTCCGACCGAGCAGGCGCTGCCATCGTGTCAGCTGCGCTTCAAGATGTGGGCACATGATCTCACAAAGCGATGTATCGAACGTCGTTGACAGAAATAACATTCGACGTGAGAGAACAAAGGCAAGAACCACTCTACCGTCTCAGTCAGTTGTGAAAGATTCTGACCATGACCAATTGATTTATACTTCGATGGACGTAAAGACAGGACTATATCACTAGGAGATAACAGAAGAATAGTCATAATAGAAGAACACGTAAGCTTGGTAAAAGAACCTGGTTCTGAGTACATCGGACACGTATCTGTAAATTCCGGGTGAGTGCAAGTTATTGGAAAAGACATCGTAAATTTTTTGTCCTGCGTTGACAACAATATAGATGTAACAAAGTTGGTTGCGATCGGTTGCAACGGAACATCTATTAACACAAGTGTGTTATTCGAAATTTAGAACTGATTCTGAAGCGTCCACTACAATGGTTTGTATGTCAGTTACACGGCAATGAGCTTCCACTATGTCATCTTTTCGCGTACGTAGATGGAACCACGGCTGGGCCCAGAAGCTTTACTGGTGGAATAGGACCTTGTTATTAGGAGAAATGGGTTTTTTGCCATCCTGAAAATATCATGATATCGATGTTACCTGACAACGGAACTCACATAAGGCTATTGGCCCTTCGAAGATTTCTAAAAGCGAGCAAAGTCAAACGGTCTGCTGCAATCCCAAACATTTCAACGAATAATGTCCGTATGTTCAATTTACCAGCTTTTGAACTTTGTGCGACGGATTATATTGCTTTGATTAAATGGGAAAATGTGACAGAACCTCCACTAACTGAACGATTTAGTGACAACATGATTTCAGAAGCAATAGTAAATCCAGGAGTTATTCCGGCGGCAATAATATCTACTATCAAGGTGTTTCCGTGCCACACTCAAGCTACGGAACGGATAGTCAAAACAGTCATGGAAGCATCTTCTGCTGTTTGTTGATCGTATAGAAGAGACGGTTTTATAGGAAATCGCATCGAATCACGAAACCTCATGCCAATTTTCAACACCAAACGTGATTATCGCCCACTGTAATTTCGACGATTTTATAGGTTTTTCTTTATTTAATAATAAAGAAGCTGGTAAATAAGAAGCTGAAGTTTTTTCTTGTAACCAACTAAGTGTCCTCTTATTGCAATTAATATTTAAAATTACTAAAATGTATATTTCATTTAACAAAAATCACTTTGACTTTTCACCGTAAAAAGACTCAAATACATAAATTTCAAACACCTTGCAGCAGTATTAAATTTGAAATTAATTTTCTTAATTATTTTTCTCTTAATCTTCATACAATAGAACATCTTTTCCGCATAGGTAGGTTTAGATTAATATTAAAATAATTATTTTTATTCAAAAATCATCTAACCAAAATTGTCTTTTTTTCATTTTTTTAGAAATTTCAACCCCATTGCGGCAGTATTAAAGTTTAAAATTAATTTTTTTAATTATTTTTCTCTTAATCTCCATATAATAGAACATCTTTTCCGCATAGGTAGGTTTTGAAAATGTGAAAAAAAAAATTTCGATCCACCCTACTGTACATTGGACAGTATCACAGGTGTAACCTGAAAATTTATTGAGAGGGGGAGGGTAGGCAATACTTGCATTTTTTACTTTTAGTTGCTTGCTTATAGCATCAATTTGCCTGATGCAAGTGATGCTGATGGTTAGGGTTGGATTTCCACTTTACATGCCCATGGACCAGATCAAATGTACCACCCCCCATCCCAATGGCGGATCTAAAGGGGGGGGGGGGGGCGATGTGGCGATCGCCCCCACCCCTTGGGCCAAAAAAGGGTCGGTAAACCGACATTAGAGGCCTTCACAGGAAAAGGTCTCTGACGATGCCCGACCCGAACCGCGGGTCAGGCTGGGACTGGTCTTCACTCTTTGTGGGTCGGGCCGAGACCAGGTTTTATTTTTTCTGGAGATTCGGGCCTGGACCGGGCCTTGCTTTTTCTGGAGACGGGCCGGACCAGAATTTTTTTTTTCGGGCTCGACCAGAAATTCATTCTTTTAAGAGGTCTGCACGGGCCAAAATGTTCAGGTCTGGGCCCGGTATAAAAGCTGAAAATTTGGCCCGGTTGTGACCATTAGCGGATAGGTCGCCCCTACACTCTTTGTGCTAATAAAAGGTCTGCAAACCGACAACAGAGGTCTGTGCGGGAAAGGTTCTCTTCCAAAGAAATATCTCGAGCCAATTTTCATTCATGAAACTCGGACCTTGCCTGTTCTGCACGCTTTCCTGGCCGGGTATTCCGTTTTTCTCAAGACTGGAGCAGGGACGGGCTAGACTTGTTGTTTCTGGTACGAGTTTGGCATGGAATTCATTCTTCCTAGAGATCTGCACGAGCCGAAATTTCCAGACCCGGACCCGACCCGGTATAAAAGCTGAGTTCGGCTCGTGTCTGACTCAACCCATATGAAAACCATTATTGGCTCGTGCATACCTCTAACTTCTTCCCCTCAAGCCTATATTCCGGTGGCATTTTTAAAATTTCTTCTATCTTTACAAGAACAAAGTATTGGATTGGTAAAATATTTCGACGTATTTCTACATTTTAGGAGGTCCTGAACTCGAATTGACTGTTCTTAGAAAAATGTCTGTCTATATCTATGTGACACAAATTTTGTGGGTGCTCTAGCTCAAGCATTAATGCGCGGAATTTAATGAAAATTCAGTTATACCTTGACATAAATTGGTGCTAATGAGGTTTTGGTTTAAATTACTCGACAGGTGGGGCTGCTATGCTGCATTTTCGTGATTTTTGCGATAGCTAATCTTAAGAATTCACGCACGGAATTTCGTTAAACTTTAGATTATGTTTGACTTTGACATAAATAGCTCTGTATTATCATATATTCTAATACGAGCAAATCTTGTGGGTGGTTATATATATATATATATATATGCAAAAATTATCTTAAAAACGGCTCTAACGATTTTTACGAAATTTCGTATCCTACCATTTTGGGGCACCAGAAAACCATTGGGCTAGGTAACATGTTCGAGAAAATTCGATTAGTGGGTCATTTTGGGTCATGGTCTAGCTAATTGTATCTAAAAAACGGTTCAAACGATTTTGACGAAATTTTTTATCCGACCATTTTTGGGCATGAGAAGTCAATTGGGCTGGGTCACATGTTCGAGAACTTTCGATTAGTGGGTCATTTTTGGGTCAACGCGGGTCAAATTAATTTTATCTAAAAAACGGCTCTAACGATTTTGATTAAATTTTGTGTCCTACGAGTTTCGAGCACAATAAAAGCATTGGGCTAGGTCGCATGTCCGAGACAATTCGATTAGTGGGTCATTTCTGGGTCATTGTGGGTCAAGATCTAAAAAGCGGCTCAATTTACACTAAATTTTGCATCCAATGGTTTCCGGGTACGAGAAGACTGTTGGGCTAGGTCACATGTTCAAGAAAATTCAATTAGTGGGTCATTTTGGGTCATGGTCAAGCTAATTGTATCTAAAAAACGGTCCAAACAATTTTGACGAAATTTTGTATCCGACTATTTTTGGGCACGAGAAGTCAATTGGGCTGGGTCACATGTTCGAGAACTTTCGATTAGTGGGTCATTTTTGGGTCAACGCGAGTCAAATTAATTTTATCTAAAAAACGGCTCTAACGATTTTGATTAAATTTTGTGTCCTACGAGTTTCGAGCACAATAAAAGCATTGGGCTAGGTCGCATGTCCGAGAAAATTCGATTAGTGGGTCATTTCTGGGTCATTGTGGATCAAGATCTAAAAAGCGGCTCAATTTACACTAAATTTTGCATCCAATGGTTTCCGGGCACGAGAAGACTGTTGGGCTAGGTCACATGTTCAAGAAAATTCAATTAGTGGGTCATTTTGGGTCATGGTCAAGCTAATTGTATCTAAAAAACGGTCCAAACGATTTTGACGAAATTTTGTATCCGACTATTTTTGGGCACGAGAAGACTATTGGGCTGGGTCACATGTTCGAGAACTTTCGATTAGGGGGTCATTTTTGGGTCAAAGCGGGTCAAATTAATTTTATCTAAAAAACGGCTCTAACGATTTTGATTAAATTTTGTATTTTATGAGTTTCGGGCACGCGGAAATCATTAGACTAGGTCACATGTTCGAGAAAATTCGATTAGTGGGTCATTTCTGGGTCATTGTGGGTCAATATCTAAAAAGCGGCTCAATTTACACTAAATTTTGCATCCTATGGTTTTCCGGCACGAGAAGACAGTTGGGCTAAGTCACATGTTCGAGAAAATTCAATTAGTGGGTCATTTTGGTCATGGGTCATGATATTTGAACTCAAATTTAATTTTGACCGAGCATAGCTTGGTCTTCCCTGCTCGTAATTGGGTATATACCGCACAACAGATGTCGCCACTATGATCTGTTTTTTTTACGATTTCCGCGTTAGCTATATCTTAAGAACGAATAGATTGTCATTTAATTTTTATTGCAGACGATTTCATTTATATAGAAGAAAGTTTTGTGATAGCCACAACATACTAGTATTTATTTGTTTTCGTAAAAATTGTAATGATGTTGTGCATTTTTTTTAGCATAATTTTTAGAAATTTAATTTGGTTTAAGAAATCAAAGAGAGTTTAACTATTTGGATGTGCCAATCCCAAAACTTTCTTCTATCTCATGCATGTTAATACTTCAGAATACGCTATCACAGAATTCTGTTTTACGTCAGCTGCTTGGGAAGCGCCGGGTTGCCTTCGCTGCATGAACAGCCGATGTTAAACTATGAAAATCTGCACAAAAATTGCTATCACAGCACCCCCTTCCGGCTGAATATCCCTAAATTCAATTAGGACCTGCTGGCCATAGTCGAAAACCTATAAATAAAATTTGGTTCAATTCCATACATAACTTCATACACTTTCCTATGATACAATAATGGAAATAGGCATAAAAATCGTTATTACAGAGCCCCCATCCGGCGGAATATCCCCAAATTTAAGTACAACCTGCTAGCCACAGCCAGGCTTGGTTCCTATAAATTTAATGAGTATTTATATACACAATTATCTAACTGCCGTTAATATTGTTGTCATTGTTCCATGAATTTCGAACATAATCTAAAAAATAAAAAATCTGTGCATAAGTAAGTGAACTTTATGAATAATTTTAATTGAAGAATAATGTTGCTTCCGAAATATCGGCATGTTTTATAGAAATTAAGTCTGGCGGTGAAGTACCAATTAAGTTTTTGTATGGGCAGATCCAGGCTTGGGGGAAACTTTAAGCTTTTACAGTGGAGCGGGCAGAGCCGAGCTCGGGCTTTTATACTGGGTCGGGCCAATATTTTTTGTACGAGTCGCGTCAGTATTTTTTTGTACGAGACGGGCCTGGCCTGAGACTGGAAATTGCGGCAAGTATAGACCTCTAACCTAGATATCTAAGCTAATTTTAACGTTTTTTCTAAATGCTTCTTTCAGCCAGAGTCCCATAGCTACCGAATATATGTTTCGTTAATAAGTTTCAAAACAGTCTTTACTGAATTAGAACTGATCTTTGATATGAAGAAACAAGCAGTCTTATACCCAGTTAGTATTTTTTTACATAATTCTGAAATGTGGCGATCAATCAAAGCTTAAAACTGTCTCTATGATTATATTGAGCCTTTATGCGACTTCACATTTCCGCTAAAAAACGTTTTGTATGAATGCTTTGTATATTGTTCGTCCTACTGCTATATAATTCTAAGAAAAATCCGAACAATAATTTTTATTAGTACTGTAATATGATAACATTCTTCCCTATAGTTCTATCTCCAAAGTGTTCATTGTTTCTTTGGGCGTTTTATTACAATCTCCAGTTCGCCCATTGAGTCATAGGCGATTTTACAAGGAGGAAGCTTAGTTTCACTATACCCCCCACTACATCTGTCTGGTTGGCGACAACTTTCAAGTTCGCATCTCCGATAATCTTTGCTTTCTCCTACCCCAATTTTCCATAATTTACTTGCAGTGAGAGTAAAAAAAATGCCTACACGGGCAAAGTGATAGATAACAGAGATTCACATTCAAAGTTTGAGGTGTTTGTTGCGAAAAGTGAGAAAACCTAGCGTTCCAGCATATGCGATTTAGGGGAAATTTGAGAGAAAAAACAAGGATCATATTATATAAAACAAGGAACGAAATTTCGAAGTAAATTGCGCAGCTTCCATTATAAAAAAAAATAGGCTTAAAAAAGCATGATAAAGATTAAAAAGGTAAGGGCATTTACAACATTCGTTAATACTCTTAACAACAGTAAGCTCAAGAGTGTAATGGTCAGCGCTTCTCGCTACCATGCTACCAGGGTCGGACTGGGGCAGGGAAAAGGGCGCAGACCTTGAATTTTCAGAGGGCGCAAACAATTTAACGAACTTAAATCAATTTTACTTACTTGTGCTGTGTCTGGACTTGACAAAGTTTAACATATTCGCATAGCACCAAGTAGGAAAAGGGCTTAATATTATATTCCTGAGTTTAGATAGACAACTTCGCTATATTCCCAGTGCAAGTTTGAAGTTTCATTCATTCTACATAATGCTACCCAGTTTTTCAAGCCATTTCATGTAATATTCAAAAACTTTAGAAAGTTGAATACAGATTACCTTGTATCCTACTTTATTCTTTTGTCAATAGATACCTTAGAACAGTCATGGTATAAAAGTGATCACTCCTTACTAATTATCAGTGGCTGAGAGGTTCTGCTCTCGAAGCTGGTAGACGGGAGGTGCTGGGTTCAAACCCCTTTCGCGCTCGTCGACCTAACCGGTCGGAGTTTTCCGTGGTTTTCTTCGAACCTTGCGTAAATGCGGGTTAGGATCCCTTAAAAAGACCCCCACGCAGGGCACTCCCCCCTAGGGCCTATATCCCTCGTGTTGATAACTGGCCGTCATAAATCAACCCAACCCCCTTACTAATTATCCTGCAAATAAAATATAAAAAAAATACATAGGTACCAATTTATTGGGAATAATTTCTGCTATTAAACTATACTCGAAAATTTTGTTTTGGGTATTGTCTACATTTTAAAAAATGCACGAACGTTGATTTTCCAAATTGTAACACCTATGTTTGAGTTCTCTGGATCAAGACAGCCTGGGAATATACTTATCTTAATTCTTCATTGAGTTATAAAAGAAAATGTGTTAGGGATTTAAAGAAAAATTTCGGAAAATAAAATTTAAATCTTACAAGAAAAACTACTGAATACCCATTTAGTCAGCAGTAAAATTATACAGGAACTTAAAATTTATAATAAACTTTCTTTATATAAAAGTAAACACTAAAAAATGTTTCTGGTAAATTTCTACGTGCTATTTTCTGTAGATTATTTGAAAACAGAAGGCGATCCCCTAGGAAGGTTCTCTGCATCTTGAAAACTAATTATTCAAATGAACTGTACACTTACACACAGATTTTTATTTATACAAAAAATAATGTAGGTGATAATTCATAATTTTTAAAATGAATTTATTAATAACTTTCATAATTAAAAATGTCTTTGGATACAAAAAACCTGGAATATATTTGGTTCTATAAAGTGTATTTCATTAAAAAAATAAATAAAAATTCTATCGAATGATTTTTATAAGTTTCTCAAATGGATTTTTAACATTACCATTCTCAAATTTTAAACTCTTCTAACTCTATGAAATTTTAACAAAGTATTTAAACTATACCTTGTCCTGGGCTGTATCGATCCAATGAACTCAAATAGGGTCTCAAAAACATGTGTTATTATTTGAAAACTCAAAGTTGGTATAATTATTAATATGTAAACGACTCCTCCTGTAACATACTTAATCCATAGCTTTAATTATAGTAGACATTATTTCCAATCGATTAGTAACCTATAGATTTTTTACAATTAGTTTTAGAAGAATTGGTAGGGGGTGATCTCGTTTTTTTTTCCAGGACTGTAAAAGCAATTTCAGACATTATTACAAGTTTGACTGTATTTATGATTTTTTTTAAACCGTCGTCTAGCTGTGAGATATGACTTGACCAACTCTTCCCTTTTATACAATTCTTTTTTCACTTAAGCAGACACAGAATTGTTGGACATCATTAGTCCATTGTTTTCTAGTTTCGTTGGCCAACGACTGAGTTCGGCTACTTCCAATAGCTGAGCCAAGCTAATCGTCGGTCTAAAGATATGAGTTCCCATTTGACCAACAGTTATGTTTGCTTGCAAAACTGCTCTAATAATAATATTAAAATATGCAAACAATTGATCCCATTTTAATTAGAAACTTCAACTAATCTTTTGATTTTTTAACCAAAAATTAATTATGCTTCTGGGTCATTCCATGCAAAATGAGCAAAAATTAAAAAAAAGTCGTGGCCACATAGTAACCGATTTTAATAAAATTTGGTACACAGATTCAATTCATATTTAAATAGAGCTATTCAAAATATCTTGACAAAAAATAAAATATTTTGGAAATTCTGGACATTTAAAAAACTTGTGACATAGAATGGCTTGTATGGAATCGTTCAAAGTTGCAAGTTTAAAGTTCCGTATCTTGAAAATTATTTAACATAAATAAAATTTTTTCATAATATTATAACCCATGGACAGTTATTATCATATTTATTTAGTAATAATAATTTCGTAACACCAAGGTTAACCTTAAATTGGTTCTAAAAATTGAAAAATTGAAAATTTTGAGAAAATTAAAAGCGTTAAAAAAAATCAAAGAAATTTAAAAACATATGTGAAATTGATGTACGATGTAATTTTACATATGAAAACCAAATTTCTCAAATTTGGAAGTTGCCATTTATTTTCTTCATCTTCAAAATAACTTAGAAACTTTAAAAAAAATTACAAAATCGCAATTTTTCCTCTTATGTATACTTAAAAAATCAAATGAAGGAAAAACGTGACATTAACAATATTGCAAAAGCATAAAGTTAAAAAAGCCCATGATATGCTGAAAAAAAAAATCAAGATTGCCTTTTGATTCCTTACATAAGAGAAATAAGTTCAAAAAGTTAATATTTCTTATGGGCTTTGGGCGATTTCACTTCAAATATCTGCGCCTTTACATGCGTTTCTGCTATCTTGCAAAAAAAAAATATATATATAGTGCTGCCATCTATCTGGAGCCTTGATTACTATTAATTGTTTGCCCCGTTTAAATCAATAATTTATTCTACTCTAATTTAAAATATGGTTGAGGAAAAATAAACTGAAGGCAAGAATGGAAGTTTCTATATTTAAAATATACACTTTTATCTATAACGTCAAATAATTAAAAAGTTTAGGATGTTTCCTTCGTATTCAAAAAGTAATAGAAATGTTGAATTTTTTCCCTCAAAATTTTTCATTATTTATTTTTTTTTCTCATTAAGAAATAAAAAGGCAAGAATCAAAGTTTCTATATTTAAAATATATACTTTTATCTATAACCTCAAACAATTTTAAAATTGTAAGACCTTTCCTTCTTGTTTAAACAAATAATAAAAATATTGCATTTTTCATTATTTATTTTTTTTCTCATTATGGAATAAAAGGACAGTTACTAAATCACTCCAATCTGTTACTTATTATTCATTCTTAATTATAAATAATTTTTGATATAGTCTTTCCACTCCTACGGCTAATAATGAAAATTGAAATTTCAAGCATGTAGACACAACCTTGATCTTATATCAACTTTTAATGTAAGTTTTAATACTTAAATAAACAATCCTGAAATCTGTTATTTTACATTTACTCATAAATAAATATGATCTACTTATATGCTGATTTTCATTAAAATCTATGACATGTCAGCCACAGCTGATTTGCTCATTTTGCATGGAATGAACCTTCCAGAATTACCTATTAAAATTGCTTCTAATTTAGTTTCCTTGGTTTAAGAAATGTTTCCTCATTTTGCATTTGTATTTAAACAAATATCTCTAAAACTATTCTGCAAATAAATTTTACTTTTATGACTACTAAAATGCAAGAATATCAGTGATAAGAGCTCCAACCTCTATTTAAAGAATATATATTTATTTGACATAATATGAATTAGTTATCAAGTCAGTTATAAACATGGTATAGATGCAATTTCTGATATAATCTGACAGCAAATGCTGTTTATTTACTACAGTTTTTTTTTGTCTTTAGTAAAATAGAATCTTTAAATGTCGTCTCTGACGGTGTCTGCCTCATCACACATACAAAATAAAGATTCAGTATGCAAAATTCGTTCAAAAAATATTTATATCGAGAACAAAAATGTACTTTCAGTATAGAAATAGAAATTTTGAAAACTCATGCTTGGTTTTTTCTTTTGAAAAAGTACTACATATTATAGCAGTATTTGAATGTCCAAATATAGGGGTATTTGAATGTGGAAATAACTCTTGCTTGTGAAAATATTACACTTGCAGCATTTGGAATATGCTGAATTGATATCGCACTACAAAAAGGTTTTACTGAAAACTGACATCAAAAATAGCGATTAGTAGCCTTTAATCGCTAAAATAATTGAGTAAATTTGTTTTTCTCAGTACACGCTTCCCATGATTTGCAAATTTCTTATCATAGTTAGAGATCAAGGGAAATTAAGTTTCCATAATTGAAAGAACTCCTCCGGGGATTGTAATCCTGCAAGCGACAGGATTTTGCTGCCATCGTTTTATAATGAAAAAAACCTACAAAAGTTTCTGAATAGTAATCATTGCTTTATTTAATGATCGATTTTTCCGTGATTAAATAAACCAATTTTTTTATTTAAAATACATACCAGAATTTCCAAATAGTTATTTAATTACGGAAAGGCTGTCATTAAATAAAGCTTAAAAGAAAATTTTGGTAGGTATTTTGAATGAAAAAACGCTGGCCGCGCGATCCCAGCTTGCAGAATTGTAATTCAGAAATGTCATCGAGGTTGTATTTATTCCTCGAAAAGTTATGTTTTTCAGTCAACAACAAAATCCGCACAAAACATTTTTGCCTTCTAATATTTATATCTTTTTTTTTATAAAGTTGCTTTTTCGATAAGCATGGTTTCAATTATAGGTCCATTCAGGGGCAGCTTTAAAAAGACGCAAGGTCCCCTGGGTATTACAGTAGAGCGTAGCAAAATATTTGATCTGAGATTAAGACCTAAAAAATATCATCCTAAGAACCGATGAAAAAAATCTCTCTCAAGGCGCTGGAGTAGCACATGGGCGTGAGCTTTAGTAACCAGGGCACGCCAGGGCTATTAAAACTTTCCCTAGGTGTCCGTTTTCTATACTCAATCATATGCAAACACGTCCGCTTTGGTTTCCGATTCTGACAATTCCTTCGATGTACAGTGGACTCTCTCTATTCTGAACACTCATGGGACCGACCAAAAATGTTCAGATTATGGGGGTGTTCATTATAGAGGGAGATTGGGAAATGCATTACTACTACTTACTATGTATTGAGTTTATAGACTGTATAGAATACTTAGCCTGGTTAACCATGCAAGTTACCAAGATGGAGGTGCTGAATTTAGAAACTATTAAAAAAGTTATATTACATTTTTTTTTTTCAAAACATACAATTACATATATACAATACATTGCTTGAAAACATAATCGGTACATTACTTAAAAAGTGAGTAATTTTAGTCTGTTTTTGCATTGTGATGCTCGTGCAGTGTACATGTTATCTAGTTGTTTAAGAAGAGGAAAGGCTTCCGGGTGATGTTCAGCCGCATAGTTCAACAGGTCTTGAATCCCTTGACCATATTGCTTGAAGATAATCATACTTCTTGTTTCATCGGTCTCTTCTGGTTCTGCTTCGTCTTCACTACCCTCTTCCTCTTCAACGATGTTGTCGCAAACAGGAAGGCTTCCGTCGGCTTCGAGATAAGTTCTAGGTTCAATTCTAGTATGAAGCTCCTGAAGAATTGACCCCAAGTCACTCACAGCTGTTGCTTCTTGGTCCTCTGTCCTTGATTTCTCATTCTCACACGGGAATCCAGCTTTGTAGAAGCATTTTTGGATGGTGTAGGGGGTTACTTCATTCCAAGCAATGGATATCCAATGGACAGCATCCATTACATTGACCTTCTTCGTTAGTTTGGTTACCGAATTTACCACGGACATTTTCTTCAAAAAATGAATTCAGTAGTGAGCTTTAAAGGTCTTGATTACTCTTTGATCCAGTGGTTGGATTAGAAAAGTACCGTTCGGTGGCAG
This sequence comes from Maratus michaelseni, assembly GCA_963931845.1. Lineage (NCBI taxonomy): Eukaryota > Metazoa > Arthropoda > Arachnida > Araneae > Salticidae > Maratus > Maratus michaelseni. Next base: position 324,302,936 of record OZ007592.1, on the reverse strand, counting down.
GAACTTCAGGCTCATGTTGCTCAGCTGCACATGTGTATGTGATCTGGCGTAATCCACAAACAGAAGAATTTTTCTTCCTTCTCTCTTCATCATCTCGTTAATGCCCTCCAACCATTGTGAGAAAATTGTGAATGTCATCCAGGCTTTTCGATTTGATTTATAGTGCACAGGCAATGACGCTATCTTCACATTTTTGAAGCATCGTGGTTTTTCAATTTTTCCGATCACAAGTGGTTTGAGCTTCTCCCCATAAAACTGGCATAGAGCATAACGATAAGTCTTTCTTTTAACATTTTTTCGCCCATGCATTTCTCGCTTCTTTCTGCTAAGGTTTTATTTGGAAGAGCTCTGAAAAACAGGCCGGTTTCGTCGGCATTGAAAATGTCAGCAGAATCGAAATCCTTCTTTATATCCGGAAGCTTACTTTTCCATTCCTCCACAGTGTCAATATTTACGTCTGCAGCTTCACCATTGATTATTTTGAATTCGATGTTATGCCGACTTTTGAAGCGAGTCAGCCATCTTTCTGATGCCTTGAATTCCGAGATTTTCTCCTTTTCTACAGAATCCAGAGCAATCTGCTTTAGCAGGGGTCCAGTGACAGGAAGATTCTTCTTTTTCATTTGGCAAAAAAACTTCCAGATGTGATTATCTATATTCTCGTTTCCTGTTTTCTTTTCGAAAATTCTACACTTTGAGGAAAGTTCATTTGCTTCAAAATTGGCTATAATTTCTTTATCTTTCTTGCTGATGGCGTTGACTTGACCAACTGAAATTCCAAATTCAGATGCAATTTTGCTTTGTCTTACTTTTGATTTTAATTTTTGAACAACTTCGTATTTTTTCTGAAGCTTCAGTTCTTTCCTTTTTTTGTTTTCTTACTTATTTCTGACACATCTGCGTAAGTGTTGTTATTCTTTCCCTGCAACGATAGTGAAATAACAAAAAATTTTTACCTTTGCTGAGCAAAAAGGAAGAAAGAAACAGAAGCGATAATGCTGCAAACCAGGTGTGCAGAAAATAAACCATAATCCTTTTTTAACCACTCCCTCTAACACCTGTTGTCTTTTATCTGTCATTGGGGAAGTGGGCATTTCTGTTGCGCAACCTTTCTATTTTTATCTCAGCTCGGGAGAGGTGAAATCACGTGATATGCTTTTTACATTATTTTTTCTCTATCTCTTTGAATAAAAATTGATTGTTTTGATCATTTCATTTAATTTGATTATCGTGATTTACTTTTTCTGAAATGGAAACAATTTCATATCTACACTTTTTTATTTATTAAAAATATATAAGAATGTTCTAGTTAGTTGAGAACACGTACAGTAAAGACAAAAATATTCTTTCAATTTTGTTTTGTTTTGTTTTGTTAATTGAAGATTTTATCTGAATTATTGAAACAAATTTCAGCATCAGATAGATCTTAAAATCTAGAAATTATTTTGCTTCTTTATTTTTAAATAGAGTTCATTGAACCCTTTTATTCTTCTGCAACAATTTTTCTGAATTTCCATGATGCGGGAATTCCCCGCATTCCGACTGCAAACACACGTTCAGTTTATGGAGAGGCAGGTTAGAATGGGGATCAAAAGTAGCGTTCATAATAGTGGGGTGTTCAGAATACAGAGAGTTCATCTTTTGTTAACTCTATGGAGTTTCACCGGGACCGACAGAAAGTGTTCATATTACCGGCGTGTTCACATTAGAGAGTGTTCAGATAGAGAGAGTCCACTGTATTTTCATTTTCTTTATGATAGTAAAGATCTCTCTGTTTTGCTATCTGTCTATTAGTTGATGATTATCCCTAAGCAAATTCTCGAAATTTAGTACACTAATCATAATATATGTCTGTGGAAAAATATTGGAGTGGCCTAAGGGCGCGAAATTTTCCTTGGCTGAGGGCGCACCGGCCCTCGGGCCGATGGGCCGGCGGGCCAGTCCGAGCCTGCATGCTACAGGTCCCCAGTTTGACTGTGGACAAGATCAAGGCTAACTCAGACCATTATCCATTCGGGGTCTCTATAAATTGAGTACCAAGCTTACTTGGGGACTAAACATTGGCATATGCTCTATATCACCCCAGGGCCCATAGTCAAGATAACAGGGTTTGATACTATAGGCCATAAGCCTTAATGAATTGTAAGTTTAGTTCTCAAAAACAAACTCGCTTTTTTCTGACACATTTATAAAATCATCCTACTTATACACATATAAGAATACAAGATCAGTAGCATAGGCTGTGTTTTAAGCGCCCGTAGCAATTCAAAAATTTGCTCTCGCTCCCTAGAGACTACTGTCGTTTCTTATACCGTAATTTTTAATACAGCAAGGTTTTGGAGTACCTAAAAAATTTAGCGCACTGGACAATTTTTAAGATACTACAAAAATCCCATTTAAAATAACTCCACCTTTTGAACATACAACTTAAAATTCTATCTAGAGACCTGTGCGGATCGGGTTGTCCCAAACCGAACCGAAAATTCCATTGTAACCAAAACCGAACCCCGGAAAAAAAAACTTCGTCCTCTCGAAACCGAAATGAAAGAAAATTAATCCATATTTTAATAGAATTATAAAATGTAGTATGCAATTATATAACTAATTTCAATTTTCTTTTATGTAGAAATATAAACATATAGTATATATATATATATATATATATATATATATATATATATATATATATATATATATAAATATATATATATATATACTCATTAATATTCAAATACTGTAAAACATTTAAATAACGGGCACCTCGAAGCCATCGAATTTATCTCTTACTCGAAGACATGCGCAAAAATATGCAAATATTTGTATTGGGGACTGCTCCTGTCCTGGGGTCACTCCGTTCTTCAGGAGTGACCATACGGAGGTCTTACTGTGCATACTATCACTTCTGAATTTGCAGATAAATTCGACGGCTCCAAGGTGTCCGTAATTCGGAGGTTTTACTAAATAAAAGATTTAAAATGTATTCCCTACAAAAAAGTTTTCCGCTATTTGGAAGTGTCCGTTACGAAATTTTTACTGCATATAGATTTTATGGGAAAAAATATTTTAGACATTTTTTTTTAAATTCGGGTCAACCCGAACACGACACGCAAGCGGATCTAACCCGATAATGTAAGTCAACCCGACCCGCAGGAAAACTGTAGAAGTCAACCCAACCCGCAGCAAAAAAAGTGAAAATTAACCCAACCCGAACCCATCTCGTTTCTCGTACCAAAAAACAAATTAACCCGACCCAAAACCGATCCGCAGTAAACAAGTAGGAGTCAACCCGCCCCAAACCCAACCCGTAGCAAAAAGTAGAAGTAAACCTGACCCGCAATTTAAAAAAATTAGACCCGAACCGACCAAGACTGCGGGTAGGATATTAACCTCCAAATTTCTGATATCGCCCCCCCCCCCACCCACCTTGAAGACTCTTTAGATCCGCCCTTGCCCCATCCCCACCTTTTAACCTTTCAAACCTAGGAAAGTGTCCTTTTCAAATTTCTCATTTTTATAAATATGAATCATTCAAATTTTTGCTTTTGATGAAGTGAAAACTTCAGTTATATTTTTTTGACTATTAAATAATACTCATAAAAAACTTTAAATCCCTACAAATTATAATTGAAATATTTGGTCAAAAAATTAAAAATGAGAATAGTACAGGGTTCGGCAAAAAAACGATCATCAATGTTTCTGTTGTTCTAACGCGATTGTTAGAACCTGTTTGATTTTAGTTTTTTTTAATTGGATAGCCCATGTTTTTCTGTACTAGTATGTCTAATTGCATAATTTTTAATGTTTTTTGCATATGTTATTTTCAGATGTCCAACCAACGTACACAAATTTTGGCGTTACATAGCCTGATAAAGTGCAACAGTGAGATCACTCGAACTCTCAGCATCGACCCAGCCACTGTCTCCCGGTCAATCAAATGATACAAGGAGCTGGGCCATGGTGGCCGCCACCCAGGAAGCAGCAAAAAGCGCACCGTCAGAACCGACAACAACCGAAAACTGGTTCGAGAGCGGCTTAGGTGAAATGCGAGGGTCTCGATGCGAAAAATCGTCCATGATATTGGAATCAGCGACAGATCGGTTCGGCGAATAGCCAAAGAGGATCTCCATTTAACGGCATACAAGCTGCGAAAAGTTCAACTCCTCACCGGCGATAACAAGCGTGTACGACTCGAAAGATGCAAGTATGCAACCCACTTCTTCGTCAACACGCACCTCTCAACTGGGACCGCATTCTCTTCATGGATGAGAAGTTGTTCACCGTCGAACAAGACCACAATCACCAAAACGACAGAAGCTAGTCCGCCGAGGCCCCCGGCAGCTCGGCCGTTGTCGAACACTGGCAAAATCGTCAGTCCGTGATGGTTTAGGGCGGAATTTACGCCAGTGGCAAGACTCCACTCGTTTTCGTGGACCAAGGAGTCAAAATCAATCAAGAAGTGTACCGACGCGACATTTTGGAAACCATGGTACTTCTGTGGGCCCAGCAACACTTCAAGTATGCAAATTGGACGTTCCAACAGGACTCAGCCCCGGCTTACAAGGCGAAAGCGACTCAGGACTGGTGCAGAAGCCGTTTTCCAGACTTCATCTCGTCTACAGAAAGGCCGCTTTACTCACCAGATCTGAATCCGATGGACTACAACAACATATGGTCTATTTTGCAGACCAGGGCCTGTGCTAAGCCCCACAAAAGTTTGGAGTCTCTGAAGAAATCACTGCACCAGGAATGGGACTGATTGTCGCCGGAGGAAGTGCGTGCCGCGGCCAAAAATTTTTGGAAGCGTTTGCAGCTCCGCAAACATACACAAGGAGGCCGTTTTGAAATCAATTGAATATTTTATAACTGCGGTTGTTCTTTATTGTTTTTTGTTAATAAAATGTGTTTTTATTGCAAAAAAAATTGATGATAGTTTTTTTGCCGCACCCTGTAAAAATATATTAATTTTTATTTATTTATTTATTTTTTGTCTGCTTTCATCATCCTTTTATAACTTAGATGATTACATGCTTGTTATTCAGCAAATAAATAGATAGGATTAAAACAGACATTTTTTGAAAACTATCCTCTCAAGGTTGAGTGACTGCCTAATCATTTGCAGGGAAAAGGGGGAGGCAAAAGCTAGGGCCACTATAGTAGGCTATATCTGATCTTTGAGCTGAATGCTGAAGTTTATTAACTAACTGAATCTGATAGAAACACCATCCAACAAACAAAATAAATAAACATTTGGTGGGTCATTTTCTTATGTCCCTTTATCAAAGAATCCATGTAGAAAGAATCCAAAGAATGTACTTTTCTGGGATAATCTAAAACATTCTCTCATTGTTTCTGTCATTTAGTGTCATTTTGCTAATACAAATTTGTGTACCAACAGCCATTAAAACTAATCACTTTTTAACTATACATTTTATTACTTTTTAATAATTTGAAAAATTATAGAATTTTTGTTCCAGAAATTATTTTTTAAAATTCTAGTCCTTCACAACAGAAAAGTATTTGATTTTAACCCCTTAATCATTGTGCCTGATACATTCACAGGCAAAATTTGGGAACAAATGTTGTCGCGGGCGTGACCTTCATGGGCTGAACTCCTTATAATTTTAATTCTATCTTGCACCACATTCTCAAAACTATCTTTTAATACTCTTTAACAGCACTTGCAAAAGAAATAAAATACAAAATTTATATTTTAAGAATAGTGGTGCGAATAGATTATAAAACTAGTTGCCAGTGACAGACGTAATATTATGGTTTATTTAATGATTTTATCAATCCTGAGATTATTTTAAATGCTTAAGTACTCAATAGATGTCAGAACTGAATTAAAAAACCCATTAATCGTCACGCTTGATACCTTCATGGGCAGTCATTTGTAAACAAATTTTGTCGCCTCCGTGATAATCACGGACAGTATAGGCTACTTTTTTTAAATTCAGATTGTTTGAATCCCTCCAGTTTTTTTTAAATAGTGTAATTGGTCTTATTCTCATATTATTTAATCTGTTCCTTAAATAAGGCAAATATTTCTACTTCAAAAAAGTGGTGGCAGTCAAGAAATCTGAATTTAAAAAAAAGTATCTTGTGTAAAAAAAAAATCCAAATATAAGGTAAGTAAATTTATGATTTAAAAAATTTTTATCCATCCTGAATACTTTAAATATGGAAAGAAAAAACACTGTTTCTTTTACTAATTATCTCAGAATTTTATGAATAATAAAATGGGGCAATAAAAAAAAATCGATGATTTTTGAAGGAATTTTTCGAACATTAACGCAACGGTTAAGGCGTAATAACAGTTCATGTTTTACTTTTCTCAAAAGCTATTATTGATTACAAGTAATTCCAATTCACTCTTATATTTTAAAAACATTTTTTTAAATTAAAGAATTAGATTATTATTTCAGAAAGTAATAGATAAGAAAGATTTCAGCAAGAATAATTTTAATTTGTAGAAGGCTTAAATAACTTTTAGCTTTGTTAAAGAAATAAATTCAAATAATGCATAAGAAAGCGATGAAAAAGCCTAAAATTTGTTTTTGGTTCTTATCACAGTTAAAAAAAAAACTAAAAATAAGTAGCAATTTTGCAATTTTTTTCCTCTCCAAGGAAAAAAAAATATTAATTTGCAAAATGTCTAGTAAAAATTATCATACCATTCTCGCTGGAATGACAAATTTATTACTGGCAAAATCAGTTACAGCGAAATGATGTTATCTGCCAAGTGTCATAAATGGGCACCAGCAGAATGAAATACAGGGAGGAAAATGATTACAAAGCAGATGTGCCCCTGGTCTGCAGCATCGGTTTGGTGATTTTTTTTTTTTTTTTTGTATTGAATCAAGCTTGAACCCTGTTTCTGAAATCAGCCACACAGTTGGACTTTCACCAAACTAAAAGTTCAGGAAAACCCAGCTGTCAAAACATAGGAATCACTTCGAAAACTTTCTTAAAGCTGAGTTTTTTTTTAATGAAGAGTATAAACATGAAATGACATAAATAAAGAATTACTTGCCAGAACACCCAGTGGAAGACAATTTCTAAAAATACCTTTTTTTGTCAGGGGCAAAAAATTCTTAGTTCCTTTTCTCTGGGTGTTTAATTATTATAAGTCACTTAGGATGAATAAGTTTCATCTTTTTTTTTTCCTTTTTTCAAAATCATCAGAGATAAAAAAAAAATGTAGTTAATTAAATTTTAATATTTAGGGTGGAGCAGTGACCCTCCCTTGCCATGCTTATGATGTCATAGTCTTGTTTACAATTTCTGCTAACATACAGTATCATTCCAGAGTGTATTTTCAGAGTTATGGAAAAATTAGATAATCTTTCATCTCGTTTTTCTTAAAGAAATAATCAGACCTGCTAGAACCTAGTCATTCCAAAGCAGTAACATGCATTACAACTACTAAATACTAGTAAATTTGCAGACCAGGAGCCTCAACATCAGCTCTCTAATTCATATATTTTTTAACACACTTTGCATAATATTCGAATTCCTATAAATCACAATTTAAAGTTTTTTAAATTAGATAAATATTCATAAGCATATAAACTACTTTGAAGGTTTTGGAAATTAGAAGCATTAAATTAAACACAATGCTATGTAATGGTATTCTAAAATTCTGATGAACTGCTAATTCTTGTAATTTTTTAGATAAAAAAGTACACTTCTTGAGGGGGGCTCGACCACCTGAACATCCTGTAATCTCATTAAATTTATGTTCATAATTTTCTATTGATTGTGCGAATGATTATAGCATATCTTGGATTCAGTTTTTACACTGATTTTATTATGATAAGCATCAGTTTGGTAAAAGATTTCATGTTACCTTAATATCCAAATAGCAATATTTACTTACCTGGCAACCATGAAATACCTGCATATGATGGATAAGTGGAATTAAATCTCATGTATGAAAGCAACTTATGGAAATGTAAACTGAATTTACTATATTTCACTTATATCTAATTTAGAAATCTGATGTTTTTACAATTTTGTTTTTCCAGAAAAACAGTTCTGATGGTCATTCCATAATATTTAGATGTAAGATTTCATCTAAATACATCCTGATTTACTCGATAGGAATAACATACAAAACAATCACAAAATAGGCATATTTGGAAAATTTTAAGTCTATTGGGTAATCATTTATAACCGTGCCCGCTATCAAATGACTAAATAGCAAACATTATTTGGTGATATAAAGTATTTTTTCTGATAGCCTTTTAATAGTATTCACATTAAATTTAAACAGAAATGTTACTAATATCGTTTATATTTGACGCAAACCTATAGAGCATGCTGTTACCACTTCCCTTGACCTTGGCTGTTGCGCGCGCCTCCAAGGCACATTTTATTGTAATTTGTGTTTTGCCGTTGGCAACATTTAATATTTGTTATTTGTTTGTTTATCGGCGATCTAAGCGGACCTATGGTGCGTTCGCTGGATCAACAATCTTTGAACAATGTAAAAGCAACATGTATATAATATTCGTGTACATAAATCAATTTTGAAGCAATATTTAGTTTTAATTGAACCAGCGACCATTAGTATTCACTCGCAGCATCGACACATTCAGATTGCAAAATATTAACTAACCTTTTATTTCCCTCATCCAGACTTTCTACTTTCATAATCCCAAATTATTTGAATGGTTTTATTTAGAGAATGAAATACAGTTGCTAAGGAACTGATAAAATGAAAAAAAAATGAAATATGTATTTTGTCAAATAAATAAAGGGATAACACAAAATGTTTTATATTATTTGAACAGATTAATAAAATTTCTTCGAATTTTATATGCCCAAATCTGATACATATGTATCAGATTTGTATCAGAGATATGCATATACAAAACATCTAACTAATAGAAATCATTTAAGATCTTTATTTGAAAATTTTAACTTTGATAATTTATCATTTAAATCCATAAATCAAATGCACCAATTTCTTTTCAATGAATAAAAAAATTGAAAATCGTCTGAATTCCCATAGAAAAGCATTATCACATGAAAAGATATGTTCTATATTTTCCAAATGAATGAACCAAATTTAACCAAAAACTATACAGCTAAATCCGGTTATCTCACCAACCTATTTACCAAATATCAACCTAATCAGATGCTTTTTTGTGGCAGTTATCATAAGACAGACAGACAGAAACCAAAATCTTTTTGGGTCTCAACAGTAAGCCACAACTGATGTTTTGACAATTAGTTACTCTATTCAAAGCATTTAAAATATAGTTTAAAAGTAACATAATTTATGTAAAAAATATACAGTATAAAACTCATCTAAAATATTGTAAACATTAATGACACCAAATGATATTAACAGATATGAAAGATGGTAAAATTTAACAAAGTATGTTCTTAGTTAGATATATATGAAATGCTTCTCAGAATATTCATGCATACTAAATATTAAAAATTCTGTTCTGCATACACACCCTTTTTCCATGTTCTGGTGATATATTCTGATAAGAAATAAAAGTTGAATTTTCATCATCACCAGTAAAAACACCATTCAAATAATCACTCAAAACAGTCATGGCTTCACCATCGTCATTAGATGACAGCAATTCAGATCGGTTGTCTTCAAGAACTTTCAAAGCAATTTGAAAAACAACCTGAAATTATGGACACAGAAAAAATATTTTAAAAATACACAACTCTTTTAATGCTTAAATGTGTCAAAAGAAAAAATTGCAAAGACAAAAGAAAAAAAATCATTAGTAATGATACTTTTTCCAACATATTGCATTAAATCAAAATTTTTAAATTTATTTCTTCTATCACAATCACATATTAAGATTCTTTAAGATAGATGATTATAAACACAGTAGAACCTGTTAACCTGTGTGTAACGGAAACCTGTCTTAAACAAAATAAAAATACAAGAAGACCTCCCCCCTACCCCCTTTTAAAGAAAAAGATTTTCCTTAGTTAACTGTTTATTAAGATGAAATCTGCTTAACATGGAAGAAAATTCTAGTGAAAGAACAGTCATTCAAATAACGTATTGAATCAGGCAAAAAAATAAATAATGATATGAGGGAAAAAAAGGATTTACTTGAGAGAAGTAATTTTTTTCATAAAATAGATATTCCCTTCATTATGAGGAGAGAATTACATTATAGACCGTTAGAATTTGAATGAATGACTGAGACAGGTTTATTCAAATATCATGAGTTTAAAGATAACACAAATTGAGAAAAACAGATTTAAATAAAAATTGATTCAAAGAAACTTATACAGACTTAGAATAAAATTAAATACAGCAGAAATAATAATAATAAAAATACCTTTGCCCCATCATAGAAAAAACAGTCAACAATATTCACTGCAGATTCAAAACGTATGACACTATAACAATAAGCCAACTATTAGTCAAGTGACCCAACAAAGTCTGATTCAACAATATTTAGACATAACCAGCACGTACATACCTCAGAAAAATTGTAAGAAACCATGATAAAGAGATCATAGACAGAACTCCAAAAGGAACAAGCTTCGCATGAATGTCAGACAAATACTCGCTTGTTAAATATTCAAGTACACCTTAAATAAAAATATTCTGTCAAATTAAAATCTTGCATAGAATAAATAGAAAGGAATAAATAATGAATATTTCAAATAATACTTAACATCAAGTAGAATCTTAGACGTTTATAAAATATATAAAACTGTAAAAAAGAATGAAAGAGCAAAAAACAGGCATAAAAACAGCACACATTAAAAAAAAGAGAAAATACATAAAATTTAAATAAAAACACTCTTTTATAAACATTCAATGTTTATCTTGAAAATCATGCCTAAATTCATGACTGCAATTCATGGTTTTTCCAAAAAAATACAGATACAATACATTAATTTAGCATGGACACTCAAACCGATTATGGAAAATTTGCTGTTTTTTTATATGCTTGGTAGAAAGCACGAGATAGTGAATTTATTTTTAAAAATGATAATTTTTGCTTTGATTCTTTTTTTTTTTTTTTTTTAAGATATGGAGACAAGAAAGAAAAAAAATGCATTACTTAAACTATCTTTTCAGGATTTCTAGATTGTTTTCTCAATGTATAATCCTAATTTTATTAGCATTAAACTATTAACTGATAAAAGTGTATTAAAAAATTTTATTACACTGATTTTATTTATATTTTAATTTCTACTTTTCATATTTAAAATAATCCATTGTTGCCGTTTCGCAGCCTGTTGACTTTTTTTGGCGAACATGGATTGACACATCATTAAGTCCATTGTTGTTGTAGTTTGTTTACAATTGTAACCATAAAGAATATTTGGAGGTTTATCACCTGTGGCAGGCTAAAAGAAAAATGTCTTAAAAATAAGTTATTAGTTTATAATTAAGTTCACAAAATATTAAAATGTTGTATTGTCATCAGAAACACATCTTTGTACATAATTTTTATAATTCTAGCCTATCAGGAAGTGAGTTAAAAATGTATTACAAAATTGCATCTTTACATACAAAAACCAAGCTGAGTTAAAGAAAAAAGTTTAAAAAAACAAAAAAAAAACTTATACATTAAAGGATAAAAAGTCAAACCTTTTTCAAATGCAAAATTAAAATTCAAAATTTAAAATCCCCAAAACATTTTTTCTAACTTTATAAATCCGTACTTAAATCTGATTTGCCTCTGTTATCTTGGTTTTTCAACCGTACAATTATTACTTTCATCCATCAATTTCGATCTCTCTTTAAGAATAAAAAGTCCTTCCGGCCTGTACCGGGAGGAAAAGGTAGTTTTCCTATATCTTCGTTTTAAAATTTTAGCTAATGTTACACGAAAACAGCAAGTTAAAATGCAAAGAAACATTTACAAAAGATTCGTTGAAACTGAATTTGAATAAGAAATTCGCCAAATTATTGAGCAATAGCCAAATTGGCTTCATTTATGAAGACTTATTTTGGTCGCCAAATTTGGCGGTATTTCGCCAAATGTCGCCAATTTGGGTGAGAATTTAGCGCTAACGGATAAGAATATGTAGTTTTATGCGTATGATTGGGAAAATTATTACAACAATGAAAGAAAATAATTTGCGAGTAATCGCGTCAATGTGCTGTTTTGTTTCAAAATGTCAGCTACCCTAGAATTTCAAACTGCTCTATCTCAGCCATTTTTTAAGATAGAGGTAAACCAAAATATGCTCTGGAATCCTCGTATCAAGGCCTAACACTTAATTAAAAAATAAATTTGAATTTTTAACTTTTTTGTATATTTATTTTAGTTTTAAATTTTTAATTGGCCATCTTGAAACAAAATGGTGGACCAAGCTGGCCAACGAACTCGGTCGAGACAATTGTAATTTAGAATATTTTTAGAATACAATTAGCTCAATTCACCCTTTTAAATTTCGAACTTTTTAGAATTTGTTCTTAGAGAGCATTTATATCTTATAAGTAACTACCATGCCAAATTTCACGTTTCTAGCTCCTTCAGTATAAAAAAAAAATCGAAATTTTAGAACGTTTTTCGCTCTTGCACACCCCTGGGGGTAATGGCACCGACAGAAAATATAGCCTATGTTACAGCAAGGACTGTCACCAACAATTTGCCAACATCACTTTTGAAAACGGTTCTGTAGTTTCAGAGATTTCACAGAAATTGTAATTTAGAATGTTTTTAAAACGCTTTTCGCTACTTTTGCCCTTTTAAATTTCGATTTTTTTTAGAATTTGTTCTTAGAGAGAATTTACTTCTCAGAAGTAACTATCATGTCAAATTTCATGTTTCTAGCTACTTTGGTATTTAAAAAAATCGAAATTTTACAATGTTTTTTGCTTCTGAACCCCCCCCTGGGGGTAGTGGCACCGACATAAAATACAGCCTAAATTACAGCAGGGACTGTCGCCATCAATTTGCCACCATGACTTTTGAAAATGGTTCTGTAGTTCCAGAGATTCCACAGAAATTGTAATTTAGAATGTTTTTAGAACGCTTTTCGCTCATCTCACCCTTTTAAATTTCGAATTTTTTTAGAATTTGTTCTTAGAGAGCATTTATATCTTATAAGTAACTACCATGCCAAATTTCATGTTTCTAGCTCCTTCAGTATAAAAAAAAAATCGAAAATTTAAAATGTTTTTAGCTCTTGCACCCCCCTGGGGGTAGTGGCACCGACATAAAACATAGCTTATGTTGGAGCAGGGATTGTCACCATCACTTTTGAAATAGCTTTGGTAGTTCCAGAGATTACCCCCTACAAACAAACAAACAAAAAAACAATCGTTACTTCTTCATAATATTAGTATAGATGAACAATTTAAAGCTATGTCATATTCTGTAACTGTGCAACAAAAAATAACAAAATCTTCTTGTTCTTCTGATTCTGAGGTAACTGTATAGCTAACAACTTCCCACTTTTTTCAAATCAAATAAACACACTTTGAACCAGAAAATTTTCTTAAGAAATGAAATCAAATGAGTGCCATGAAGAAACAAATCACATAATAATTTTATTAAATACATTTTATGGTACCATGCATGTTTTTTCTTTTTTGAACAAAAAAAAAAAAAAAAAAAAAAAAAAAAAAAAGAAGGTTGGCAGTTTATGTAATTGCATGCTCCAGAAAAGACTATAATTTTTTAAAACTCATAATACAGTTAATATGCAGATTAAAACACTAAAAATATCATGATTTTTGTTATCATGAATTCTTGATAGCTCAATTTTTTTGTTTGTTTTTTTAACTGTCTTCACATCAAGATAGTTTGACTTGTTGCTAGTTGAATTACATGAAATTTTATGCATATCAAAATACTTAGACAAATTAGACCATCATTAAATCAATTTCATAAATATAAATAATATTAACAAGTGATCAAGTTTATAGATGGAATGTAAAGTAATAAACTTAAATTGCTATTGAACTTTAGCAAGAACAAGATAAGAATAAGAAAATCCTTTGACACAAACATATATTCTTTATTTTATATATAATATACAAGATTTCCACAAAGTCTCTTTACAATTTCAAGCATTTATTATAAACACAAATAAACAAATACATCTATAGATAGTAAGTACAATATTAGGAGTATATACTATTGATTTTTTTTTTCATCAATTAATAAACCTCTATATGTGTACCATTGGTTGTATGAAGTATGTCAAGGAAATAGTTGTCGATGTTTCCCTCTGACACTCTTTATCGTCCACTCCTTGCTTTATCTAATGCTGAGCTGGTATTCATGACTGGATCAGTATTGGATAAAGCAAGAAATGGATGAAAAAGAGAATTGGAGGAAAACATCAACGATTATCACCTTGACATGCTTCATGCAACCAATGGTGCACATATAGAGGTTTATTAATTGATGCAAAGTAAGCTTCAATATATACCCCTAATACTATTCATTTGTGGCCAGATTGTATATTTATTTTAATTTATTTCAAACTAGTATCTAGAAAATTACTAAAAATGTAATTATTAAAAATTTGGCTTTAAAAAGAAATTTAGTAAAAAATTAAATTCAAACACTCAAACTTCTAGTATATAAGCTGTTTATCAATAAATATTCTCCACATTACATTTTCTTTTCTTCTTTTAGTTTTTCTAAATTTCACACATTCAATTTCACTAAAATAATGATTATAATTAGCTTTTCAAAAACATCATAACAAATTTTTAGGTCCTGATCTCTTTCCCATATACCTAAGATATATTTTTCATGATTTAATCAAGATGTGACTTATCACACTATGGAAATTAAATCAAATTTTACAGTATAGGTCACAATTAGGAAGGATTTTTCTCAATAATTTTTGAACAGCTGTCTTTATATATTTACAAAATTTACTTAAAAATAAAATTCCAGTGATGGAACAGCATGAACATCATTTTGGAGCAGCAAAAAGCCATTTTGGAGCAGCAAATTTCTAACTTTGGAGCAGCAAATCGCTCATTTTGGAGCAGCAAAACCACTTTTTTATAGCAGAAAATAACTATTTAACACATTGATAAATATATATATAAAAAAACAAGTATCTAAAGGTACTTTAGCTGAAACATTTTATTCAATGCATAAATGTATTAATACATTTATGGTCAACTGTTTAAAAAATGACAATAGTAATTTTACACCAGTTTAAAATTCTTAAATTACATTGAAGTTTAAAAATCTTAAGTACATTGAAGTTTAATTTTTTTTTAAAAAGGTTAAATTCTTATGAAAAAATAATGAGGGTTCAAAGAATATATACAGTCAACTCCCTCAAATCCGCACAGCTTAGGACAAAGGTTGTCCAGATTATAGAATTTTGCAAAATATAGATCATTACTTTGTTTACATTTTCTGCTCCTATAATTTTACAGTAAATTAATTATTAATACATATAAATTAATTGGTAAAAAAGAAAGATATTGTAACACATGGACTATTTAATTACAAAACACATTATATTTAAGGAAAAACTATTTACATTTTATTTTACAATTTCTTTTGTTTGTTTATATAATTTTCAAACACAGTATCAATTATCATTTGTTTGAGAACTTACGACTTTTGGACTAGTATTTTCTCTTGAAATCTATGTATAGTCCTTATTTCTTGCTCAGAAACAAAACTCTGTTTCTGAAGAAAATCCAGATATTTATAAGCCATAACCAAACCCTGCTCAAGTGTTCACCTTCATCAGCAGACTCTGGGTCAGAATTATTCTGATTTTCAGTAGCGTTTAACAGAGTAGTACTTTATAATGTCATCATCTGTGAAACATCATTTGAAAAATAAAGTTTTATTTCATTGAAATGCAAAACAGGGGGGAGGGGAGGAGGATTATAAAAAAAGCCTCCTGATTTTTTACTTTTTTCAGTTGAAAAATAAAGTTTTATTTTATTAAATGAAAAATTTAGGAGGAGGGGGGAATTTCTCTCGCAAAGTTAAAAGCAACCACATTTTCACTGTTTAAATCTGAAACAATGTGTGGATTATAGGCATTTGCGAATTTGAAGGAATTGACTATATTACCTTTTAGACTCATTAAAAAATGTAATAAAAAAAATTTTTTTTTTTCTTGTGTGTTTCTCCATATAATTTTAATTGTTGTTCTTTGTTTTCTTTGATTTTATGTGTAATTATTGGGATTTTTTCTTTTGCTTCTTTCAGTAATACTTGGCCTCCTTCAATTAAATTTAAGTCTTTACTTTTTAACCCATCATCAATGTGTTTTTCTGCCATAGATAACATAGACTGAGCCGAAATCAATTGATTTTGAAGATCTTTTTCTTCTATCATTTTTTCTTGAAGAATGTCAGAATTACTGGTAGATGCTTTGCGCTTTTCCTGCCTTGTTAATCGTTCATCATCTATCCTTTTCTGATAGACCTGCCTTGCATTTTTTGCAGCTTTTAACACATCACGATTGATTTCAAATTTGCATATATCATTGTTCAACCGTTTTACATGGGACTTTACTTGTCTCAGGCCATTTATACTACTAATATTAAGATTGTTTCTGCTTTCTAATAGCCTCTTATTGGAACTAAATCCTCTTTCACATTCTGCATTTCCATGAGATAATGTTAATAGAGCTTTTATAAGAGAAGACAACAACTTATACTTTATTATGCCAGAATTATTACACATTTGGAAAACTCTCCCCCAAAAATGATCAATACGTTGAAATTTATTTAAAACATCTGCACTCTCACCAAAGTCAGAGTCTGTTTCTTCATTGCATTTTTCAACACACTGTAAACTTTTCAAATCTTCAGTCTGCAGACAGATCCATTCATCTGCTAACTTTGATACCTCACTTGCAGATACAATGAATGGAACTGAAGAAGCAACAGATTTAATGCACTGCAGAGATTGTGGCTCAATAATATACAAAGGGTGAAGGCACTTGAGGTTCTTTAAGAACTTATTGTTTAACGGCAGTTTTTTGATTAGATATTTAGTGACACTGATGTAAAATGAACGTGCACCCAAACGAATATTTTTTTTATCACTGGTCAGCAATTTTTGGAGCTCCTTTTCTGTATCTAATCCAATTTCTACATTCTGTAGCCAATTCTCTCCTTTTTCAACATCAATGCTAAGTAAACTTGCACCATCAATGGTTGAGAAAGATTTGGTAACTAAGAAACGTCCCATAATCTTTTTCAAAAACTGAACCGATTCGTCATATAAAATATGTACTAAGGGTTCATCCCTCTGAAACAAATTTAAAATATCTTGAAAGAGTCCACTTATATTTCGTAAAAAGAGAAGCTTTGCAAGTAAAGATTTGGATGAGAAGGCTTCGGCAATTTTTCTAAACCGAGCCGATTTAACATTAGAGGCGGGATTCATTTCAAAAAACTTATTCAAGACATCATATTGCTCAATTAGTCTACCAACACTAATGTGAAGTGTCAACCACCTGTTTTCAACATGTCGAAGTAGGACATGCTCAGGTAAACCAAGATTCTTTTGCAGCTCTTTCAATTCTTCACTTTGAACTGCTGAATGTTTAAAAAAATAATACAAGTCCAGTAATAAGCTTTCAACATCACTACCAAAAGCTTCAAGACCTTTGCCAAAGGCATTGTGAATTACATGAAGATTACATGTTCCAATGTCAACCAAATTAGGATATCCATCATTCATTTTTCGCTTTAAACTCTTCATGACATTAGGGCCATCGGTAAATAAATTTATGAGTTTTTCTGCTGATAACTTAGCCAAAGAAATATTTAATTTCTCAAGTAGAATATCTGATGTGGCATGTCCAATATGATAGGAATCTAAATGGTGAGAGACAATTTCTTTCTGTTTCTCACTATAAAATCTGATGTTTATATCAAGTTGCTGTACTCTTTTTTCTGGAATGGGAGTCTCATCAATCTGTACAGAGTAAAACGAATTTGCTTTAACAATTTCACTTATAAGTTCTTCTTTTATATACAAGCCGATTCCATCTGAAATTAAGTAGGACATCTTTTTTCTCCCGCAAGAAAAGTCTTTTGCGATCTGGGAGTCACTAAACATTTTTGGAAATACTTTTGTTGCAATATCACCATATTTATATGTGGTGTCTGTTGAAGCTACACTTAGAGCAAATAAAATTTCGGCAGACATAAGCTTGTCATCCTGATTAAGTAAACACATTCCTTTTGGAGTATTTGCATCAAAAGAAAATCTAACTTGTTTAATCTTCTTTAATGTACCATCATCTTTTCGATTTTTTTTACATTTTTCAATGTGCGTGTTTGATTTTGCATGACGTTTAACTGCAGAAATACCATGATTTGAGCATTTTATGGTATCATTGCATATGTGACAAATAGCTTCCCATGGCTTATTTCCAGGTGTGCACCATAGTCCAATAATGTCTCCATTAACATCTTCTTCTTTCAGAACATCCAAATTTAACTTGGTGCATCTTGAACCTACATATTAAAAAAATAAAATTAGTTTTCTGTAAATTTAACAGTTAACATATTCAATATTATTGAAATCAAATTAAAAATTCAGTTTAAACTACTCTTAAAATTAAATATAAATGTCTAAAGTTTACAAGTACAATGTTTAATAACTTAATGTAAAATTAAAGCATTACAAAACTAGTTGGATGTGCCAAAACTTTCTTCTATCTGATATAGGTTTCACATACACCAAAAACGAATCGGCACCAACTTATGTCAAGGTCTAACAGAACCTGAAGTTTTATTAAATTTCGTGCATTAGTTCTTCAGATATGACTATCGCTAAAATCGTGTAAATCCGAAAAGTGCAGCATAGCAGCGCCATCTGTTGGGAGATTTACACCAAAACCTAATCCACAACAACTTAAGTCACCATCTAACTTCATGATTAGTTCTTGAGATATAGCTATAGTTAAAATCATGAAAAAAGTAGCATAGAAGCGTCACCTGTTGGGAGGTTTACACAAAAATCTAATCAATAGCAACTTATGTCAACATCTAACAGAATCAGAAGTTTGAGAAAACTCTGTGCATTAGTTCTTGAGATACAGCTATCGTGAAAATCATGAAAAAAGTAGCACAGCAGCACCACCTGTTGGGCTGTTTACTCCAAAACGTAACCAGCATGTATTTATGTCAATGTCTAACATAATCTGAAGTTTGATGAAATTCGGTGCATTAGTTTTTGAGTTATAGCTATCTTAAAAATCATGAAAAAATTAGCATAACAGCGCCATCTGTTAGGACATCTACACCAAAACGTATTTATGTTAAGGTCTAACTGAATTTGAAGTTTGAGGAAAATCAGTGCATTAGTTCTTGAGATACAGCTATTGCGGATATCGCAAAAAATGCAACATAGCAGCGCCACCTGTTGGACAATTTACACAAAAAACTAATCAGCACCAATTTATATCAGGGACTAACTGAATTTAAAGTTTTATTAAATTCCATCATTACTTCTTGATATAGAGCACCCAAAATGTTTGTCACATACAGACAGACATTTTCTAACTAGTCGGATCTGCCAGTCCCAAAACTTTCTTCTATATCTCATATAGGTTTCACATACACCACAAACGAATCAGCAACAATTTATATCAAGATCTGACTGAATCTAAAGTTTTATTAAATTCTGTACATAAGTTCTTGAGACATGACTATAGCTAAAATCATTGTAAATCATGAAAAATGCAGCATAGCAGCGCCACCTGTTGGGATATTAACACCAAAAACTAATCAACAACTTATGTCAACGTCTAACTAATTCTGAAGTTTGATGAGTGATAATAATGAAAAAAGTAGCATAGCAGCGCCACATGTTGGGATATTTATACCAAAACGTAATAAAAACAACTTATGTCAATGTCTAACTGAATCTGAAGTTTGATGAAAATCCGTGCATTAGTTCTTGAGATATAGTTATCGTGATAATAATGAAAAAAGTAGCATAGCAGCGCCACCTGTTGAGCTATTTACACTAAAACGTAAGCAGCATTTATTTATGTCAAGGTCTAACAGAATCTGAAGTGTGATGAAAATCCGTGCATTAGTTCTTGAGATATAGTTATCGTGATAATAATGAAAAAAGTAGCATAGCAGCGCCACCTGTTGGGCTATTTACACTAAAATGTACGCAGCATTTATTTATGTCAAGGTCTAACCCCCGTGGCCGAATGTACGCGACGCTGCGACGGGCGTCGCAGACTTTTTAGGGCACCTGCAGACTAAAAACATACAGCGATGCTGCGGACGCGCTATAGTGCGTAAATTAAGCGAAAAAAAACGGCGAACTTCGTCGAAGGATCGCGAAATAAACGGCGAATTTCGTCAAAGAATCGCGAAATTCATTTAAAGATCGCGAAAAAAAACGCAAATTTAGTCAAAAGGCCGTGAAAAAACGTGAATTTTGTCAAAGAATCGCGAAAAAAACGCGAAATTCATTTGAAGATCGCGAAAAATGGCTAATTTCGTTGACAGATCGCGGAAAAAAAAACGCTAATTTAGTCTTAAGGCCGTAAGAAAACGTGAATTTTGTCAAAGAATCGCGGAAAAAACGCGAAATTCATTTAAAGATCGCGAAAAATAGCTAATTTCGTTGACAGATCGCGAAAAAAAAACGCAAATTTAGTCAAAAGGCCATGAAAAAACGTGAATTTCGTCAAAAAAAACATCAGTTTCATTGAAGGATCGCGTAAAAATGCGAATTTTGCCGAAGGGCTACAGAGAAAACGCCAACTTCGTAAAGGATCGTGGAAAAACTGTTAATTTCGTCGAAGGATCACGAAAAAACGGTCAATTTCGTCGAAGGATCACGAAAAAACGGTCAATTTCGTCGTCGGATCGCGAAAAAACGGAGAATTCTGCCGACAGATCGCGAAAAAATGACAAATTTCGTCAAAGGATCGCCAAAAAACGGTGAATTTCGTCAAAGGATGTCGAAAAAAAAAAAACCAGTAAATTTCGTCGAAAAATCTCGAAAAAATGGTAAATTTCGTCGAATGATCTCGAAAAAAAACGACAAATTTCATCGAAGTATCTCGAAAAAAAAACGGCAAATTTCGTCGGAGGATCACGGAAAAAACGCGATTTTTGTATGATATATTGCGTATTGCAGACTATTTTTGAAAATATTATTAGCGTTGCAGACACTTGAAGATAGTTCTGCCACCGGGGGTCTAACAGAATCTGAAGTTTGATGAAATTCCGTGCTTTATAACAATCGTAAAAATCATGAAAAAAGTGGTATAGCAGCGCCACCTGTTGTGATATCTACACCAAAACGTAATCAGCGTCTATTTATGTCAAGGTATAACTGAATCTGGTTTGATGAAAATAAGTACATTAGTTCTTGAGATAGAGCTATGGCGGAAATCGCGAAAAATGCAGCATAAGCGCGCTACCTGTTGTGCGATTTTCTCCAAAAACTAATCAGCACCCATTTATATCAGGTACTAACTGAATCTAAAGTTTTATTAAATTTCGTGCATTAGTTCTTGAGATAGAGCGACCACAAAATTATGTTTGGCCCGTGCAGACTTCTATTGTGCCCCATGAGCTCCTCCTTTTTTCTATGCCCGTCGATATTATTCTGTTTACAGATTGGTTTGATTGATTGTCAGATTATAATATATACAAGGCAGAGTTATAATATAATCCGTTTTAATAACCCAATGAAATTAACTAAAAGAAACTTATTTATTAAAATAATAATAAATAAATAAAAAATCTTATAACATTCTGGTAAGTGCACTTTAAAAATTGAATTTGTTTACTTCGTTTTTCAAATAAATCAAGAGATTTGATGCACTATGATCATTATAGAAATTAAATAGCAACGGCCACATGAGTTGCCCATTACTGGAAATTGGCTAATTAAGTACTCCAGTAAGTAATGGACACTGATTCTAAAACGTTGAAATAAATGAATTTTGTAAATGGACATTAGTATATAAAATTCAATTACTATAAAAAGAAAAACATGCAATTTTTGGAAGGAAACAAAGAAGATATAAATTAGGTAAAACCAGTTCTTAATTTGCTCAGTACAATTTTCATTTGAAAGACAGTGGAAATAAAACAAACTAAATCTCTAAAGATTCTTTTAAACAGATGTACAATTTAAGTATTATTTTCGCGAGAAGAAAAAAAAACTGCCGTCCCGGAAAGAATGAGTTACAGGCCCGACTCTATTCTATAGCAATAAATTTAGACCGGACACGGGCCAATCAGAATCTAATAAATGCCCCCATGAATATATCTAGTAAATTATGACAAAACAGTCATCGATTTTTTTTTTTTTTTTAAGAATAATGAAAATTTGATAGAAATAATGTATGAATCTTTAACTCGATTTTACCCGAACCCGACTCGGGTCAGGTTGACCCCAATATTCTTTCTTTATGTATATTACTTTTCTTTACTTCATGTTTCGGATTAAAACTAGAGATGACCGAATCGCCGAAAAATTAATTTTCTTTTTCATTTTTGAGTTAATAAAATAGATTGCTTTTCACATATGCTTTAAAGAACAACATCCAAAATTCTAAGAACAAAATAAAAACGCAAAACTTCTTTTTATTATTATTGTACAATTTGTACACGTTTCGTACTTAATTATTTAGTTATTTTTATCCAAAACTGAACTATTTTACCTTAACCTAAAATTGTTTAATTTTATTTATGTAAAATATTTTTATGTCCTATGTTCTGGGGAATGTCCGCCATGCGATTATTTTTTTCTTTTGTTAAATGTGAGATTCTGGCAGTTTTGCGCTCTATCGGAAAACACAAAACTTTATTTATAGCATATTGCGGCAAATCTGCGAATAAAAAGTACGATTCATTATAAACTCTCGAAATTTTGCGTCGTGGAATAAAGGTTTGTATAAACCGACATTTTCATTCCCAAAATGGCCCGGTGTCGAAACAAAAAAATCGGCCGACCGGACTCAATTTCTATAAAAACTGTGGATGTATTTTTTTTAATCAACATTATCCCTGCAATTAAAATTCTTAAAGTTATCAAGTTACTTTTATTTTCGATATGAACAATAAATAACAAATTACCAAACAGTATGAATATTAAAAAATTTTCTTACCTTTATTCATGTTTGATCAGCACAAAGTTTCTGAACTTAAATCCAATCAGTCCACATCGGATTCCTTTTCTTTTGTTTTCTGCTCGGATAAAACACCGCTAATAGAATAAAAATCTAAAGTTTTCTGATGATCTGAAAACGAAATTCTTGGTCTCTGAGCGCCAACTTTGATTAAACGTTGGTACCCGAGAAGATCGGGTCAAAAACAACCATTCACAGCGAAGAAGCGGAAAGTTTCGCCAACATGATGAAAAGCGTAAGGAGAAGTTTAACCAGTAGAGGACTCTGATTGGTTACTTGCAAGCCGAGCTTCCTAGCTGCTAAGGTCTAGTCAAACTTCCCTTAGTAGGAAATTGACGGATCGGTGGCACGTAAGCGGAGCGGAGTTTGAAATCGTAATACGCGCTTTAGAGGGGACTTCGTACCGTGAAGAAAGACGATTTTTTCTTTTGACAAAATGTTGTTAGGAAAAAAAATTTCAACTTGGGCGTAATTTTGATGAAAAATGATCAATTTGGTTCACACATTATTATCGAATTGGCGCAGTTGGGCGCAATTTTGTTCAAAAATGATCGTTTTGGCGCAGAATGGCGCAGCATTATCGTTTTGGCGCAATTGGAGCAATTGGCGCAGCTGTTCCATCACTGAAATTCAAATGTGCAAATTATTTACCAAATATAAAATAGAATAGAATAATAAGCTTTTACTTTATGTTTTTATGTGTTTGAAAATTGTGTGTAATTTTTAAAGAATTTGCGATTTTACTTCTATTAAAAAAGAAATAATAAGAATGAAAAAAAATTCTGTATTGTTTTGAAGCTTTTAATTTAAAGAAACATGAAATAACTTGATTTTATTATCTTTTTATTATTTCTATAATACTAGATAAATTTCTGAAATTTGTCTGAAAATAGACACAATTACACATAGGCCCATTTGGAAGGGACATGGTACCACATAGGAATACAATAAATGTTCTGAATGCCAAGTTTAAGATCACTGGGAATGTAGCAGATATTTACATTGAAAATACAGAACAAGTGTTTGCATCCAAGAAAACTTTAATAAACTAAAAATCACAATAGAATTAGAACCACCATGTCTCAATCTTGCCTGTCACAGAAATGTCAAATTTCCAAAACAAGAAAATATTCTGAATAACTTGTTTAGTCATATATATGAATGGTAATCATACTGAAAACTATTTGCTTTGCACATTTTATATTTTATTTTGCATAAATTAAAAAAAAAGCATTAGTTTGAAAGTTATTAAGAAAAAATCTTGCTGAGTTAATGGACCACGACTGTATGAAGAATTGAAAAGATTTTGTAAAACCTATTGCAAGGATAAAAATTATTAAATATGTACAAGACTGCATGCTGTTAGGGTGCGGAATGAAATTTGCAAAGGTAATTATGGATGAAAGAACTTATTTACCTGAAATGATTATAATTTAATACTTAATTACCTTTATTTTAATTTTAGAAAGTTTAATTGTTTTCCATCAAGTAAAAATAGCAAGACCTTTTTTAGGGTGCGGGGGAGGGAAAGCAGAAAGGTGATTTCAAGAAAAAAACTTTCTCTCACTCTTTTCTAGATCTATATATATAAAAGCTGTTCTTGGTATGTTTGTTCCGTATGCAAATCTACAGTTTTTGCCGATTTGAATGAAACTTGGTGTACATACATTTCAGAACACGAGTAAAATTACTGTCAACTTTAAAAGTTTCTAAGACCATTCTTTACCACTTTTTTCAAACATCTCCCATAGTTTATCATTACATATATCTATTTTGTTTTTCAATTTCTAATGCAATTTCTTTCCTGTTGCCATTAAAAGAAACTACATAGGGACAATATTTTTATAAACCAATAAAAATTCAGATTCACTCACTATAATTTGAAATCCAAAACTGACGTCACACAGAGAAATTGTCATTTTTTCACATATTAAAAATATTACTGCAAGTGCGTTTAAACACAGTAAATTTATTTAAATGTATTTGGTGATAAAAATAAACAGCTTAGATCCTAATTTTACAAAGGTGAATTGATTAGACTGGTTTGTTAATATTAAAGTAAATTTTCCAAGCAATAAAAACATATTTTTGCGTATTCAAACTTCATGATTCAATTTACTTTACATAACCAAACATCGTCTGTCAAATATTGACATTTAGAAATCATTACATCGTAAATCTTTTCAGTTTCAGCTTCAATCATGGAGGCATATTTAAACTCCTTGGATTTAGGTGGACAATAATTACATTTAAAGAACACATAATAGTATTTTCCATTAATTAATGGGTGTTAAAAAAAGGGAGATTAAAAATAATCGGGAAAAAAATTACAAATTTTTTTTTCATGTAAAACATTCATTTTAATTAAAAAACCTAATGTATTTTTTATAAGTTCGACAAAGTAGCATCAATTTCATTTCACCAGCTTCGAAATTATTGTCCAATTCTTAAAAGAAAAAAAATATTTTTGAGAAATAATGTTTTGCATCAAAAATCAGATAACTTCAAAATGCAATTTTAGCAAATTCTGTTTGAATTACATTGCGAATATAATTTCTTAGTTAAATTTAGTATTTAATAATATTAATATTTAAAATTTTTCTATGAGTACAATAATATTGGATTTTTTTAAAAGCTCTTTCATGTTTTAAACAGATAATTTGCATGTCACACACTCAAGTAAAGGCAAATTTCTCATCAAATTATAGGCGAAAAGTAACAATACTTGCAGAGTTAGTAATTCCTAATGTATTATTTTCTACACATAATATAATGTATCATATAACTACTTGAAAATTACGGGAAATTTAGTGGAATTTCAAGCAATTTAGCTCAACGTTTTGCAAACGTTAAGTTGAGTAGACATGCAACAAACTAATTTGTTGACAAACATGTACATTATCTAGAAATATAAATGCATATTTATACATGATTCACTAAATGAAAGAATCTTTTTTAACTAGACACGTATCAGTTCATAGGAAAAACTATCTCCGAAGAAATTTCCATCATATTTTAAATTTGCATCATATTTAGTGACATGTTATAATTAACAAATTTCCTGAAAAATATTCACTAATATAATCATTTTAAAAAATATTGTTTCACAAGAAAGCTTAAATCAATTTCCATGAACGGAATAAATGTAAAATAGAATAAATAGAAATGCTAAAATAGAATAACAAAGAAAAAAATGTGTTCCACACTTAATCATATTGAAAAAGTATGTTTTTTTTCAAGCTCATGAAAGAAATTAAAATAAACATATACATATAAGAAGGAAAGTATGCAAATTGTGATTATCAGAAGTATTTTCTACTATAAAATATTATAAACTGTTTGTTAATTGTACATGTTGCTTAATTAATGTATTAATTTCTTTAAATGTTACGTGAACGAAGTCACGGGTAACAGCTAGTAATATATAATTATAGTATTTTTATTGATGAATGTCTCTTTGAAATTAAACAAAATTTGTACATCTTTTAATAATTTCTTTTCAACTTAAAAATAATAATAATAAAAAAAAAGAAATTTTGAAAGCCACATTTATTTTTGATAGCTTTTAAAAGAATTTATTTTTAATGAAATCTAAAACACTTTATTTATTATGTACTAATACTATATTCTGATTTTAGCATTGTTTAAAAGCATAACAAGAACAGAATTTGATAATAAAATCAGACAAAAAAAAAAAAAAAAAAAAAAAAAAAAAACTACATTTTTCTCTTCTTTCTATTATGATTTTTACATTATATATTTCATTAATTAACAATTTGTTAAGAAGTCTCCTTTATTATCTGCGTTTGTCAGGTATCAACATAGATGTAAGAAAACAAAGAACAAGTAATCTTTAAATGAATCTTTGATATCAAATGATAAAAATGCTTCAAATTCTGATTCCTTCAATTGAGTTAGAGCAGTACATATTAAGCAGAAAACCTTTTTAACACTTTCCAACCTTGTTGAAAAGTGTTTGTGACTCCGGTTTGCTTGCCGTCTGACCTTCGGTCTGCACTCTAACTCGCTTAAATATACTCAGATTGCCCTGAAATCTTTGTATGTTATTGTCGTTTACTATAGCATGTTCCCTATTTCAACTGAAGTGTGTAGCACTTATAGTTTTTTTACAGGGACAGTCAAAAGTATTCCACTACATTGAAGTCAATGTGAAATAATCGTTTCAAGTGCATTTTGATGATGTTACGTCATTTAAAACATGATGAAATTGATATATAATTATGAAGCGCATTACAACATGCTTTTTGTAGAATATGCGGTGCAAAGCATTTATTATTCATTTACAGAGTAAAATAAAAGAATTCTGTTACACATTGTTCTATGGGGGAAAATCGTTTGCAGTGTAATTTAGTGATATTTCCCTATTTCAAATATAACTCAAATTATATGCATTACTGAGGTGCACTATAAATTGCTCTCTTGAAAGTGTGGTGTGCATTGCATTTGTTTACAGGGACACACAAAAGATATCGGTTATAGTACATGTGCTATATTTACAGTCTATGTATGATAAGTACGTTTTCAATTTTGTTTTGCGTTTTTAAGTTTAACTAAATTTTTTATAGTATGTGTGTGTTTATAAATTCGGTTGTTCATATACAGGGCTACACAAGCAAATCCTTAAGTATTACAGACTATGGGAATGAATTGCTTAAGGGTAGTTTTTAATTGTGTTATGCATTTTGCTGTTGAAATATATTTTGTAGACTAATAGAAGTTTGTGGAATATAAATAAATTCATATACAAGGCTATGCAAAGAAAAAGATACATTGTTGTTTATGGTTGGTTATTACTGCAAGTAAGTTTTAAGTTGCCTTTTAGCTTAATATGTGGTGTGTACAAAAGTCTTCAGATAATATACAGGGTTGTACAAAAGATTTTGAGTGCATTTCCATCGACTGGTGAAAATTGCTAAATGGGAATATTCTAACTGAACAAAATTTTATTATACTATATATCCACATCTATTGATCATATACAGGGCTGCAAAAATAATTTGACAATTTTTTTGATGCTGGAAGGCAATTTCGAAAACTGTATTTTTCAATGTGTTCTATGTTTTCTAAACTGTTTACTTGCATATCTTCTTTCACCTTATTTAATGCTGAAGTTTCGTTACAGTTTTCTGACTGTGTTGGAAAGTGTTTCATAATCTATGCTTTACGCATGATTTTTCGTTCTTGTTTAATATTTGTTTGAGGGACATGGCAGAATTTCAGAGTATAACTAGGACATAAACAATTTGGTTTGCACAAACCTGTTAAAAAAATATGTTTGGGAAGATACACATAAGAAAATCTTAAACAAAATATGTGGCATTTAAAAACTTTGCATATTAACCTGTAAGACTGTTAGATTTTTACTGATTCATTTAAAAGGTCAGCTACTAATCATTATGTATCAAAACTGCTACATACAAAAAACAGATACATTTAGAAAAGTAAAAGGAACTCATTATAAATCTTAATATTTTTACATTAACTGTAAAAAAATTCTTTAGAAAATGTATACTTATTTAAAAAAAAAATAAATAAAAAGCTCTTTCCAGTTTTTTCTTTCTGATATATATTTAGTATATCAAGTGCATTTTGATGATGTTACGTCATTTGAAACATGATGAAATTGATATATAATTATGAAGCGCATTACAACATGCTTTTTGTAGAATATGCAGTGCAAAGCATTTATTATTCATTTACAGAGTCAAATAAAAGAATTCTGTTACACATTGTTCTATGGGGAAAAATCGTTTGCAGTGTAATTTAGTGATATTTCCCTATTTCAAACATAAATAATTATATGCATTACTGAGGTGCACTATAAATTGCTCTCTTGAAAGTGTGGTGTGCATTGCATTTGTTTACAGGGACACACAAAAGATATCGGTTATAGTACATGTGCTATATTTACAGTCTATGTATGATAAGTACGTTTTCAATTTTGTTTTGCGTTTTTAAGTTTAACTAAATTTTTTATAGTATGTGTGTGTTTATAAATTCGGTTGTTCATATACAGGGCTACACAAGCGAATCCGTAAGTATTACAGACTATGGGAATGAATTGCTTAAGGGTAGTTTTTAATTGTGTTATGCATTATGCTGTTGAAATATATTTTGTAGACTAATAGAAGTTTGTGGAATATAAGTAAATTGATATACAAGGCTATGCAAAGAAAAAGATACATTGTTGTTTATGGTTGGTTATTATTGCAAGTAAGTTGTAAGTTGCCTTTTAGCTTAATATGTTGTGTGTACAAAAGTCTCCAGATAATATACAGGGTTGTACAAAAGATTTTGAGTGCATTTCCATCGACTGGTGAAAACTGCTAAATGGGAATATTCTAACTGAACAAAATTTTATCATGCTATATATCCACATCTATTGATCATATACAGGGCTGCAAAAATAATTTGACTATTTTTTTTATGCTGGAAGGCAATTTCGAAAACTGTATTTTTCAATGTGTTATATGTTTTCTAAACTGTTTACTTGCATATCTGCTTTCACCTTATTTAATGGTGAAGTTTCGTTACAGTTTTCTGACTGTGTTGGAAAGTGTTTCATAATCTATGCTTTACACATGATTTTTCGTTCTTGTTTAATATTTGTTTGAGGGACATGGCAGAATTTCAGAGTATAACTAGGACATAAACAATTTGTTTTGACACAAACCTGTTAAAAAAACATGTTTGGGAAGATACACATAAGAAAATCTTAAACAAAATATGTGGCATTTAAAAACTTTGCATATTAACCTGTAAGACTGTTAGATTTTTACTGATTCATTTAAAAGGTCAGCTACTAATCATTATGTATCAAAACTGCTACATACAAAAAACAGATACATTTAGAAAGGTAAAAGGAACTCACTATAAATCTTAATATTTTTACATTAACTGTAAAAAAAATTCTTTAGAAAATGTATACTTATTTTTAAAAAAGTAAATAAATAAAAAGCTCTTTCCAGTTTTTTCTTTCTCCCCCTCCGCCCACCCCCACCCTACCACTAAAATTGATTCCTTTCTATATATATTCTTTCTATTAACCCGTAACAGGTACGGTGAAATTTTGGTACACTACAAGTACGGCAAGGTCTCCCAGACCGCACTTTATTTTGATTTTTTAAAAAATGTTATAAATGAAATATTTACAATAAAATACGATCTATATATTTTTGAGAATGTGTATTTTCAATACAAGTTATATTTGTACCATTTATAAAAATATAAATGCAGTATAGTGGAATTTATTTCAATATTATAAATTTTTTGATCAAAAACCACTTGAAATGAGCTATGTACATAATGAATAAAAAATATTATATTTTACTTTACTTTTATATGTTATTCTGTTACATAAATGTATGATTAATGAATTAATAGCAAAACATTAAAGGTTCGGTTAATTATATAAAAAATGACACAACTACAAGTTAGCGTGAAATTGGTGCCAGAAAAAATATATACTCACGTTTAACGTTTAATGCAACACTGAAGTTACTTTTGAAAACTTCTTCCACATTCATGACATAGTTTTCGGGTGCATTCTAGGCACACAGGTTTTTGACAGCAAATGCATAGATATGCTGTTTTTCTATTTTTTGTTGAAGGGCACAAATGACATGTTTTTCTTTTCTTTAACTTTTCTTCACATTTTACTGATGTGTCTTGAGGCTCGTTTTCTTGATCGCATCCTAAAATTCGCTTTATTATCATTCGCAATTCGCGATGAATACTCGGAGTTTCAAGTCTGCTTTGCATATGAGGAGTAACCAGTTCTTTTGCCAGTTCCTTTAGAAATTGCATTCTGTTCATGATGGGATCTTTTGAACTTTGATATAAGATGAATGCATTTACAGTTGACATATCCAGTAACCTATAAAAAATAGCCATAGGCCATCGCCTTGTTCGTCTGCTACAAGAATATACAGTACACTTTTCATCTAAAGAATCAACTCCACCTTTTGTTCTATTATAGAGCGCAATAATTTCTGGTTTTTGAGTTTCAGGGTCGATTTCTTTACTGTGGTGCATTGAGGACAAAAGTACTACAGCTTTTCTTTTTTTCGGCACATGAGACATCAAAGTAATATCCTTTGTAAAGCCATATAAAGTTGACTGGACTTCTCTTGATTTATTAGGAAGTCTTTAGGAATATCTCTTTTATTTTTATTAACTGTTCCAACATATGTCAGGCCATTCTTTTTCAATTCTGAAACAACTTCGATCGAAGAGAACCAATTATCGGCTGTTATATTTCTATTTGATTTGAAAATAGGCTTACTAAGTCGTAAAATTGATTGAGTTGGTTTCGTAAATTTTTTTAAGCTGTCATCCATACCCAGACAGTCAGAATCTTTGCCGCAATAAATATATGCATTGTACACATAGTTGGTTCGAACATCAGTTAGACACATTATTTTTAAACCATACTTAGCTGGTTTTTTTGGCATATACATTTTAAAACGGCATCTACCTCTGAAGCTAACAAGCATTTCATCAATGCATGCATATGCACCAATCGTATAACATTTTTGCGAATTTAAAATGAAAGAATTCAACACTTCAGAGATAATAGCAGCAGGGTCATTTATTTTTCGAACATCTCTGTCATCAGGATTATCAAATCTTAAACAAAGGAGTAAAAATTTGAATCTTCTCATTGGCATAACAGCTCGAAAAATATCTCGACCAGTCCCGTCTGTAGCAAAAATACACTCAATGTTTTCATTATTTGATTTGAATACAGACGTGTATATAAGCAATCCTAGAAAAGCTTTCAGTTCTCTCAAATTTGTATCAGCGATTTGTTTACTTGTTTGGTCAGAAAAGTTTGCCCTCATTTTTCTTATTTTTATATTAGTCCAAGTTATAATATTTTGCAGCATTTCATCTGTAAAAAGTAGACTCCAATATGATTGTAAATCTGCTATATCCGGTAATTTTGCAAATGAACGTACTGCAGGAAGGCGCACAATGTTATGAGATGGAGTTTTGACATTTCTGGTTGGTTCAATAGATGACCATTTAAAACGATTTTTGCCATAGTAATACTGAGAGCACCTATTATTTGAATCACAAGTATCTTCGTTGTCGGATTCAGAAATTTCAGTGTCAGAAGAATGCGAACTTTCATTACAGAAATTTTCATCACAATCATCTTCATCAGAAAAATCGCTTCCCACTTCATCTAAAAGTCTCTGAATCGTTTCCGCATAGCATGCATCAGAAGGATGCAAAATATTTCTAGGTCCGAGTTTCAACGCCATTCTCCGACACGGCGGCAAAAATTCCCTACGTTAAGAGTACGGCGCGGTCTGCCAGACCTGTTTCACAGAAATAACCTTAATAAAAGAAAAAAATACGCGCGAAAACTTTTAGCCAATAAGGGAGATTTTTCAAGGTTGCAAAAGAGGAAGATACCGGAAGAATCTATTCAATCGCTCCAAAGAAAAAAGAGGGGTGATCGAATAAATATCACTAAAGGTCTGTGAGACCGGCAGTACCTGTTACGGGTTAAGGGAAAAAAATATATAAAGGGTATAGAAGGATTGAAAGATCTTAATAATTGTAATTCTCTACATTTATACAACAGCAATTAAACCTTTGATGGATTTTAAAAAGTTAATAAAAAAAAGGTGAATAAACTCAGGAAAAATAATGAGGGATAGGGGATACATTTACGCTCGTATTCACGAATAACTTCGACCCCGAGTTCAGCCGAAAACCCGGGTCGAAAGCTAAAATGGTATTCATCGTCTACCTGACTGGACCGGTTTGAAGGTGAAATCTAACGCTGGGTTCAGTTACTGGGAGTTACTGGACCTGGCTTTACAGAGGGTTGAAGTTCAAGTTTTTCAACCGAGCATGCGTAGTTAACAAAAACAAGACGAGAGAGCAAGTCTGGTCACATTTTACAATAATGGCGGCTTACTTACGAGCTTACGTACTGAATCAAGTGTCTGTGTATAAGATATAATAGAAGTTTAATACTATTATAAAACAAAAGAACAATATGCAAAGGTATGTGATCTCATATATATGTATTAGCTTCAATTTTTTTTATCTGGTTTGTTTATATTTATATATAAATCCTCTATATTTTATGTTCAATTGTTTGTTTATATAAATAAGCATGGTCACGAAGAATTTTATTTGCCATAAAAAATAGTCAACATTACATTAATGGTAGATAAATTGCTATTAAAATAAAAATTGTTGCATTTAAGGTTATTTGTTTTTGCAATTTTGATCTTAAAAATAATTTATGAATGTATTTTAATAGTAGCGAAATAAATGTCGTACGTAATTAAAATTTGAGACATCAGACTAATTTGCATTTTTCTTTAAGTAAAAAATACTTAGATTATGTTCAAGTATCCATCGACTCAATGTAGGTTTTTGATTTTGGTACTCGTAGAATATGGGTAAAAGTTAAATTTTGTGTCTTGTGTGAAAGATACACTATTATTATTTATGCACGATCTGTTATATAAATATAAGATTAGCTCTATAAATTAGATATTGTGGTTTTAAACTAAACAATATATCATCTGAGTTGTACTTATCTATTGAAGATTTTTAGTAGGTTTATTCTTTGTTTAAATCACGAATATGTTTATATTAATTAAACAACTCTATCATTCATTAACACTATACTATTGTTATTTCTGTTTTTGAGCTTTACGTTATATTTCTCAATTTTTGAGAAATTTAAAATATTTATTTAATTGTCTGAGTGCAACGAAGACTCATACACAGCGCAGTATTACTTTGCCCCATATACAGCTACGATGGATATTAAAACCTTTCGTCAAGCATAACTCAAAAAATATTTAACGGATTTCGTTCAAATTTTTACAGCAGGTACCCATAAAGGTGACAACGACGTCTATTTATTACCAAGAATAAATGCTAAACCGTTTGGAAATTATATTAAAAAAATAGATAAAAAAGCACAATTAAAGTACATACGTCACGAAATTTTGTGGTACGTCATTTTCACCGGCGCGAGATTTTCGTAGACAATCGGAATTGAAAAGTTCATGGAGTACAAGGAGCAAAACAAATATGCACGCACTAATATTCAGCACAATAAAATATATTTCAATTGAGTAGAAATCGAAAATTAATCTGGATTTTTTTTCTCTTTGAAAGAAAAACCCCGCAATAACTTGGTAGACTTGGTATTAGAGATTTGGCGCAAATCTCAGCAATAGCAGCTTTTTTTATTTCTCATGTGTAAATAATAAAAAAAAATTCTTTGGTGTTTAAATAAAGGGTTTCGATTTGTGGCATTATTTCTTTTTTTTTTCTCTTTTTAGCATTTTAAATGGAATTAATGAAAGGCATGTATTTTAAATTAAATGAGTGAAAGGTTTATATTTAAATGAAATGAATTCAATATGAAAATGTTATAGGAACAATATTTGGCGATTTATCAACTGCGCCAGGATAACATAAAAGTACCAATATATCAAACGGTATGTAGTATGTGAAATGAAACAGTTATAATCACCCATCGTACAAGAAAAAAACTAATTTTCTGCATTCAGAGTGAAAAATCCATCTCCTGTGCCGTAAGATTTGGCGAGTTCTTTTTTAGTGATAAGTTTTTCGATGTGATTGTTGGGATCTGAACGATTTGGCTTACTTTTTCTAAATCTTATTTTTTTGCAGATGTAGTATTATGTAAATATATTTTTTAGCAGATATTTTTCTATTTTGTATATTTTCTATTTGGCATTTGGAAAAGAGATTTTTACCTTTTTATCTGTGCATTCGGAAATATTAAAAAATAAAAAAAGATTTACATATATCAAGCGCTTAATTTTTATACGGACCACTTCTCCATTTTTAGATTTGGTACTTTTCGGTTAGCCGGGCGCCAGTGAAATTTATATATCTATGTATACATATATATACATATATCTATACATACACACATTTATATATGCATGTATGTATATATACATATATATATACACATACATATATGTGTGTATGTATACATATATATATATGTATATATAGATATATACATTTCACTGGCGCTCGGCTAACCGAAAAGTACCTTAGATTTTAAATGCTATTTATTATTTACTAGCCGTTTATTAATTGTTTACAATTTAACCCCCTGACAATAACAATTATTTATCACAAAAATGCCTCTTAGGTTTGTTATATAAGTTTGTTTATGTGTTTTCATTACTTATTAAAATATCGAATATGGCGATAAAATTTCATTTTAGCATCGTGCTTAAATTTTTAAGATGGCGCAAAAACATGCTTTAATAAACGTATGTTTGTAAATATTTGAAAAACATATTTTACCGCTCTCTTGAAAAATTTTGTAAGTTGCTAAAACTACCTTTTGGCACCATTTAAAATTTTTTTCGCCAACCGACATAGGATAAGAAACTTTTTCCCATTCAGATACACATGCAAGGTTGGTCTCAAACAAGAGTAAAGCTAGCAACAATATTGTTTCAACTCTATAAGAGTTACAATAATGATATTAAATACTCCGATTGGCTTTGGGCCCAATTACGAAAGTTTCTCCTACAAAAAAACTGTAGAAGAAGTCTTTTACATTTGTTTCAAATGAAGCTCGGTCTACAAGGTATTAGTTAATAATACAAACAACACTAATGGCATGGATGCAAAAGTTTTAATTTAAATGTATATATTTGAAACCCTTCCCCCCTACCCACCCCCCCCCAAAAAAAAGAAAAGAAAAGAAAGTTACAGTAATGAATTTAAAATGGCGTTAAGCCACGCTTTCTGACATAAGCAATTGGCTGCAAACGCGATAACGAAACTTAATAACATGTAGCTAATATAGCCCTCAGGGTACTTTGCAGTTATACAGACCTTGTGGTTTTTTTAAAAAGCTTGAGACAATTCAGGTTTAAGAAGTTGAGATTTACTGTCAAATGATATAAACAACTATGAACACAAAACTGATGAATTATTATTCAGGTTTATGTATGTATTTTTAAAAAAATGCATCTGATTACACTTATTAGATAAATTACTTCTGTTTGCATTTAATAACTGATAAACGGCTTCTGTATAATAAATGAACTGTTTAAATATTGGGAAGAGGTGGCGAGAGGTAGAAAGACGAGTAAACAAATGGGTAGACTGACGGGTAGTGAGATGGGTAGAGAGACGAGTAGCGACATAGGTAGACTGACGGGTAGCGAAATGAATAGACAGACGGCTAGAGAGAAAGGTAAAAAGAGGGTTGATAGAGGGGTAGCGAGATGGGTCTCGAGACGGGTAGCGACACCGGTAGACTGGAATGTAGCGAGAAAGGTTGTGAGACGCGTAGCGTGGTAGATAAAGAGACGAGTAGAGAGATGAGTACAGAGACGAGTTGACTGACGGGTAATGAGATTGATAGCGAGACGGGTGAAGAGTCGGGTACAAAAACAGACGGATAGTGAGACGGGTATACAGACGAGTAGAGAGACAGTAGCTGGGTACGGAGATGGGTAAGAAGATGGGTAGAGAGGCGTATAGCCAGACGGGTAGAGAGACAGATAGACAAATGGGTAGAGAAGTGGATAGAGACACGGCTAGACATACAAGTAGTTAGACGGATAGACAGACGGTTAGAGAAATAGATTAGCGGGTAGCGAGACTGGTACAGGAATATAGAGACGGGTAGCGAGACTGGTAGAGAAATATAGAGACAGGTAGCGAGACGTGTAGAGAGATAGACAATCAGTTAGAGAGACGGGCAGAAAAACGGATAGGGAAACAGACAGATTGTGGAGAGACAGACAGACAGGCAAAAGAAAAGTCTGTGGATTGGCGCTGTAAAGGCGCAGGGGCAGATCCTCCTATAGAATAATCAAGAAGTATCTGTTAAGCTTAACTTTGTAATATATATAATTTTCAATTTTGCCGATATGGAGATTTAATGTAAAAGTTATTTTACAGAAGTCATCGAAAGATTTTTTCTATACTTTAATAGTAATTTAGACTATAGTTTTGCAATCTGGTTTGTAGCAAAACATGCTATCAATGTGGTTTGAAGTGTAAGAGTTTTCATAAACAGTTATACAAATAATAGATATATAATCAAGGAAGAAAAATTTTAAATTCACACACAAAAAAGGTGCAACAATGAAATTAAATTTGCGTTAAGCCACGCTTGATAGAATAATCTATTGGCTGCAAATCCAATTACGTAACTTTAAAAAGCTTGGCGTTTTAAAAGATCCGGCGTTTTTTTTTTTTTTTCCAAGTTTTGCGCAATACGCGCTTAAGAAAATGAGATCCTTTGCCACATGTTAAAAAAATTATGACAACACATCTGATGAACGGTACTTCTTTTCTATTTTTTTAACAGTGTATATGAATTTATATATGATATTTTGTAATTCTATCATTTAATTTGCTCTTTTTCTTTATATTGTAATTGTTAACCCTATGTTCTCAGCAATATCACTCAGACTAATCCCTTTGAGGGAAGTCCTAGTTACATTTAAGTTTCAACTGTGTTTTAATTTCAAAATTATATATAATTTAAAATATTACAATAGAAGTAAAAGGCTGAAATACATTGATAAAAAATTGTTCATTTTTAAAATAACACCAGGCAAAAAATCCAGAAACACATTTGTTTTAAAACAATGCTTTTCTTCAAATAAACGTTTTGTCACTTCCAATTTTGTCTATCATGACAGAATTGATATGACCTAAACCATTGATTGTACGGTATATAAAAAGTTATAACAGCTGTACATAATAAACTTACAGAACCAAACTTATCCCCTCCCCCTTTTCCAATCATGTTTTCACATATACACATACTAAGGATCAATCCAGACAAAACTTGGGGCCTATGTAGGGCCCCTTCACAAAAATCCATGTCATAAAACAGGGCCTTTCATAAAATTGCTTTTAATAAAACAGGCCCTTCACAAAACTCCTTTTAATGAAACAGGACCCTTCACAAAATTCAATTCCACAAAAACATACTCTTCATTAATTATTTTTATTGTGTTAGCTTTTAAAATGTGTAATCTACTAACAAAACAAATTCACCAAAAAGTAAAACTTTAGAAGAAGGACTTAAAGAAGTTATTTTTAATAAATGCTTGGTTGAATTTGAATAACTGAATTTCCTCTTTTGTTACAAAATGTTTTTTTCACAAAAATATAATACATTTCACAAAAATAACTTATTTTACTTTTCACAAAAATGCTAGCCCCCCCCCCCCCCCCCCCCCATCAAAAAACTTGAATTTTTTTACTTTAGCTGGTACATCAAAAATATTAATTAGTTTGATATCTGAAATTTTATTTATGTAAACAGGAGTCATTTCGCTACTGTTAAAATACATTCGTTATTCCTATTTTTTTTTTTTTTTTTTATGAAAAAAAAAAAAAAAAAAAAAAAAAACCTTAAATGCAAAATATGTTATTTTAGTAATGTTTTATTAGCCCTTTAGGTAATGTTGACAATTTTTTAAGGCAAATAAACTCCTCTTCATGATCTTGAATATTTATGTAAGCAAATAATTAAACATATAATATATGAGTTGTATGTATAAATATAAACAAGCCAGCTAAAAAGTTTGCAGATAATATATTATATATATATATATATACGAGATTACACACATTCTATTTTTAATACTTTAAACTTTCTTTTTATTTCTATATCATACACAGAATCTTGATTCACGTTTTAATTTACCTTAATTAACTTATAACACTGACAAAAAAAAAGAAAGAAAGAAAGAAAAAAAAGAAAGAAAGATAGACAGTGATGCATGGGTAGGGTGGGGCAAATGGGGCACTTATTCTTCTCCACTAAGTTACATTCAAAAAAATTATATTCCTTAAAATTCAGTGCTATAAAATTATCTGAAATTATCGTTAATAAATTCAGATTGTTTTATCAGATTACCAACTATCATTATTTTCCCTATCTAGTCTAGAAATCTATCGCCATTCATTCATAAAAAAATATTTAAAAATCTTTTTTTTTCTCTCTCTCTCTCTCTCATAAATAAAATTGTAAATGAATCTATGAAGTGACATCTAAATGAGTGAAAAAAATAAAATTTAAAAACTAGAAAGAATATAGAAAATGAAGTATAATTTTCTATATAAATAAATCTTTTTCAATGATGCACTGGATCTAAAAATAGATGTCTATGCATGTAAAAATATTTTGTAATTACTTAGGCTAATTTATTAAAAAATATTCAAAGGCAGTCAAGTGAATACCTTTGAACTTGTAAATCTGATAATGGAAAAATTCTTATACAAAAGGGGTGAGGGGGGCTTCTAAAAGCTACAAAAAAAAAACCTTTTTGTAATATTTCACAGTTTTATGTCCAGATAGTATACAGAATTCATTTATCATTATTTAGAAAAGACTTTACTCGATTCTGTGTTGAATGAAAATTTATATAGTAGCCTTAAAAGGTTTAAAATATTAGTGTTCATTAAAATAACATCTAATAAAATAGCAATATATCCATGGTAGACAGTTTAAACTAAAAACAAGTTTGGAGTTTATTATTTAGCGACTAGTTAAAATAAAATGTTTGTTAACCGATCGGAAGCGATAATTGAATGCACCATTGGAGCTCCTGAAAAACTTGGGTGCCTGGTGCCAGGGTACTGTTAGAACCACAAACACCACCTTTTAAGCACTCTTTGAAGCTCTGTTCCTTTGAAGCTCTGTTGATATTATTTCCACTCTTTTGTTGTTGTTGTTTTTGTCAATGTGCATATTAATTACTATCTAATTGTATTAGAATTAATCATTTTAATTAGATTGCTGAAAATTAAAAAAATCAAATCAATACATCTGGATATCATTTAATATATAAGTTGATTCGACAAAATAAAAATAGTACTAGAGGCTACTTTCTGGAATTTTTTCCTTTTTCTCCATTTTAATATTTTCTTAATTAGAAATTATTTAATTAATTACAAATTATAGCTATTAATAATATAAATCAACATAATTGCTGTTGAAATAAAATTTTCGTTTTGATCAAATCAAGTTTTCGTTTAGCTACTAAGACAAATTTTATTTGAAAAATAAACTTATAAAATTTACTTTAGCAATTAACACATTTCATATCCCTTTCTTAACTCACATATATGTTTAAAAGTAATAATAATAATACATAAAATTTGAATAAATTGTTTAAAAAAATATTAAACTTTGTAAGAAATTAAAATAAGTTAATCTCCATATTTAGTAATTACAAGTTTTTATTTTGTGCATATATTTTGTAAAAAATAAAATAAGTACTACATTTAATTTCCTTTTTTTCCGGCACTTTTCTTCCATAATATAAACAAACAAAGCTTCAACGAGAAACCGTCATCTGATTTTTTTAACCAATTAGCACGCTTTATTCAACCGGGGTCGAGTAACTCTGAGTTGGGTAACTTTTCGTCCGAAGTAGACGGTGAATACGAGTTTTCAACTCTCGGTTGAAAACCTCAACCTGGGGTTACTGGACCCTCGGTTCAACTCTCGGTCGAAGTTATTCGTGAATACGAGCGTTAGCAAATAAAGGGTGTTATTAATTGTATACAGCTAGTTACAACAAATATTTTTTAGAGTAATTTAGATTTACATAAATAATGCACCTAGATTTACTAACTGTACATTTACCTTGATCCACAAGTGCTCCTACTACCTTAGTATTAAAATAGTCAGGAAGAAGTCGCTCACATATTGCAACCAAAAGCCAAAATGCTTCTTCTTCAGATGCATAAAGTAGTAATACTGAGGTTACAATATTCATTGCCTGACAATAACCTGATAAATAAAAATACACGCTACTGAGATATACAAGAGAATATTTTTAATACATTTATATGAAATAAAGATTACATAATTATATCCTTTACCATAACAGAAAAAAAGTTCTTATATTTTTAATCTGTATTATCTATCTACATATTTACCTATCTACATATCTATCTACCATTAAAATATATAAAATAGCTACAAGATTTAATGATATGAAAATTATTAAAGAATGGCAAGTTCTGCTTGATTCTCTTCAAAACATTCATATTGTCACATAAGAAGTACTCATAAATGTCTATAAATAAATACTTCATACTTCCCTCACATTTTTTGTTGCTGTTTTAATTAAGTAAGTCCAAAATTGGTTTTGTGAAAGTATTTTATTTCTTTATAAACATATATTAATATTTATTTTTCCCCATAGGAATTAATAATAACCAAGACAAATAATGGTTAAGATGGATATAATGTTTTAATAAGCTGAATATTAATGCTAAATAAAAATGATAAAATAAAATATAAAAAAACTTTATATAATAAAACACTAAATAAATATAAATAAATCTGTAAATAATAATAAAAAAAATGTTAATTCAAATATTTGTAATAAAACACCACATAAATTTTAAGGCAACAGATTTTTTCACAGATTTTACTGTATTAGTGGATCATTCTATGTATCTTAAAGTTCAACTGTTAAAAAAATAAAAAAAATCAAATAAAAATTCAAATTTGACATTAAAATAGCTTTTAAACAGAAAATTAACAGACTAACATGAAATTGGATTACATAATATTTTATTATTCAAAATTATCTGGTATACTTTGATCAATGTTTGTAAGATATTTTGTCTTTACAAACTATTTTTCAAAGTAGGGCATACAAAAAATAGGCAAGGGTACCATAAATGGAAAAATTAAAAAAGAAAAATTGAGAAATATGAAATAAACAGGTTTAAAAAAAAAACACCAGGAAACTGCCATTACTACAATAAATAATAATAATAAGAAGAAAAACCTTGTGAAGAGCACAATAGAAATTTTAATAAAAGTACTACAATAATTTCATCCTCATAACAACATAGGCCTTCATCAAGTAATATGTACATGTTTCAGCTAGCAAGTACTAACACAAAATGAACAAGAGCAGACTATAAATCTTAAAACATACGAAAGATGACACCTGTAAAATAGAAGAAACTGGTGAATTTCGGAAAAAAAAAAAAAAAAAAAAAAAAGAATAGGAAAGGACTAGAAAAACCCTGAAAGTAAAAAAGATGGGAGGAGGGAAAGCAATTAAAGAGGCAAAAAAAAAGAAAGAAATTAACAGGAAGTAAAAAATGAAAGAGAAATCTTTTTAAAAAATTAATACTCTCACAAACAAATTATGAAGAAAAAAGTCATTCTGTGTATTGATACACTTAAAATATTATTCAACCACTGTTTTTATGTCTGAAATTAAAAGCCTCATATGAGGCTTAAGTGAGAAAAAGGGTTAAAGATCTTTCAACTACTGAATAAAATTAGTTTAATAAAAGCAAATTTAAAAGGAAAAAGAAACACCTTTGTTTTTAGTAATAATACAACAAAAGAAAAGGTAAGAAAAATAATAAAAGTATTTTCGAAGCACTAGTACCCAAGAGGTCAATGGACAAGTTTTTGGAATTTATAAAGACAAGAAATGTTAAAAAAAATATTTAATTTAAAGGGTGGATACAAATGGGAAAGATAGAAAAGTGGCCTTGTGAAAATTAAAACTATGATCTGAGGTGATGGTAGACACAAGCAAAAAATGCTTTAGAGGTTGGGGGGATGGGGGGGAAGGCAAGATTGGATCACTACTCAAGGCATTAACAATTAGGGAGAAGAAAATAGACAAAATAGTTGGTTAATACTTAATAATTTCTTTAAAAACTACTAGCGGAGCTTAGCCAGCTACACTGGTCAGTTTATTCCAAACAGAGCTTGAATTAAACGAACTTAGGATTGAGCGTCCCACTGTCTTTGGATCCGGTCTCTGAAAATCGCTGCTAAACTCAGAACGTTAAAAATCGCAGAGAAAATTTAAAATAAAAAACAAAACTTCCCTGTCAAATCTTTAAAAAAAGCTTTAGCTTTCAACACAATGGTCATATTACGCCTCCATCCTTTTCAGTTAATCCTTTCCAATCCCCCTAATTCCCTTGCAATCCAGTTTGTTCAGCCCACTCTCAAACAAAGCACATGGAAGAATGGAGATTGCTCCCTTCATCACTTCCTTTTCACTTCCAGGCAATAGTTAGCCGGGGGGGGGGGCTAAACAGGTTTCCCGTTTCTGAAGGGAGAAGCCTTAAAAAAAAGTTGAAGGATACGCAAAAAGATTAATTTCATGTGGAAAATCTTGTGTGAATCTTAGAGAAAGCACTTTTTTCGCTTTAAATATATAGATCATATCATTCATAATGATTCAATTTTCAATAACTTATATTTTACAGATTCAAAACTGGTATTTTTATGCTGTTTTACATGCTGAACTTAAATATGTAAACAAATTATGGTGCTGTTATTAAACTTTTAAAAGCTAGACTCAATTTTAAATAGATGACCTTTCTTACAAAATAATTATAAAATAAATCAAATAACATTTACAAAAAACTTTTTTAACAAATCAAAATGTCCATTTTCTTTTTTTATTGCATCAATTAATTCAAAATTTATCATCCACATTCATTTAATACTTAGACTACAGCAAAACATAGCAACAGATAACATAGTTGTAACAAGTAAAATAGTTTAAATGAAATTTCATAAAATTGCAAATTGTTATTTGCAGTTTTTGAAATTGTTCTTGCAAATTTGCCAGGAGTAACCAAAATATAAGATAATTTAAATTCTATACCAATACTAGGATTTCTCCAAGCATAAGCAGTTAGAACTCTTCGAAGAACATCTATTCCTAGTTCTGATTGAAAAGCAGCATGCTCAGGTAAGGATCGGTGCAAATCTCTTTCAATTTCTTCAGCTGCAATACTAGGTTTGCCAAAACTCTGTTCTACAAGCCACTCATAATAGCCAGAATTAACAGCCATCTCGGGAAAGAAAAAACAAAAATGAAAAAAAGAGAAAAGTCTCTTAAAAGGTCATTTTTTAAAAATTCTGGTTAAAAAATAAATAAAATAAAATAAAGTAAAATTACAAAAAAAAAAATTAATAAGAACAAATGTTTTCATATAATATTAGTTAAAATAATCATAGTTAAAAAAATAAAGCAATAGTTACATTATTAAGGATATTTTTTTTCTTTCTTTTCTAAGACCCCCTCCCCCACCCTTTTTTTTTTCTTTTAGTCAACTGTTATACTTTTACCTACTCCTATATTTCAGAGTTTAAAGTTATTACAAAGTTGAATTTTAAAACATTTGTACATAATATTTAACACAAATACTACCATTTAGATGAACAAGACCTTTTTATAAGTAAACTTTACAAACCCACACACAAAAATTCTATGCTTTGAGTTATTATTTAAGAAGAGGATAGTCTTAAAACTTTTCCAATTATTAAAACTTCATGGCTTCTTTTGTGAAACA
Source organism: Maratus michaelseni (assembly GCA_963931845.1). NCBI lineage: Eukaryota > Metazoa > Arthropoda > Arachnida > Araneae > Salticidae > Maratus > Maratus michaelseni. Next base: position 324,258,461 of record OZ007592.1, on the reverse strand, counting down.
GAAGAAGCCATGAATAAATCTATATATATATTTCTCTTACGTGGTGCGGAAATAGGGCTGAATTTGTAGCTTATGGTTTGGCAACAACCGTAGTTTCCAGAGCTCAGACCAATGAACAGACTAGATTGTGTTAGATCAGCTCCGCCTCCAATATGGTGGTCAGTGTGAGAGCAGTGAAATCATAGAATGAAACTCAAACTAGCAATTATTAAAAATAAAATAACATGTATGTAATCCAAAGCGTCTGAGATGATTCCTCATTTTAATTATGAGTAATATCGTTAATTTCAAATGAATTCTCAACTCTTATTTAGAATTCATTTACAAATTTCACTCACTCAAAAATCCGAAAAAAAAATCAATTGTCTAGATTGCACCTGCCGCCATCTGTTGCTGTAAATTGAGATAAAAAATAATTTTTTTAAAAGTTTTTTTTTTTTCCCAATGAATTTAAGCCGTGCTGTACAACATTATAGGTGCAACAAGTTTTAAACTAATTATATTTCCAAGATCCTTTTTTCATAGTATTTAAATGATTTATATGCCCATTGGTAGCGCCAACTAAATGCATTTTTAGTTCTGTTTGCAACAGAGAATTACTTTTTTCCATTAAAAAAAAATTGTCAATTTCATATGTTCAAATGTTTTATGGTAGAACTTATTGTGACTAAAATTGCTGAAAAATAAAAAGGGACGAGTGAGTGAAGTGAGCTGGGACCGCGTAGCGGTCTCAATGTGAATTGCTTCGCAATTCACGGGGGGTTGGCGAGCGTTAGCGAGTAAGGAGCTGTGAGCCCCCTAGTTTTTTTTTTAATATTATAAAACAAATATTTTTAAATTGAAGGGAAATTCTGAAAGAATTAGAAGGGAAATTTTACACTCATAATTATTTGTCAGGAAGGGACTAAAGTAAAAAATAAATAAATAATACAATCTATTCCGATGGTGGAAACTCAGCAAGCTTTCCTGCTTTTTAACACTTTCCAACATAGTTGAAAAGTGCTTATGAATTCGGTTTGTCTGTCTGTCGGTCCATGCTTTAACTATCATAAATATATTTGGATTGTCATGCAATTGATATATATTATTAAGGTTTACTATGGCATGTTCGGTATTGAAAATGAAGTGAGTAGCAGTTATAGTTTTCTTACAGGGGCACTCAAAAGAATTCAGTTACATTACGGTTAATGGGGAAAAATCATTTGCAGTTTATTTTAATGATGTTACACAATTTCAAACATGTTAAAATTGATATACATCAGTGATATGCACTACAAGAGGCTTAGTATATAATATGGTGTACATAGCACTTATAGTTCTTTTAAAGGGACACTCAAAATAATTATGTTACATTACTGTCTATGGAGAAAAATCATTTACAGTTTATTTTAATAATGTTTCACCTTTTAAATCACACTGAAATTGATATATAGTTCTACGGTGTATTACAAGAAGCGTACTATAGAATATTGTGTGCATAGCATCCATCCTTCATTTACAGGGACACACAGAAGAATTCGATACTGTCTGTTAACACTATTTGCTTACGTGTGTTTTCAGTTGCTGAACGAGTTTTTATATTTAATTCATTTTTTGTCTATTACTTGGTGTGTGTAAATTCTATAGATCATATACAGGACAGCACAAAAGTTCTCAAGTACATTTCCGTTTATTGACGGAAATTTCAGAAGGGGTATTTTTTAATGTGCTACGTGTTTCCTAACTGAACTAAAATTTAGCATTCTATGTAGCATATATACAAATCTATGGATCATATACAGGTCTGTACAAAAGAATTCAGATATTTTTCTAAATATTGTTGGTAATTCCTGAAATTGGGTTTTTAAATATGTGCTGCTTTTTCCAAATAATTGTTTAATTAGATGTAATTTTTCACTGTAAAGATTTGTAAAATTATTTCGAAAGTGTTGGAAAGTGTTATATAATCTATGCTTGACGCATCATTTTTCGTTCTTGTTCTGATTTAGTAAGGAAGTTGTTAAATGCACTAGAGAGCAGTGTATGGAGTGGGTGGACATTTTGAGAGGTTGTAAGCATACCAGTTGTTCCTAAAATCTTAGAACAAACTTTCAGGAGAGATAATGTGGTCAAGACAAACATTTTTTTGTACAAGAAACAACTAGAATCTCAATCCACTTATTCTATCAAAAATACAACATATTCAATGAAAAATACAGGATGCCTCACTACAAGCTGAAACTGAATTTTCATTCCCAACGTTAACAATAATGAAGGAATTTTCAAGATTTTCGTCATATTAACTTTGCTTGTATGAAATGTGATGACATCATTGGAAGTGAGCAAATTTTGGCCAGCCACATAGTACGTGTACTATCAGCTGCATTCTGAATAATGGAATATTCAGCTCAGTGTTGTTTAGATGTGAATGGTGGCAATTTCCAGCACTTCTTGTCATGTAATCATATTTCACATAAATCAAAGTAAGACAGTTGAAAATATCATTACAATATCTTCCTTATTATTAATAAAATAACAAACAAAAATCCAAGTTCGGCCTAGAGTGAGATACACTGTATATTTGACTGAATAAGTGTATTGTAATCTTAGTTTTCTGGACAAAAAATGCCTCTTATCACCCATGAAAGTTTGTTTAATTTTGTTTAGAAACACCCTGTTTGTGAAAATGTAAGAAACATATTATTTATACATCATTATTTCTTATGAAAGTCATCACTAACAGTTAATTTTCTTAAGTATCACTTTTCAAATAGCAAATAAATAATGCAAAAGACTTCTCTTTTATTTAAATATGATTCTGTTTCTTAATTATTCTGTATATCTTTATTAATTTATAGTTAAAAGTAGAAGTTGTAGTAGAAGATGTAGTAAAGAAGTTGTAGAAGTTGTAGTAAAAGTAGAAGTTTTTAAAAATATTTTTAAAATAGGTTGTTTTAAATATTTGGTTTGGTTGAATACTTTGATATTCGGCTTAGCCGAATATTCAGTAATATGTAATACTGAATAGGTACCTAATTAATATTATATATATACATTTTTAAAATATTAATCAGTACATATTTCGATTTATGTGAGAATCAAAATGTTCTTGTATTATTACTGAAGGAATATAACTGCAGGAATGATGAAATTATTTACACCAGTAATTACCACTTAAGTAAACTTTTTCAAAGTTTTGTACTCCACATCCCACTTATAGTGATGTGCTATTTTTTGTAAGTTACACAGATAATTATAATAGTTAATAACACTGGTTGGCACCAAAATCCTCCCTGTAAAAATAATGATTGTTTCTGACAGATTCAGATTCAAAAATACTAAATCCAAATCTGGCAATCTGTGATTGCATGGGGATATCTTTAAAATTAAAATAGTTTTCCCTTGGTAAAACATAGTGCTTAAAGCATGCTATTCTTTTATTTCTGGATTCTACCATGCTTTCCTTTTTCTTCATCCTCTTCTGAAAGTCAAATATCCACATCGGAAGAAACTTCACCAGTTGCAAATACAAGTATGCAGAAGCACTAGAACTTTTCTTTGCCAAGTAGTTCAGAACCATGCCTTATTTCTCAGGCTGAATTAAGAGACCTAGTTTGTGAGTTAGATCTGCACAAAACAAAACTCAGCTATTTGGATCTCCGCTTGTGAAATTTACTCAAAAAGATGTGAAAGTTCCCTTATATAGAAAGAAACAAGGTGACATTTCAAATTGTTTTTTGATGGAAAGAAACCTAGTATATTGCAATAATATTCAATAATTAATGAAGTTGGTCTACATGTTGAATACAAACCTGAACAATGGAGTCTTTCTAAGATTAGATTTGTTACAAAAACAAAATAAAAATAATAAATTATTTTCATTAAAAAAAATGAAGTTCAGGGGTTTTAAATTTATTTAATAATCATAATTAGAGATTCATCAAAGTTTATATTAAAATTTGGAAAAAGGTTTATTATTATTATTTACATTGCGTTAATGGCTGTTTAAATAAATATTTATCATATAGTGGTAATTTGAAAAAATATATATTGTGTCGTAAAAGAAAACTTTAATACTTAAAATTTATTAATATTAATCAAAATAAGAACTATTTGAAAGATATAACATTTCTTAGAGTTTTGAATATTTCAAAACATTATTACATCGTAAATATTATTCAAGTGAAGATTTAAACAATAAATTTAAAATAATGATAAAATATGATGGAATAAATTATAATAATAAAATTTTTTACCTGGAAAATGGGAGATTGCAGATTATGAAAATGAATATAACAAAAACTTGAAAATATATATGATAACACAACTTGAACAAATAAAATTATTTATTCAATAATTTCACTTTATATATCTGGTATAGATCAGCACTGATCAGAATAATACTTAATAAATATTCAATACAGATGTTGGAAGAATATTTTTCACAAATTGCTTCTTTCGAAAATTCAACATAATAGCAAATTTTTATTTATATGTAAAAGGCTAAAACGGTGAAAGCCAAATTTACGCATCTTCTTTTAATAGAGTTCTTGAATTAATCGATAAATGAATATTTAGTACAATAATAATTATAATCAACAACGTTTCTTGTATTTTCAGCAAAACTTGCAGCTCACAAGATAAATAAATAGCCTGGCACTTGCATAGTCATAATAAAATGATCACTTAAGCACCATTGCACATCAGAATAATTGTTATGATGAGAATTATTGTCAAAGAGTATTATAGAATAGACAGATAAATTTAACAACTATTTCCTTTATAGAGAATACATCCTTTTGAAGGTATTTTCATCCAACAGTTTCTTATTTGATGAATATTACTTTTTCTCATATGAAATAATCTTAATCGATAAAATAAGATATTATGGTAAAACAGTTTATCAGTAGACTTGTGTTGATATTAAAGTGAAAATCGGCAGAGTCATAATGAAGATTGGATTTGATGACACGATGTAAAGATTGACTCAGCGGTATTAAACAAAAATTCTATTAAATCTTTTTTGGTTGCACTCAGGATACAGCATACAATAAAACGTAATCAAATTATAAAATTATCAGCAAGGTCAATTGAAGGCTGGGATAATTCCACAGCTCAACAACTGCCCCGCTTCACAAGAGTTTTTTTTATGTCTTGCTTGACACTTTAGGCTACCTGGCTTGAATACCGTGATTTTTTTTAGAAGCAACGCTACTTCAAAAATAACTTTTTAAACTTTTGGCCAATTAGTGGAGCATGCAAATTCTGAAACAAAGATCAGAATGTGTGGATGTTTTGTGTCGCTACGAATTTCAATGAACTAGGAGCAAAGATGGTGGAATATTGTCAAAAGGAAGTTCTGAGAACATGCTAACTCGTTGTTTTTAGCTTGGGAGGGAAGCTGAAAATCATATCACGATTCAGAATCCACCATTTTCTTAAGCGCTGTTTTGAAGAGCAAAAATTAGTGAATTGTTTATATATTATATTGTTTATTGTTTATATATATTGCATATATTAATAAAAGATATTACAAGCATCTTGTAACAAGATTGAAGGCTGTTTTGCTTCCCAATGAAAAACCTTCAATACCTATTCATGGCCATGTGATACCTATTCATGGCCTTCAATACCTGGTCATGTGAAAAGAATGTTCTAAAACATTAAAAGGGTTTAAATTTGAATAAAATGAGTGATAAAATTTAGCATAAAACAATGTAATTAATTAGTAAATTATGATTTTTATTTTAGATTATTTATTTTAAGCTGAAATATATTATTTAATTTTGATTTTCAAATAGAATAAAATAAAAGATCGTTGCAAATGTTAGATTTAAAATAAATTTTGAATAGAATTTCTCTGAATTAAATATTTCTTTTATCCTTTTAAATATATTAATTAATTTAAAAATGTTAGAAATCTTGAACCAAAACATTTAAATTAAAGAAAAATGAAGTTGTAGATGTTGCTGAAATTGAATTTAAATTATTAAAATTAATTTAATGAGAGAAATAAACCTAATTAATATTCTGAATATATATATATGTGTGTAAATTAGAATGCATATATTAATAAAAGATATTACAAGCATCTTGTAACAAGATTGAAGGCTGTTTTGCTTCCCAATGAAAAACCTTCAATACCTATTCATGGCCATGTGATACCTATTCATGGCCTTCAATACCTGGTCATGTGAAAAGAATGTTCTTAAACATTAAAAATTTATTGCAAAATACAACATTACAAAGATCACCAGTGGAACATATGTGCTGATCTAAAAGTTACAGCATTCCTATCTGGGTTACAATAAGGTTTCCCAAAATTCAATTGTTTCTTATGTGAATGGGACAGCCGAACAAGATGTAAGCACTTTTATGAAAAATGTTGCACCCCAGGCATTAGTCGAGAAAACAAAAATATATTTAAACAATTTATTAAAGCAATGAAAAAAGACAATGAAAAATTTAAATATTTGATAGATAAATTTACATGCATGAGCAAGGCCAAAATAAAATAAAAGTTATATTTGTTGGACTTCAAATAAAACAACTATTTCATGATCCTACTTCAACAACTAAACTGAATACTATCAAGAAAGTAGCACGGGAGGCTTATGAAAATGTATGTAAAATTTTTTTGAGTAACAGAAAATTTCAAAATTATGAAAGAATTGTGGAGAGTTTTCTTTTCTCATTTAGGACAGTAGGGTGAAATATGTCTCTAAAACTGCATTTCCTACATTCTCACTTGGACTTTTTTCCTGGATAATATAAGAGTATTTTCTGATGAATATAGAGAAAGATTCCACAAGGATATAGCTGAAATGGAAAAGAGATACAGCAGCACATGGAATTGTCAATGAAATGACTTTTTCAAGACTGCCTTAGTTAAGAAATGAATGAAGTCTATGAAAAATAATTTCTTTCATGTTTCATTGTTTCCTTTCATGTTTTTTTATTGTTTTTTAGCATTGTCAACATATTAATTTTTCTTTCTTAAAAACAAAACATGATGGAGCAATTTTGATGACATATTAGAATCAAGAATGTCAAATTCATAAAGTTAACACCCCTTTTTTTCCCACAATTTTTTTTTATTTTTTTGGACCAGTGTAATTAGATTTTACCAGAAAAAATTATAAGCAGCAAAATTGTTAGGGTAAATGCTTACTACGAAATTCTCTCATATTGATTATGTAAACCATAACATTCAAAAATTTTCTCAAAAGTATGGCCATGATATGAAACTTTATGTTACCAATGATGAAGGTATATGAAGAGGGTTGTAAAAAAAAAGCAAAACTGGTTAAGATTAATTAGAAATTGGTTTATTGGTTCAAGAACACTGTTCATAACTGCTTTAAGGTTTATGTACAGAGGATTAACATCCATAAAATAGTATAAGAAGCATCTACATATGAATGAAAATGTGACAGTTCATTGGAATAGTTACATGAGAGAAGTGTGTTCTCTACACCTAATATGACCACTTAATGGACAAACTGGTGGTGCCAATAAGAATGTCAAGATTGATGAAAGTTTGTTTGTACATTGAAAAAACAACAACGGCAGGATAATTCCACAACAGTGGATTTTTGGAGGCATTTGCCTGGAAAATGGCAAATGCTCTCTCGGTGAAATCCCAAATAGAAATGCTAGTAAACTGAAGGAAAAAAAAATTGTGAACATGTAGAAGATGGATCAACAATCCACATCGGCTGTTAGAAAGGGTACAATTCAGAGGAGCTTGAAAAGTCAGGTTACAATCACTTTACTTTGTACAATTTTGTTGATATAACAATGGGTGTGTATACACAACATGTTCAAAGAATGTGGGGTTCTGCTAAATGGTGCAATAAAAAACAACGAGGTACAGCTCGCCATCACCTCGAATCATATCTTATAGAATTTATGTGGAGAAAATACATAGGGAAAAAAAATGTTTTTGATGAATCATTAAAAACGATTTCAAAAATATGGCCTACAATGTGAGGCGCAACATTAAAAAGTTGTTGTTCTTGTGAAACATTGTAAGAAATTAAGCATTTCATATTTTAACTTTTGTATACAGAATCTTGATTTATACAAATAAATATATTCAATCCAGAGAGAAAGTTCAAATAATTTTTGGTCACAAAATTTAGAGTAAGAAAACTTTTTGAAAGCAATAATAGGGAGGGTACCTATTTTTGTTTTATCTATCAGGCATATTAAAAGAGACCAGAGAAAATGATGACTATAATGTATTTATTTTTCAAATAATAAAGTAATGTAATGGATACCTCATTAATAGCACCAGAATGTAGCATCCATAATTCTGCCCTTAAATGAACCGGAATGCCTTTTAAAATCAACTCTCTGTCTTTGCAAGTTCGATAGCACAACACACCTCTTAAATAGTAATAAAACACAAGTTAATTTAATTTTAATGAATGCATTAAAAAATAGTAATAAATGAATGGTGACTATAAAAAAATTGAACATGATTTAGCATAAGCTTACCTTCCATATTCAGAAAAATGATTATCCCACATATTTAATTTCATTTGATCTTCTTTAGATGAAATGGACTCCCCAAAAAGAGTGTACAAGGGAGGTTGCAAACTCCATGTTTTTTTCTCATTTTCTGTTTTAAAGAAAACAAAAGATAAAATGAATTAGTACAGTTTTTTTAAAAGGAAACAAAAGTGCTTTTATTACAGTTTAATAATAGTTTGTTAAAAAAAATCCAAAGAATATTTAACATAAGACTTTAATTTTATTCTTTTTAACACTTTCTAATCTAGTTGAAAAGTATTTATGACTTCGGTTCGTCTGCCGTCTGGCTGTGCTCTAACTTCGTAAATATACTTGGATTGCCCTGAAATTTTTGTATGTTATTGTCGTTTACTATAGCATGTTCCCTATTTCAACTGAAGTGTGTAGCACTTATAGTTTTTTTACAGGGACAGTCAAAAGTATTCCGTTACATTACAGTCAATGGAAAATAATCATTTCAAATGCACTTTGATGATGCAAAGTAATTTAAAACATGATGAAATTGATATATAATTATGAAGCGCATTAAAACATACTTTTTTGCAGAATATGGGGTGCAAAGCATTAATTATGCATTTATAGGGTCAAACAAAAGAATTCTGTTACACATTGTTCTCTGAGGAAAATCGTTTGCAATGTAATTTAGTGATATTTCCCTATTTCAAACCTGATGAAAATTATATACATTACTGAGGTGCAGTATAAATTGCTCTCTTGAAAGTGTGGTAAGCATTGCATTTATTTACAGAGACACACAAAAGATATCGGTTACAGTACATGTCTGATATTTACATTCTATGTGTGATAAGTGTGTTTTCAACTTTGGTTTGCGTTTTTATGTTTAACTAAATTTTTTCATAGTATGTGTGTGTTTATAAACTCGGTTGTTCATATACAGGGCTACAAAAGGGAATCCGTAAGTATTACAGACTATGGGAATGAATTGTTTAAGGGTAGTTTTTAATTATGTTACACATTTTCCTGCTGAACTACATTTAGTAGACTAATAGAAGTTTGTGGAATATAAATAAATTCATATACAGGGCTACGCAAAGAAAAATATACATTGTCATTTACAGTTGGTAGTTGCTGCAAGTGAGTTTTAAGTTACCTTTTAGCTTAATATGTGGTGTGTACAAAAGTCTTCAGATAATATACAGGGCTGTACAAAAGATTTCCAGTGCATTTCCATCGATTGGCAAAAATTGCTATATGTGAATATTCTAACTGAACTAAATTTTGTTATGCTATGTATCCATATCTATTGATCATATACAGGGCTGCACAAAATAATTTGACTACTTTTTTGACACTGGAAGGCAATTTCGAAAACTGTATTTTGCAATGTGTTATATGTTTTCTAAACTGTTTACTTACATATCTTCTTTCACCTTATTTAACGGTGAAGTTTTCGTTACCGTTTTCTGGATGTGTTGGAAAGTGTTTCATAATCTATGCTTGATGCATGATTTTTCGTTCTTGTTAATATTTTGTATAGTTTAGGTTACAGATTAAAGAATTGAAGACTAATATTTAAACAAAACTAAATGTTAAGGAGATGCTATACTTCAATAATTTTGAAATTTGATAGAACTATCTATTTTGAAATTTTCATGTTGGAATAGTTTCTATATTCTCTCATAAGAGCATCACAGAATTTTTTTTATTTGAACACAGCCATAGTTTTATTTGAACACTAGCTATTTAAATTACTTGTCAATTGTTTGCCTGAATGAAATATCATATATCATTTAAATACATAAATATATATATATGTGTGTGTGTGTGTGTGGTTAGATATTCATGCAGCATACACTCTAACAACAAGATGATAACCAGGGTAGAGATCTATTGTCAAAGACCTAATCGAAACAGAAATGCGGAGATATGTTTTTTTAGGAACACTGGCCTGAGAATTAATTGTCCAATTTCAAGACAAAGTGTGATTAGAGTTTGACCTGGCTGATGACCGATCATGCGTTCCTGCCAGTGCTGTTACAAAGGTCGATATGTTTCCAGCAAAAAGCTCCTATTTGGCTTTAATTCTTGTACATATTGTAATTCTACTATTTTATTTAAGTGTAATGTTAACCTAGAACCCATTAAACAATTATTACTTACAAGGAGACCGCCAAATATGATGCACACAGATTTTGATGATTTTAAAGTATGTTGTAAGGGTCATACCCCTAACTATTCAGGTCACAGGTGTCCTTCAAATGGGCTTTAGTTTTCGAGAAATTTCGGGTTAAAGTTCAGCATGCATTTCAAATACCCATTAGTTCGCGATCTTGAATGAGGTCTTCGTGACTCTGTGCTAGCGCGCGCAATTTGAAAGTCGGAGATGAGGGTTCTGTCCTCTAATGTGACTTTTACCTTTTTTTTAAATAAATTTAATATATTTGTCGTGTTATAAGTTTTATGCAGAATTATAAATTCTGCATCTTTGAACTTTTTGATGTTTTCCTAATAAATTCCATTTACATTTTCGAATTTTTCGTGATATTTTACATTTTTTTTTGTACAGTTTTGAAATTAATATTTCACGAAATTCCAAACTAATTTATGTCTAGATTTTGTTTATATCTTTTTATTATTATTCACCCTTTATATTTTAATAACCGTTCTAAAATAATACTTTTTTAAACTTTATGAAATTTTAAATAAAATTTTATATTCTTTTATAATTTATACAAAATATTTTTTATTTCAAATCTTCTAAAGGTATGTATGATTAGGTAATTTCAACAACATATCTTGAAAGGAATAATAAAATATTAAAACAATAATGCTTATATCCAAGTTTTAGCCAGTTATATATATATATATATATATATTGTTATTTAAATACATTTAACTGTAAAGTTCAAACTCAACATCATTTTTGATTTGCACAAATAAAAAATAATATATTACAATTAATTTTTTTAAAATTCTAACAAGTCGATGCCATACAGAAAAATTCAACTAGAAATGAAAAATAGTTTGTAAATTACAATAGATATAAAAAATACCTGAAAAAAATCGTCTGCAATGACTTTTACGGTAATATCAGAATAAATAAAATTTTCTTTTTATCCATTTCGTTTAATCCTTTGCAGACAATTACCACGTTTGAAATAATTTCTTTTCCAAATTTAATGCATTTTTAAATATATTTATCACAATTTAAGCATTTAAAGAATATATAATATGCTAATTTATATATTCTTCCAATATTGTTAAAACAATTTACGTAAAGAATATATTTAAAGGCGATTTTTAATGCGGAATTTGTTTAGAATATTTTTGCGATATGTATCACACAATTAGTTCCATATTTAATAAAATAAAAATGTCGATGTCGGTAATGATAAATATTTTAGTATTTCAGCAGTTAACATATTTCAATATATTTAGAACAAATCAAATATTAAAAAGATACATTATTTTGTTAATTTTTTCTTAATCATTTAAATTTTTTTTAAATAGAAAATGCAGCTAAAAAAATGCATTATTTCATAAATACGATCAATAAATAATTAAATATACATAAATGTAAACAAGAATCATTTTAAAAAGACGAGATATCAAGACTTAAAATAGTTTGGATTTTCGTCAACAGAAATATTAGAATAAAAATTGCGCAAAAACTATAAATTTTCACGAAAAATTCGAAAATGTAAATGGAATTTTTAGGAAAATATCAAAAAGTTCAACGATGCAGAATTCATAAATCTGCATAAAACTTGTAATGTGAAAAACATATAAAATTTATTAAAAAAAGGTAAAAGTCACATGAGATGACAGAACCCTCATCTCCGGCTCTCAAATCGCACGCGCTAGCACAGAGCCACGAAGACCTCGTTCGAGATTGCGAACTAATGGGTATTTGAAATGCATGATGAACTTTAACTCGAAAACTAAAGCCCATTTGAAGGAAACCTTTGACCTGAATAGTTAGGGGTATGACCCCTACAACATACTTTAAAATCATCAAAATCTGTGCGCATCATGTTTGGCGGTCTCCTTGTTAGTAAAGTAGAGTACTTATTGAGTTTCACATTATAATTATTATATATATAAGGTAAAAGCTCCTATGCTCCAGTAGTCTGCCATAATGAAATAAAATTATTTTTAAATAGTTTATTTTTGGTTACGAAGCAATGTTAATATTTCCCAATGCTCAAAATTCTTTCACAAATCAACAGTCAAAAGCAAAGAATTATAGGGTTTTTTTTTTTTTTCATTGGAAATCAGCCTGTTTTTTTCTAGTATAAGTGACTGACTAGACTACTGATGTTTTTACCCTATATCTATATCAATAAAAGAAAGAAGTCTGTCTGTGTTTGTGTATTGACAATAATTAGGGAAATCTGTTGCACACAGAGGTCTGAAAATTTAGATGAGGATAGATGGAGACAGGTCCAAATGCACCTGAAGATAAGATTTTTCATTTTTTTTATAATTAGCCAAGATATTAATTAAAAACTCTAATGAACATTGCAAAATCATGAGTTTCCATCATGCTGCCAATTATGTCTGTGCCTGTCCGGGTATGCCTCAGTTCTGAGAGTAGATAAAAGGAAAAGTTTCTCTATTTTTCTGCATTTTGAAATCGCAATTGCTTGGTACTCCATAAAGTTACAAAAGAACTAAAAAATACCCAATTATTCAGCTTACCTGTCTAGCTCTAATGGTATTTTTCATTAAAAAAATATTTACTAGTTCAAAAAATTTTTTTCTGTAGGTCAATTTTGTATTAGTTTTCACATCTTCTGTTTTTTTCTTTTTAACACTTTCCAACATAGTTAGAAAGTGTTTATGAATTTGGTTTGTCTGTCTGTCCATGCTCTAACTGGCGTAAATATGTCCGGATAGTCATGCAATTGATATATGTTATTGAGGTTTACTATAGCATGTTCGGTATTGAAAATGAAGTGTGTAGAACTTATACTTTTTACTTTCTTCTATCTTTACAAGAAGAAAGTATTGGATTCATGAAAATTTTCGACTTCCGGTTTTCGACGGATTTATACGTTATAGAAGGTCCTGAACACGATTTGACTATTTTTAGAAAATGTCTGTCTGTGACTCTGTCTGTCTGTCTGTCTGTCTGTCTGTCTGTCTGTCTGTATGTGACAAAAATTTTGTGGGCGCTCTATCTCAAGAACTAATGCTCGGAATTTAATAAAACTTTAGATTCAGTTAGTCCATAATATAAATTGGTGCTGATTAGTTTTTGGTAAAAATCGCCCAGCAGGTGGCGCTGCTATGCAGCATTTTTCGCGATTTCCGCAATAGCTCTATCTCAAGAACTAGTGCTCGGAATTTAATAAAACTTTAGATTCAGTTAGTACCTGATATAAATTGATGCTGATTAGATTTTGGTAAAAGTCGCCCGGCAGGAGGCGCTGCTATGCAGCATTTTTCGCGATTTCCGCAATAGCTCTATCTCAAGAACTAATGCTCGGAATTTAATAAAACTTTAGATTCAGTTAGTCCCTGATATAAATTGGTGCGGATTAGTTTTTGGTAAAAATCGCCCGGCAGGTGGCGCTGCTATGCAGCATTTTTCGCGATTTCCGCAATAGCTCTATCTCAAGAACTAATGCTCAGAATTAAATAAAACATTATATTCAGTTAGTCTCTGATATAAATTGGTGCTGATTCGTTTTTGGTAAAAATCACCCAGCAGGTGGCGCTGCTATGCAGCATTTTGAAAGATTTACACGATTTTGGCGATAGTCATATCTCAAGAAATACTGCACGAAATTTAATAAAACTTGAGCTTCAGTTAGACATTGATATAACTTGGTGCTGATTCTTTTTAGTCTATGCCAAACCTGTGTGAGATAGAAGAAAGTTTTGGGATTGACACATCCAACTAGTTTTACAGTGGCACTCAAAAGAATGCTGTTACATTATGGTTTATAGGGAAAAATCCTTTGCAGTGCATTTTAATGATGTGACACTCTTTCAAACATATTGAAATTGTTATATATCACTGAAATACGCTACAAGATGCTTAATATCGAAAATGGTATGTATAGCACTTATAATTAGTTTACAGGGAAACTGAAAAGAATTCCATTACATTATGGTTTAATGTGGAAAATAGTTTGTGCCACATTTTAATCATGTTACATTATTAAAAACATAATGAAATTGATATCAATTTCTGAGATGCACTAAGACATGCTTTCTGTAGAATATGGAGTGTAAAGCTTTTTTCTTTCATTTACAGTGCCACACAAAAACATTCTTTTACATAATGGCCTACGGGGGAAAAAACTGTTTGCAGCATATTTTAATTATGTTACAACATTTCAAATATAATGAAATTGATATACATTATTGAGGTTTACTACAAGATATTTGTTATGTGCATAGCATTTATTGTTCATTTACAGGGATACACAAAATATTTCAGGTACAGTACTGTGTCCGAAGTATTGTTTATAAGCCATAATTGGAAGTGGGATTTTAGTAAGTGTCACATAACGGATGTAACATTCGCATTACGATCGATGTTTACACGTGGCTCACTCCTTGCTCAAAATCTAACTTTAATATTTGATTAATTTTCCCTTTAAATTGCATTTTCCCCTTTAGCTTAATCGTTCTGCATTTAAAATTCCCTTTATTTCGACACCTCTTTATTTCGTCGCTCTACGCTAACTACTTCGTATTTTGACCTCCCCCCGATAAATTCTTAATTATTATCTATTTTAATTTCGATTCACCGCGCCGCTGGTAGATCGCCATTGAAGAAAGATCGGCATTCCATCGCCCTTCTTCCCGGCATATCGCTTGGCGCGCGCTGCAGTCAGCGCCGGCCAGCTGAACCGGTATTTCGCCCTTTGGCGCTCACACTGGCTCCCGTTTTGGCATTCGTACTCCTGTCAAACGAGTTTTTCGCTGCCAATCTCCGACCAGCGCGCGCGCCTTGAATTGAATCTTCAGTTGCTTCTGGTCAGTTGAGAGTCGTGTGTGCGCTTTTCCCCTTCGTCCTTATCACTGTTTCGGGAGATGGAACGTGTCACCAGCCGTTCCCCTTTTGCATCTAGATCCGATTAAAAGATAAGTTAAAGCACAGAATGTTGTTGTGAGTTCTTTTAGATATCGCGAGTGTGTTTTTTTAGATGTGCAGTCTTCTGCACTGATGTGTCGGTCCGAGCTTCATCACCAGTAACGGTAAGGTCTTTTAATATATTACATTTTGCTGAGGGTATTCTAAGGAAATGCACCATCACCTTCTGAGAATGATGACAGCGAGTTTCACCTGAGTTATTGCGTACTCTCGGAACTGTTTCGTAACTTTAAGATCACATTGGCCATTCCACGTGGTTCTTAATAGGCCTAATCATAGACCACGTTTTTCATATTACATTTGTTTAGTATTGAATTAATCATAGCGTAATACCTTTACACCATAAGTGGTGCCTTTTGACAGGTCGTAATTCATTCTCATGGTGAACTTAAAATTTTTTAAGTAACTTTGAAGATAATTTATTTTAAATTGAAAGTTCGCATGTACAAGACTGTACTTAGGCATACTTAACAGTATTAAGCAAGATTGAAGTATCTAAAATGAAAAGTAAATAAAACAGATGAAGAATATCGTTTTGCAAGTAACCAATAGATGAAATTTTTCTCAATTTTTGATAGTGACGTCATGTGGAACGATCGTAAAACGATCTTTTTAATTTTAATGTGTATTTTATTTTAAGTGTGCATGTCAAACTATTTATGAATTTTAACTTATCATCAATTTTAAAGAAAAATCATCAACATATTTTAATGAAATCATCAGCATAATTTCATGAAATCATCTTATTGAAAAATCATTTTTAGCTATTGTCAATCTACATTTCTTTTGCTTTTCCACTGCTATATCCAATTTTTGTCATTAAATCCTAATAATTGCATCTAATAAATCTTAAACATGAAACATAACACTCGTTCCCGCCGTAATAATGCCACATCAACTGAGCAGCCTGCTAGTAGTATCTCTACACCCAGCACCAGTACTGTTGACATTTTTCCACCCCCTTCTATGCCTAATTTGTTGCCCATTACTACTAATTTAAATAGACAAAATAATTCACTTAGCACGCAAGAAATGGCTTCTTCGGCTAACTTGAATCCGTCAGCTATTCACATCATTAAATTTGATGGAACTCGGGAGCATTTAAATTTTTTCAAACAACAAATTGTTGACATGGCCAACATATTTAAATGGTCGGATGCTGTCACTCTTATGTTTGCCAGCAGTTATCTCGATGGTAAAGCTCTCCAATATTTTAGAGAAGCACAGGAAGCAGAGCCTTTTACTTCCACCACTGATCTATTTAACAGACTCTCAGCTTTTTTTCAAACTTCTTCTGTGGTGCAGCACATTCATGACCTGGAGTCGCTCGTCATGTTGCCAGATGAAAAAATTCCTCACTTAATTCACCGTATCAACATTATTGCACACAGAGTTTATCCTAATATGACCGATGATATACTAAAGCAGATAAAATTCACTAAACTAATTACAATTCTACCCGACAATATTAGAACTGCCATTCTCCAGGATGCCATAGATACATTTGATGCTGCTGTTGCTAAAGCCACATTGCTGCAACAATGCTCCATTCAAAATAACCTGCTTTCTAACCCGCATCCCGAAACCATTAATTCTATTGATAAAAGACTTGACGTTCTCCAGTCCACAGTTGATAACCTTGCCCGCATCCCATCCCAGCCCAAGCACAAAAACTTCCGGCCGAACAAACGTGGCACTTTTCGAAGAAGACCGTTCAATAGACATTTTAACAATAATAAATTTCAACGTCCACGTAATTTTTTTAGAGGCAGGCCATCGTCACATCAGCAAAGTACTTCTCGTAACACCTCCCAATGCACTGATTCCTGTCAATTTTGCCAATGCTTTGGTCACACAGCTAAAGATTGTGCATTTGCATCCTTCGTAATTCATAACAGATCTCAACATCAGTCTTCAGCACCTCTATCTATTACAAATCACCCAAACGGGTCATAGAGAACCCGCCTGCTGGAGCTTGTTCTCATTCCGTCAGCCATCCAGCAAATTGCTCTACTCAAACTGATTCTTTTCCCCAAGTAATTAACTCTAATTCACCCTCATGTAATCGTCCTGTACACAACTGTTGTGATAACTCTTTGCCTACCACTACAATCAAAGAACTTGTAGCTAATGTAAATATCTCGCACCCATCTATTCCCATTATTGAGTTGTCCTTTGGAACTGAGCAAATTAAATTTCTAATTGATACTGGCAGCTCCGTCTCTCTTCTGTCTAAAGATATTTTTCACAACTTTAAAAATTGTTTCAAGTATAATTTTCTGTCAAGAACTGTAAGCATTTCCACCATAAATTCAGATGTCCAATTTGATGGCTGTATTGATGCATCTTTTAAAATTTGTGCAATGCACTTTCGGCACCCGATGTATCTATTTAAATTTAACAAAAATTCTTCTTTTTCTGGAATCTTGGGGTATGACTTCATTGCGAAGCACAATCTGAACATTTTTCCTGGTTTAGAATGTTGCAAGATTGCCAATGAATATGTATATTTTACAAACAGTAAAAACAAGTCAAGTAAATTCATTAACCAATTATTCGTAAATAACTCTATCAATATTAATTCGAAAGTCAGTCAAGGTAACAATACAAAACCAACTGACTGGTCTAAACTTCTTAATGCAAAACCTTTCATTCCTGCCTCAATGCTAAAAGTTAAAGTAATCGATGACAAAACTCAAGTTAGAATTAAAAGAAAACTAACTTTACTTCCAAATGACAGCACGTATGTACAAGTCTGCTCGTTATTGCCCTCTTCATTTTTAAACAAGGACTTAATTTTCTCATCAAGTTCTAAGAACAATAATTTAAATATTCATGATGCAATTTTTTCGTACGTCTACGACTCAACTGACCAGTTGCAACTCACTGTCACTACCAACCACATCCCCGAAACCAACCCCCCACCTAAAGAATTCATCTTTCATATCTTCATAGAAAATTTAACTGATCAGACTACCCACCTCAACAAGGACACAAACATTGGGAGTCTCGAATTAATTGATGACATAAAAACAGTCATTCATGACAAAGTAAACCACCTAGTTCAAATTCCTCCACCAACATCTGATGAATGCATCAATTTAATTCAAGCCTCATCAGATGTGATCAATCTTCGAAAAGAAGAGTTTGCAAAAGCCGAAATAAATCTTAACCATTTAAGTCAAGATCAACAAATTAAATTAAAAGCAACATTAGCTAACTATTTTCAATGTTTCTCTTCATCTCTCTCAACCCTTGGTCACACAGACAAGGTGAAACCCGAAATTCGTTTCTCAAGCAATTATCCCATTAAGGCATTGCCATTCCCTATTCCCCAAGCCCTGCAAGCTGAAGCAAAAAAACAGCTCGATGAACTAGTAGAAGCAGGAATTATCAAGAAAAATGTTGCCACTTGGGCCTGCCTGATGCTTCTCGTTAAAAAGAAAGATGATGGTAGCGGCAAGCAAAAATATCGGATTGCACTTGACCTCAGACTCTTAAATACCGTAATAATGCATTCTTGTTACCCTCTACCTAAGATACAGAACATAATTAATGACTTAGCTAATTATAAATTTTTTACAACACTTGACATGCCTTCAGCATATTTCCAACTTGACCTCCCAGAAGAATATAGAGATAAACTTAGCTTTACCACGCAATGGGGAACGTTTATGTTCATGAGAACCCCACCTGGTCTTAAGACGGCTGCAAGCCATTTTCAAGGAATGGCAGATTCTATAAAAGAAGAAATTAATCTCCCAGGCGTTGCAGTCTACCAGGACGACTGGATAGTTGCAGCTAATTCCTTTGAAGAAATGTTGAAGAAAATTGAGAAGTTACTTCAAGTTTTCAAACAGCATAACTTAACATTAAATTTCGCTAAATGTAACTTCCATAGATCTGTCGTTAACTTTCTGGGCTTCAACATACAGAATAATCAAATTAAGCCTATATCATCAAATATTCAGAAGATTAATGCCTTTCCTGAGCCTAAAACAAAACGCCACATAAAAAAATTCCTTGGATTATGTGGGTTTTACAGATCTTTAATACCTAAATTTGCAGAGATTTCTGAGCCGCTTGTTGCTCTCACTTCACCAAAAGTATGTTTTACATGGGGTCCGCAACAACAAGAAGCTTTCCACAAACTTCAGAAGATTTTTTTTAATGAGCCTTTTCTACAGCAGCCTGATTATAACTTGCCGTTCTTTTTGAATACAGATGCCTCCCTAGTCGCCATAAGCGCAATTTTAATGCAGAAAAATAGTAAAGATCAACTTTTACCTGTGGCCTACTTCTCCAAATCTCTTCGGGGAGCAGAGAAGAATTATCCACCCATAAAGCTTGAGCTCATGGCAATTGTAAAAGGTATCAATGCTTTCCGTAATATCTTGTATGCTCGACACTTTTATATTCTATCTGACAGTAAACCACTAAAATTTTATCATAAAACTACTTCTCCTGCAAATATTGTAACACGTTGGCTTATAGATCTTGGACAATACACTTATACTTTTCATCACATCCCAGGCAAACAAAACGTCCTTGCCGATTTCTTCTCAAGAACCCCAACAGAAAATCATTCATCAGACTTAAATTCTGATCCATCTCTTCTTTCTTCAGAGCAAATCCTTCCAGTTGTTTGTAATCAAGCAGACACTGTAAATGCATTATCTCAGCCTCTTTCTTCTCCAGATCTTAATTGTAACACACCGCAAGATACTCCTTTAGAAATTTCAATTGATACCATTTTCCTTGAACAACTTAAAGATAAATCAACATATAAAATAATCGAAGATATCATTAAGAACAACATGGCTCATAAACAAAAGAGATTCTTTATTTGTCCTCATACAAATTTGCTTTATTTTATTAACGTTAGAGAATCCAGAAATCATACTACATCAACTTTTCAAATTGTTTTACCTAAATCTTTACAAAATAAATGTATTAAAATTCATCACTTGTCGCATCTGGGCATTGAGAAGACCTACAAAAACATTGCTGAAAAATTTTATTGGAAGGGAATGTTTAGAGATGTAGTAAGCTTTGTCAATGCGTGCACAACTTGCATCACATCAAAACCACAAAGAATCGCCCAAGCCCCGTTTAAAAATTCTCAAATTCCTGACAGACCAGGTCAACTTTTATCTCTCGACTTTGTAGGTCCATTTGACAACGGATTCCGCATTTTAACTGCAATAGATCATTTTACTAAACATCTTAAATTGTACCCCATCAGAAATATCACAGCAATGAATGCGGTTAAGGCAATATTTGATTACATCTGCACATTCGGCAGACCGGAACTAATTTTGGCTGACCATGGAAAACAGTTCACTGCAAGCATTTTTGATGAATTCAACAAGATGATTGGTGTCAAACTCCGTCATACGACAGTAGCACACCCACAGGCGAATGCGGTTTCAGAACGCATTAACACCTCTATAAAATCAACCATCAAAGCCCTAATGCAAGATGGGTATTCTTTCCATAATGCACTCCTAATTCATCAATCAATTTACAATAATACCTTTCATTCTACTATTCAAGCATCTCCTAATCGGGTTCACTTTGGATGTGCTCTTTCTGGTATCACTGATACATTTTTTCCCTCAGCATCCTACACAAGATTAGATGTCGATGCAGATTACTACACGTTAAGCCAAAACTTAAACCACCTATACCAACAGATCCATGAGAACTTACTTAATTTTCAAAAGCTACAAAACAGTAAACAGCATCTTAAGGCAAAATTAAGAAATTTTCAAATTAATGATATAGTTTACTTATCCGAGAAAAATAGATTCAGGGTCCAGTGGAAAGGCCCATATAGAATAATAGAAAAGATATCCGATGTCATCGTAAAAATTCAACTTCTAGAAGACTTGCATGCTCCAGTCAATCAAGTCCATATCAATAGACTTCGTCCAGCTCACAGAACATGGCCTGTGAATACTCCACCTGCCACTGCAGATGCCAGTATTGAAATGGATGATGTCTTACCTTCATCCTCTCTTAATGCTTCTCCGAAAGTTCCTAAAGCCAATGTTTCATCAGACAACAACCATCAGTTCAACAGTGAGTTACCGCAGCCAGGTGTTTCTGATCCTCCTCTTGAGTCTCTAGACACTTCGTTACCTACTATCTTACCTGATAATCAGCGAAGTCGTCCAGCTAAGCGATCGAAGCAAGCTCCTCCTGTCATATCTCAGTACAACCTGAGAAATCGTCAACCCAAGTGCTATGGTTCGTCGACTTCAGTTAAAAGAAAGTGATACGCATCCTGTCATTTGACTAGTCATCTTACTTGAATGGAATTCCAACATTGTTACCCTCTGCTGGCAGAGTGTGCAAGTTCTGACAGACTGTGATGTCTCATTCTTCCTTGCTGATCCACAAACACTTGACATGTGTTTTCGACTTTCTCAGTGATAAACTTTTTTTGGAACTTTGTGATTATTCACGAAAGAACTTTGTGCGTGTTTACAAGAGAACTCTCTCTTCAATATAAATTTCTGAACTCTTACTTGTGTACGAAAGAACTTTCTCATATCCTTTAACGAGTTCACAAATTAAAAGTATGCACTCCTAACATGGTTCTTTGTTTCAGCTGCTGGTGAATCCCTGTTGATGTGGTTCCTGATATGCATCTGTTGTTGTAAAGCTAGTGAGTAACTGTGTAAATTAATTTATCAATCTTTAAAAAAAAAAAAAAAAAAATATTTTCACAATTTTATGCTATAATGTGTTCTAATTTCTGTTAAATTTTAATTCTGTGGTTAAAATGTGACAATCAATGTGAAATTCAAACCGAGATACAGACCACTCGTATACAAGGGTTGTATCTTGTATATCAAAGTTTTGTATACCTATTACTTTATAGTAATGAATTTTCTCTATTTTTTTAAGGTTGGCATATTTCTCTGTGACAGTTATTTTTTTTTTATATTTGTGTCCCCACTCCCTTTAAAAATACTCATGAGTTTCTTCCCCATCCCCTTTTTGTCCTTTTTTTTTACTTTTATGTTTTGGGGTATTTATTTTCAAGCGCTTGATAATAATGTGTTCCTCTACATAATTGACATGTCAATTTCAATTTTTGTGTTTATTTTTGTGTTAATATGAAAGCCTTCTCAATTGATCAATTGTTTTACATCATGATGTTGTATATACATTACAATTTGTGTATAATGTAACTTGTGTTTCAAATGACTGGATGTTTCATCCAAATAGGTCAAGTATGTGCTTTATAATTCTTGCAAATGTGCTTCTTTCTCTGTAGATTTTTAAAAATGTAAGTTGGCTAATACGGTACATGTACCATTCTGTAAGCATTTTCATCAACAAACCTTGATTCAACAGTAATGTAATTTCCTTTTCAGATACATGATTCTACAGATGTTATGTATTACGGCTTAAGGAATATTTTAATTTGAGTTTACTCTGTTCTCTGGCACGACTGATTGTCAAAGTCGTTTTGTAATCCCGTGTAACGCCTGGTGACGTTTCTCTCCGCCTTTTTAAATTTTGCAAAATTTTTCTCTCATTCCTTTTTTTAACTTAAATATTTTCATCTAACGTTCTAAATTTTACAAATTTTTATTCGCGGGGGTGTATGTCACATAACGGATGTAACATTCGCATTACGATCGATGTTTACACGTGGCTCACTCCTTGCTCAAAATCTAACTTTAATATTTGATTAATTTTCCCTTTAAATTGCATTTTCCCCTTTAGCTTAATCGTTCTGCATTTAAAATTCCCTTTATTTCGACACCTCGTTTGTCGCTCTACGCTAACTACTTCGTATTTTGACCTCCCCCCGATAAATTCTTAATTATTATCTATTTTAATTTCGATTCACCGTGCCGCCGGTAGATCGCCATTGAAGAAAGATCGGCATTCCATCGCCCTTCTTCCCGGCATATCGCTTGGCGCGTGCTGCAATCAGCGCCGGCCAGCTGAACCGGTATTTCGCCCTTTGGCGCTCACACTGGCTCCCGTTTTGGCATTCGTACTCCTGTCAAACGAGTTTTTCGCCGCCAATCTCCGACCAGCGCGCGCGCCTTGAATTGAATCTTCAGTTGTGTTGGAAAAACTGGATAGCTTTCCCTTTACTAATTCTTTTAGTTCTTATCACTCATTCAAATCATATCTTAATTGACCTAATTCATCCATTCATGCTTTATTATATTTATTCTGTTTATTTAATATTTAACTCCTATTCAGTTATAATCAGTAATTAGCTCAGTTATATTTCAGTAATTAAATCCTTCAGTTTAATAACCTTGGTTTACAATATGAAAGTATATTTTTATTTAAAGTAATTCATATAGTTTTAAAGTAAAAATGTCTTTATTTAGTTACTTACCATTTGGCCATATTATCTATTTTAACGCTTCAGGCTTTTCCATTTGCTTCTATTTACTTTCATTTCATTACCTTTTTCACTTCCTATGGACATCGTTATCGCTTGTTTACATTGGTCACATCTCCTCATTTCTCGCGGTTTTCGGTAGATCGATTACGTCACGATACAAGTGATTACGGCAGCTGGTGACAGATGGCTCTAATCTGTCATTACCTGTAGTATCTATCTGTGACCGTGATCGATTGTCACGTACCTTCGGGAAGCCGGAAGTGACCTGTTTGTTGCGGGATGAGGAGGTTACGTCATTGACCTTGACACGAGGCGGTAAGGTATTTAAGGAACGGGACGATCGTGTGTTGATATCTTCTTCTAGCTGGCTGGAAGCCGTCTCGGTTGTTGTTTTGGTGTTTGTGTTGTCTGGAAATGTTTAGTCTAGTGCTGTTTGTCTTTAATAAGGAAGTGCTTTTTAGCTCGTGTAGTGATGTATTGTGGTTAATGAAATGAAAGATGGTGTTGTGTTTCAATGAGATTGGATCGGCAAATGAATAAACATATTTCTTTTAAAGAACGCCACGTATTTCGTTTTTCGAAAGTGAACTCTTGGTTTTTCATCATGCATTAAAACAACCTGTTCTTCAGAAATAGTTGGATAATAGAAAGGCAGCTTTTCTTATGTTTTTCGTGCAGCTAATTTGATATACATTGGTTTAGTTTCTTAATGGATGAAAATGCTTTTGTTTAAAGTTTGTAATGCTTTTATTTTTATCCTGTTTCATGGTTTTTAGACTTTCATGGTATTATCTTTCGCTTTCATCAAAAGACTACTTGTATTTTAATAGTTCAGAACGTGATTCCATTTTTTAGTATGTTGACACCGTTCTGTCTATTATTCTAGCATCAGTAATTTCGGAAGCCGAAATTACATGTTACCGATTTGCTATTGAAACACCAAATACGATGGCTCGGTTTGGGTTTCAGTGGATAGCTCTTTATACGGGTAGATCGTTTGCCATTGGGACTATTACTAAATGTATAGTTAGTACCCTGGAGTGGCATGTTTTGTCCGGCGATTCAACGTACTACTGTTTCGTGGTCGAGCAGGTGCGGTTGGTCGTTACTGACAAGTTGCTGAATGGAAGTTGTATTTGGAAGGATGGAGAGTAATGAATTGGGAAGTAGGGAAATATATTGTTTTATGTTTGGTTTTTACATTAATGGAATTTATTTAATGATAATATAATTTGTATATGGTTAAGTTTATTTAAAAGGTTATTAAAGTAAATTAGATGTTTCTTTTGAATCTCTATTAAAGTATTTAATTAAAAGTAATTGTTTTTCCTTGTCAGTTAATTCGGTAATGAACTTAAAGTAAATTTGTTAAATAACTTTTCCATCGGTGCTCCAGTTTTCACATCTTATTTATGAGATATAAATTTAAGAGTCTCAATATATATTGTAAGTTTTTAAGCATTCTGTTTTTACAAATGCAAATATAGATTGAATAGTAATGTGATATCGTTTTTACTCTGGAATATTGGAAATATGTATTTTATTCTGAACTTAGTAATTTGAATAAATCTTGTTGAGTTTAATTCCTTTTGTCTGTCTATTATTTCATTAATATTTTAGAAACTTTTAGTTATCTTTATTTTTGCTTTTGAACACTTTAGATCCTTGGTCTATTACAGCATTAACGCACCACTTGTGCCAATGCTCTGCTTACTTCAATTAATTACCTTAGGGTTTAATATAACAAGGTTATGGGCCTGAGGCCATCGATTTGTTTAGAAGCTGTTTTTCGCTAGTTATACTTTTAAGGATGTTTTTTTTAATTTTTCAGTTTTGAATTATAAAAGTCCTCCAGTTGTCTCATTTCAATAATTGAGCTTTGAGATGGGGGGGCTGGTAGCATTTTGCTATAATTTTTTTTTAAGTAGTTTGAAATATGTTTAAAGGTTTTCTGTCTCTATTCAGAATTTTTCTCCAGTTCCAATTTAAGGAGTTATCTGAGGTTGTTTTTCTAAACTTATAAAGCTGCAATATTAAAATGATCTGGATCACGTATGATGGTGTCAAAACGTGCTTTTGCATAAAGAAGTGTTGTTGTTATTAAAGTGATGCTGGTGAAGTGATCTTAAATGAGTTTTTGGTGCTTTTGAAGGATGAATCCTGATTAGAAAGAAGTTAATGAAGTTCTTATCTGCATGTAAAGAGTAAGAACTGTGTGGCTAATAGTGCAGATCTAGTTTCTGTTGATGGATAAGGAAAGTGCAAGAAATCGTGAGAAATTGTTTTTTTTTTAAGCATCGCCAGTTTTTAAAGTGAAATCTTTACGGTGGATTGTGATCTACAGTGCCAGTAAAGTTTTTTTTAGTGATGAGTGTGCTTATAGAGTGGCAGCGTCTGGGCCATTTTTCCTGATGGACTTGTGATTCTATAGATATGGACATCATCGAGGAAATGAGGATGTTTGTTTTACGTGGATTCTGATTTTAGAACTGAACATCAGCATTTTTTTGAACTATGGTCTAATCATAAGTGATTGTATCAAGAGAAGTGATCGTCTGTAAATTTTTTTTGAATATTAATGATTCTATGCCATGTTGTTTTTAATTTTTTTTACATAGTGGTAAAGGTTTAAAGTTTAAGTGACCTACGTGTCTTAAAGTCTTCTTTAAGTTTTAAATATAATTTTTTTTTGAAGGCTGAATCTTATATGATTAAGAGCTGTTAAAGTATTTCAATTTTTGATATCAATATGTAAAGTAAATTCTTTTAATATTTAAAGATTGAAATTATTAAAATTTTTTTGTGTTAAGTGTTAGGAAGTCTGTAAGATAATGTAAAAGTGTAAGATGTATTATTGGTTTGATAAATTTTTTTTTGAAATTTTTTACTAAAGTTACTAAGATTTTTTTATTAAGGTTAAATGCTTTTGTAAAAGTTGATCTGATTTTTTTAATTTGATAATTTTTAATTATGAAATTTTGAAATTTCAAATGCTTTTAATTCAGCCATTAAAGCTAAATGTTATGTAAATGTTAAAATTTTTTTAAAGTTAATGAATTTGAATTATAAATGATTTTGTTAAAATAATTCAGCTTTTATTAAGATAGAAGGTGAAATAGATTATATGTTTTTTTATAAAACTTATAGAAATTGTCTACATGTGTAATATGTTAGAGTAAATTTTGTTAAGAATAGTAAAAGTATTATGAGGTGTTTGAAATTTTTAAGGAAGTTAGGTA
This sequence comes from Maratus michaelseni, assembly GCA_963931845.1. Taxonomy (NCBI): domain Eukaryota; kingdom Metazoa; phylum Arthropoda; class Arachnida; order Araneae; family Salticidae; genus Maratus; species Maratus michaelseni. The sequence goes on along the minus strand of OZ007592.1, from coordinate 324,231,247 downwards.
TAACTGTTTTTCTATATTTTTTTTTGGAGGGTGAACATATGAGTGAGGTTAACAGAAGTTGAATTTTTAAAGTGTTAGGATAGCTACAGTTTGCCGTTCAGCTGCAGTTTCTTAAATGTTAAAGTTTTTTTTTCTGAAGGTGTTTAAACTGTAAAATGTAATAAATAGTTTTAAGCAGTTTAAAATTAAGCATTTGTAATTTTTAAAGTAAAAGTTTTTCTTTAGAGATAAATCAGTAATATTGTTAAACTTATGTCCATATACAGTTTTTTTAGTAAATTTGAATTAAATTTAAAGTCATAATGTTAAAGTAAATTTTGATCTAAAGTTTAAATTGTTAGAAATCTTGATTCCAATTGGATAATTCCATGTGTTAGGAAAATGGAGTCCTGTATATTGGATCAGGAGTATTGCTTTTAAATGCAATGTTGTTTAAACTTAGATATTCAAGAATTTTATTTTACAATATATATATTTTTTTATATACACCTTCAATGTGTTATGTTTAATTTAATATTGTATCTTCTATATTTTTATGAATATTTATTTCAGATAATATACATTTTTTTTAGATATTAATTTTATTGAGTTATCAACTTTAAGTGTGTTTCACTTGCAGGAGGGGTGTTTTTATGGAGATTTCTTTTTCGGGATAATACATTTCTTTTAAGGTGGTAATGTCAATGTCCTGAAATGTGATAGGTCTTTTGGTGAAATACATACCCTGCAAATATAGTGAAGACATGCATGTTGAATTTTTTTGGAAATTTTTTTGTTATAGAAGTTTTGTGGCTGTAGTATATCAAGTGTTAATTGGTGTTAGGATATGTCAGATTGTGTAAGGAAATTGTTATGTTAAAATGTAAGGAAATAATTTTTTTTGTTAGAAAGTGTAAGGAATATATCTCGGTGAAATTTTTTTTTTGTGTCAGGATGTGTCAGGAAATTTTTCAATAGTTTTAGAGGTTTTTTTTTAGAAAACTGTGTTAAAACCATGTTAGAAAATTGTGTTAGAAATTTTTAGAAATATTTGATAAATGTGTTAGGATTAATTAGAAGTTAATTTTTTTTGTGTAAGGAATAATGTAGATTGTATTAGAACTGAATATGCAAATTTTGAATGATGTTGGGGTGTAGTTATTCAAGGAAGTCATGGATGGTGAATTTTTTTGTTATCCAGTATATTGATTAGGTTAAGGGCATTTGTTTTTAGGTTGCAGATGTTAGAGGCCTTGATCAAGTTTTTGGAAGTACCCCATATAGGGAAGAAATTTTTTTTGACTTCAATATAGTTGAATAATGTAACATCGAGTTTGCTAGCCCTGGCGGATACTGGAGAGTGGCAGCTATTTTTAGGTATCTTGTTGTAGTCTCTTGAGGTTTAATAGGATATGACATTGGGGAGGAAATGGCCGGGTATATATATTTTAAGATCATTCTGTTTTGGGTAATAAAGTTTCAGGTTAAACAGATGGGGAGGTATATTTTTTTTTAGGTCTTTCCCAGTTTGTTTTTATGAGGCTTAGCATAAATGATGTTGAAAAAGGACTATTTGTTAGGAACTTTTAAGATTGTGTTAGATATACTGAGTACCTAAGGTTGAAAGTGCCTGGTCATGATTCTTCTTCTGAAGTGTTTTTCTTGTTGGAATAAGAGTATTAGAATTCAGATCAAGATAGTTTTGACTATGCTCCATGTTTAAATTAGAAAATAGTTTGTAATAGGTGTTGAATTTTCAAAATGATTTGATAATTATCCGTCGGTCATGTTCATCTATGTTATGTTGTAGTGAGTGGTGTGTAGACTGGGGCCCCAGCAAATGAAGTTGATTGATAGGTTTTTATGAAAGGAGATGAATAAATGGAGTGTACCCATTTAAATTTGTGATGTCTTTATGTTCAGGAATCCGAGATGGAAAGATGACCAGAAATATGATATGGATTTAATATTTAATGTTGCATAAAATAGTGAGATGGTTTAATGGAGCAGGGGTCAAATAAGTTGATTTGATTGAGTCGAGCTGTCATGTCTTGGGTGTCGGTATGGGAATTCATCTGATTAGTGTTAATATTGTCATTGGTTTGAGAGAGTGTAATACATTTTTTTTTTGTTTAATGAAAGCTTGCGTAAGGTTTTTGTAAAGTTTATATGGAGTTTAATAAAGGTTTAAAGAAATTTGGTGTAAGATATATAGAGAAAGTATTGGAAGTTTTTTTTAGGATTTATGAAGTGTTATAAATTTTTTTGTTTAGAAAAAAAAAAAAAAAAAAAAAGGGAAAATTTAAGAATGGAAGATTTTCGGATTCTCTTTGTTGGCATAGTGAAATATAAGAAAAAAAAAGGGTTAGATTTTTTTGTTAATTAAATTTGAGAGGTTATTTCTGTTATAAAATTAATGTAATTTATGTTGTGAAGTTAATGGTGAATTGATCCTTCTCATTACTAAAATGGACTTTTTGAGAAAGTACTGAGATACGATGAAGTGGTTTATCTATGATAAACTGGTTTTTAGCTGATGTTCATGTTTTAGATATTTTTATATTTTAGAGTTCATGTCTACAAGTTATGAATATTTTTAAATGTAATGTATGATATATTGTGTTATATGTGTATTTTATATGTATTTATTTTTAATAGTAGAGTATATTTTTTTAGATGAGGACTGGAGCCCAGGGAAGTTTTCTTTTGCAGTTTTTAATGGGGAGGAGTCCTGGATTGTTGGTTTGTTATATTGTGATAGTTGGCCGTGTAAGTTTTAAGTGGATTTAGTTTTTTTTTTAAGTTGAAGGATAATTGGTTTACAGTTAATGTGGTTGTAATTGGATAGGTGACTGGGGAGGCGTTGCTGATTGTGCAAATTTGTTTTAGGTAGTCTGTTCGGCGTGCTTCTCATGTTGCCAGTCTGATTTTCATTCGAGTGATAAGAGGGGGGGCTTTGTTGGAAAAACTGGATAGCTTTCCCTTTACTAATTCTTTTAGTTCTTATCACTCATTCAAATCATATCTTAATTGACCTAATTCATCCATTCATGCTTTATTATATTTATTCTGTTTATTTAATATTTAACTCCTATTCAGTTATAATCAGTAATTAGCTCAGTTATATTTCAGTAATTAAATCCTTCAGTTTAATAACCTTGGTTTACAATATGAAAGTATATTTTTATTTAAAGTAATTCATATAGTTTTAAAGTAAAAATGTCTTTATTTAGTTACTTACCATTTGGCCATATTATCTATTTTAACGCTTCAGGCTTTTCCATTTGCTTCTATTTACTTTCATTTCATTACCTTTTTCACTTCCTATGGACATCGTTATCGCTTGTTTACATTGGTCACATCTCCTCATTTCTCGCGGTTTTCGGTAGATCGATTACGTCACGATACAAGTGATTACGGCAGCTGGTGACAGATGGCTCTAATCTGTCATTACCTGTAGTATCTATCTGTGACCGTGATCGATTGTCACGTACCTTCGGGAAGCCGGAAGTGACCTGTTTGTTGCGGGATGAGGAGGTTACGTCATTGACCTTGACACGAGGCGGTAAGGTATTTAAGGAACGGGACGATCGTGTGTTGATATCTTCTTCTAGCTGGCTGGAAGCCGTCTCGGTTGTTGTTTTGGTGTTTGTGTTGTCTGGAAATGTTTAGTCTAGTGCTGTTTGTCTTTAATAAGGAAGTGCTTTTTAGCTTGTGTAGTGATGTATTGTGGTTAATGAAATGAAAGATGGTGTTGTTTTACAATGAGATTGGATCGGCAAATGAATAAACATATTTCTTTTAAAGAACGCCACGTATTTCGTTTTTCGAAAGTGAACTCTTGGTTTTTCATCATGCATTAAAACAACCTGTTCTTCAGAAATAGTTGGATAATAGAAAGGCAGCTTTTCTTATGTTTTTCGTGCAGCTAATTTGATATACATTGGTTTAGTTTCTTAATGGATGAAAATGCTTTTGTTTAAAGTTTGTAATGCTTTTATTTTTATCCTGTTTCATGGTTTTTAGACTTTCATGGTATTATCTTTCGCTTTCATCAAAAGACTACTTGTATTTTAATAGTTCAGAACGTGATTCCATTTTTTAGTATGTTGACACCGTTCTGTCTATTATTCTAGCATCAGTAATTTCGGAAGCCGAAATTACATGTTACCGATTTGCTATTGAAACACCAAATACGATGGCTCGGTTTGGGTTTCAGCGGATAGCTCTTTATACGGGTAGATCGTTTGCCATTGGGACTATTACTAAATGTATAGTTAGTACCCTGGAGTGGCATGTTTTGTCCGGCGATTCAACGTACTACTGTTTCGTGGTCGAGCAGGTGCGGTTGGTCGTTACTGACAAGTTGGTGAATGGAAGTTGTATTTGGAAGGATGGAGAGTAATGAATTGGGAAGTAGGGAAATATATTGTTTTATGTTTGGTTTTTACATTAATGGAATTTATTTAATGATAATATAATTTGTATATGGTTAAGTTTATTTAAAAGGTTATTAAAGTAAATTAGATGTTTCTTTTGAATCTCTATTAAAGTATTTAATTAAAAGTAATTGTTTTTCCTTGTCAGTTAATTCGGTAATGAACTTAAAGTAAATTTGTTAAATAACTTTTCCATCGGTGCTCCAGTTTTCACACCTTATTTATGAGATATAAATTTAAGAGTCTCAATATATATTGTAAGTTTTTAAGCATTCTGTTTTTACAAATGCAAATATAGATTGAATAGTAATGTGATATCGTTTTTACTCTGGAATATTGGAAATATGTATTTTATTCTGAACTTAGTAATTTGAATAAATCTTGTTGAGTTTAATTCCTTTTGTCTGTCTATTATTTCATTAATATTTTAGAAACTTTTAGTTATCTTTATTTTTGCTTTTGAACACTTTAGATCCTTGGTCTATTACAGCATTAACGCACCACTTGTGCCAATGCTCTGCTTACTTCAATTAATTACCTTAGGGTTTAATATAACAAGTTGCTTCTGGTCAGTTGAGAGTCGTGTGTGCGCTTTTCCCCTTCGTCCTTATCTCTGTTTCGGGAGATGGAACGTGTCACCAGCCGTTCCCCTTTTGCATCTAGATCCGATTAAAAGATAAGTTAAAGCACAGAATGTTGTTGTGAGTTCTTTTAGATATCGCGAGTGTGTTTTTTTAGATGTGCAGTCTTCTGCACTGATGTGTCGGTCCGAGCTTCATCACCAGTAACGGTAAGGTCTTTTAATATATTACATTTTGCTGAGGGTATTCTAAGGAAATGCACCATCACCTTCTGAGAATGATGACAGCGAGTTTCACCTGAGTTATTGCGTACTCTCGGAACTGTTTCGTAACTTTAAGATCACATTGGCCATTCCACGTGGTTCTTAATAGGCCTAATCATAGACCACGTTTTTCATATTACATTTGTTTAGTATTGAATTAATCATAGCGTAATACCTTTACACCATAGTAAGGTATCTGTTTAACTAAATTTTTGAATGCTATGAAGTATGCATAAATGCTTCAGATCATATACAGGGCTACACAAAAAAATTCGTAAGCACTACGGTGCATCGGTGTAAATTGATTAAAATGGGTTTTTAATCAAGTTATGCATTTTGAATGTGAAATATATTTAGTACTAGCTAACCCGCCCGGCGTTGTCCGGGCCCGAGATAATTACAATCTCAGAGAAAGGCGTTAATCCCCTCCCTCCCCATACCTGCAAATATAATGAATAATTTGTTCAAGAAAACCATCGTCATCTACATTAATGCAATCATTAAAAAAAGAATTACAATTTTCTGATAATTAGAACATAACGAAGACGCTACGCTCAAATAGCCGGCAGATGACACCCCTTCCCGACCTCAATTTCAAATCTATATCTTAATTAGTTACCTAAATTTTTGTTCATTAGTAAAAATTGGCAATTGTTTCCTTTCATTTTCACAAACTAAATGCGGGGATAGGCCAGAGAAACAGATCTCATTGTAGTTCAGTTTTTAATGAAAGCAGATCCCTGTCTGAAACGTTCTCTGATTGTTTTCACTGGCGCCGGCAGATTTTTGGCAGTTTTTTGCATAAATTAAGAAAAATTACCGACCGTATTTTTCAAAAATCACATAGTCAGATGCAGAATTTTTTTTTTACATATGCTCAGAAATTTCCAAATTGATATCTCAATTAGTTTTCTTAAAATTCACTAATTAGTAAAATAATTTCGAATTCGTTCATTTCCGCTTGCAAATCCAATGCACCTGTTCTTTTCTTTAGCCATTTTGATTTAAAAGATGTCATTTTAGAAGCGATGGTTAATGAGAATCTAATTAATATCTTGGGTAATTATCAAAATATTAAAATTCTGAGACTCATTTGCACATGGCCAGACCTTAGACTATCCACACCTAAATTTACATATTTCTAGGTGGGCTAGATTTTGCTAGCCATCACAGACAAACAAACACACACACAGAGCGAAACTTTCTTTTATTAATATAGATACTAAGAAAGGTTTGTAGAATATAAATAAAATCATATACAGGGCCACGCAAAGAACTGAATACATGGCTGCCTATGTATGATAATTCCTGGAAGTGTGATTTCAGTGTGTATTTGCCTGAATAAAACTATAGCTTAATATGTGGCATGTATAAAAAGCTTAAGTTATTATATAGGGCTGTACAAAATAATTCAAGTATGTTTCCATCTATTGGTAGAAATTGCTGAAGATGAATTTTCAACTGTGTTATTTGTTTTATTACTAAACTAAGTTGTAGCATATTATAAAGTATATACAAATATATAAATTATATACAGGGCTGCAGAAAAGAATTGGAGTACTTTTCTGGCTGAGGACGGTAATTGCTGAAATCTGATTTTGAAATGTGTTTTGTGTTTTTCCGAAATGTTTACATAGATACCTTATTTACCTTATTAAATAGCGATGGTTTGTTAAAGTATTCTGTTAGTGTTGAAAAGTGTTTCATAATCTATGCTTGGTGCATGATTTTTCTTTTTTGTTGAAGTTTTAAATTGCAATCTGCTTATCTCAGACTAAAAAAAAAAGAAAGAAAGAAAAGTACCCACTTATTCAGGGCATTTTTCAGGTTCTGACGGTATCTTTTGTTTTAAAAAATATTTTCTGAAGTTTGATTTGATATTTCCCCCCTTATTTTTTTTTTGCATTTTGAAACTACCATTTCCGTTTCTCGCATGGAAATACACACATACAAAAACTTACTTATTCCAGGTATTTTCCAAATTGTAACAATATAATTTGTTTAATAAATGCTAATATTTACTACAAAAGACAAATATTTTCTTAAGATTGTTTTCAGGTTTTCTTTCTTTCTTTTCTTTTTTCTACAGTTTAGCCATCTTCTTTTCCCAGACAGGAGAAAAAAAAAAGTAATAGTAATAAAATAAAAATAAATAAATAAATAACTTATGGCTTATTTTTTTTTCTGCTTTCAATGGTACCTCTCATTTAAAAAAAAAAAAAAAAAAAATTAATATTTACTATTTCAAAAAAAATATTTTCTGGAAATCATTCAATGCATTTGCCAGAGACTTTTATCCCCCTCCCCCCAGTTCTTTCCCAGATATCATTTTGCGTAATGATGGGAATTAAGTGGAGGTTTTTTTTCCCCTACTGCTTAAAAAAAGTCATGATTTAATAATTTTACAGCTAATTGACCAATTTCTATGATTTTTTTACCAATTTTTTTAATTTAAAGAGAGGAAAAGTATAAGATAGGTTACACTGTTTTTTTTATTTTTTACATTTTCATCAGGAACTTTTGGTCAGAATTAAAAGTGTAATATATCTAAAAGTCAGAAATTAAATTCGCAACCATTATAAAGTGAGTATACTCTTAGCTGCAAAAACAGATCAGAGCATGTGTATTCTGTGCATTCTGTCGAAGGCAGTGGTGTCCCCAACTTTAGGTTTGATTGGATAGATTTTTGGGTTGAATCCTCAAACAAGGGCGACACTTGGCGGCGTCGAAGTTGGCGAAGTGATAAATGAGATTTTTTTGCTCCTAGTTCGTTTGTTATGTTTCTTCCACGCCTACTGTGGTTGATTGGTTGGTTTATTGTTGTTTGTTCTGGAGACTGGATTGTATTTTAAGCTCAATGCAAAGATGTAAGAATTTTGATTGGATTATTGTGTGTCGGATTTCTTGAATTACGTTTGTGGAATGTATTTTGTGAAGTTTAATGATTTGACATTTTGTGGTATGTTATAGAAGGATAATTCCTGTGAAATAATTAAGAAAAAAACGAAAGATGAGAAATATGGGTGTTATATATATATTATTGTAGTGGCAACACTATTTTTCTATAGACGTTTTGGCAACAAGACAGTTTATTTTTGTATTCGATACATGCCGCTACATTTGCTTGTATATGTTTATTAATGCTAATTAAAAGATAGATTAAATACAAACAAAAGGTAAGGGAATTTTTGTTGATTTTATTGAAGTATGAGTTTCGTATATTCCAGAACTGCTGCACGTTGAGGTTCGTGCATCCAGAGGGTTTTTTTTTTCGGAAAATGTACGCGAAGCGTTCATATATAAGTTACTAATCGCTGCTTGTATGAGTTTTGTATATTCTAGAGACTGCTGCACATTGAGTTCCATACATCCAGAGGGGTTTTTTTTCAGAAAATGTACGCGTAGCGTACATATGTAAGCTAATAACCACATGTTTGTAAAAATTATATCCGGAAATATCCGGAGGAAATATTGCTAAAAATTTGTAAAAATAGAAAAATACGGAGGAAAATATTGCTAAAATGTAAAAATACAAAAATTCAGAGGAACATATTACTAAATGCTTGTAAAAATCGAAATACCCGGAAGAAATATTGCTAAAAGTTTGTAAAAATATAAAAATACGCAGGTAAATATTGCTAAAAGTTTGTAAAAATCAAAAAATCATGAAGAAAATATTACTAAAACTTTGTAAATAGTCGAAAAAATGAATAAAATCGATGTTTACTTTGTGAAGAAGGTTGCCGTAGGAAGCATGCGTTCTGATTGGGTAGAATTTGGAGGTTGCCGAGTTTTGGGTTGGTGCGTGTCAAAAAAATCGCCAAATCGGGGGTCGCCCTTGTTTAAGGATTTTGCAGATTTTTGTTAAAAAATACAAAATCATACATATATAAGGGTGTATGCTGCCAAAGACGGTGGTGTCCCCAACATGGAATCCCTCCTGGAGAAAAATGTCTTAATTCAGCACTGATTTTAGGTACATTTAAGGTTATATTATTCTGGGCCCAGGCAACGTTGGATAGGCCAGCTAGAGTACATATATTACATATATATTTTATCAGTTAGATGCATCAACATGTTTAGGCATGGTATTAGCAATAAAACAATATATCAAGAATTTCTTTGCTTGCAAAAGGCATTTACATATGAAAATTCCAAAATAGTAACAGGATAACTAATGCAAAAGATAGATATTTTACAACCATTTTACAAGACACTTTACAACAGAACTCTTTAAATAAACCAGCCAATTTTAAATTTCAAATTTAGGTAACTAGATTTAAGAACAAATAAGAAGTTGGTGTTATTTGCATTAATTTGTTTTAATAGGACATTTTGGATCAATTCTGGATCAAATGCGCAGAAAAGCCTTATTTTTCCTTTCACAAAGGAAGTACTTTAAGATCAGGAGAAATTTCTGTACAAAATTTTTCAGAGTATCCATACACACACATTCCATACACATCATCCAGAATATCCATGCACATCACTCCAATCTTTGAATTCTATGAATAAGTCACATGATTCTTTTTAAAATTAATGAGTTGAACCACTTGATAAAATGAATGGTACAAATAAACTGAAAATTATTTATGTAAAGTTTAATGAATTAAAACATACTTCATACAATTTAAAATCTTTTAATGGAAAGAAATGTATGCTGCAGTTATATTTCAACTGTTATGTATAAATATATTACAGATCATGGATACAAATCATTGGTTATATATCGAGTTCATCCCAGTTAGCCAACAACAGCAATATTTTGTTCAGATTAGTCATATTGGGTGTTACTTTTATAAAGTAAAACATGCATAATATAGCTGCAATTCTTTATTAAAACTCTTTAAGAAAACATTAAGAGGAAGCAGTTATAATACAGAACAAATCAATCATTTTAAAAACCTATTCATTAACTTTTTATACCTATACTTAACTTAAATAATTTTATTTGTTATTTTAATTTATTTATAAACTTTTAAACACTACCTTTCTGTAGTCTAAAATGAGTGAATACATTAACTTATTCTTTAGATAGCTGAGTAAAACTAACACAATGAAACATGTTCAACAATTAAGAATTTTAGTTTGAAGACCATGTTAAAATGAAAGGGGAAACGAAATAAATTTGGTGAAATATTAATTAGATAAAAAATTAGTTTTGTTCCTGTACATATTACAATATTATAAATACAGAATAAAAACTGCAAATAAATAAAAAAATGTTTCAGAAGCATAACTTAAAAAAAAAAAAAAAAAAAAAAAAAAGAGGCATACCTTCTTTAATTGAGTCTGGCTGACTGCTATTGGAACATGTCGAATCATAACTAAAACACAGGCAAAAAAAAAAAAAAAAATTAACAACATGGCTATTATTGAGATAATTAGACAAATATATTCATTAAAATTTAACTGAAAATAATTATATGCATACAAATTAATTTTGTTAGAATATAAACATATATCTTATTTAAATAGCTCAAAACCCAAAAGAGTAAATAACATTTTTGAAAAAGATTTACAAATAATTTTATTATTTATAAAATTTTATTTTGATGCATTAATCATCACAGAAAAATAAAAAAAAAATAATAATAACTCAGATATTTTTTTAAAATACTTTTATTAAACTTTTAATATAAAGGAAACTGATTTTTCTCCCCCCCCCCCCCCCCCACCCCCAAGAAGAAAATATTTCAGAGGTATTTATGCACTTTAATTTTCATAAATAAAACCTAAAAACAATGTTCAATAAAAGCAAATACTGCCCCCCCCCCTTTAAAGTCAAATAGTCCTCTTATGAGACATTCACCCCATGTTAGAAACCACTAACTTACAGCTTTTTAAAGCCAGAATTTAATAAAATGTTTATACTTACCCATATGACTTTACATCAGGAACTTTTGCCAACAGTTCAGATACTTTTTGCACAACAAATTCTAAATCTTCAAGATCAGCAAATATGAAATTTTTCTATAATTACAGTTTACATAAAAATTAAAACTTGAAATTAAAAACCAATATGAAGTCTAAATTTAAAATACATAACAGCAATGAAACAAAAGACAAATCATAATGATCTAGTTAACAATAACTATAGAAATTTACCCCTTCCCACTTTTCTTCAGAGAAAAAAAAAAAAAAGAAGAAAAAATACCAATGTAAAAAAAATATATAAGCAATGTGATTCAAACTACACTTTTAAAAGGATAATCATCTCTGAAATATTATACAGTTGTTTCTGATGAGATGATATTTGTAAATTAATATAACCTAAGTATATTTCAGAAATTGTGACAAATGCAATTAAAAGATTTAACATAAATTAACAATGATACTGCAATATAATATGACAGCAGTATGGTTGTAACAACTCCTGGATAAATAGAGATAATGTTAGCTTGCAAGAATCATAGCCCTAGAATCCAAAAAAAGTCAGAGCCACTTTCAATAATTAAGGATGCATGCATTCTGGGATCAAGAAATCCTCTGTGGGGATTTTATCATTCAGGGATTTTAAAATTGATTGAGCATCATACAGAAGAATAGAGGAAAGTAAAATAGTTTAAAAGCCATAGTTTGAAATTTTACATGAAAAGGGAGATATCATAGTTGGAAGAAAACTTTATGAAGGCATGGATCTTCTATGCAACAGAGAGCTGTTCAAGCTGAAGGTAACCAAATGGTATAGCACAGTAATTCCAAAACTTTATTGTTAGCGGACCCACCTTAAAGTGTGAAAATGTTTTGTGACCCAACAAATAATATATTATTATAAAGAGCATTTTGTGTATTTAATTAGAAAAAGCAAACTTTCATTTTAATGCATATACATGTAATCATTAATAGGTAATCCTAATGTGAAACTGAAATAATCATAAAACAAAATCATTGAAATACATGAAAAGGGAGATATCATAGTTGGAAGAAAACTTTATGAAGGCATGGATCTTCTATGCAACAGAGAAATGTGTGAAAAAATATGTTTAAAGTATTATAAATAAGAACTGACTAAAAGCCAATGTGATTTATGATGTTGTTTTGCTCCAACGAGCCTATAGCAGTGTTAAAAAGCTTGTTAATTTTAGCCTCAAGTCGCTCTCTAGAAAAAGTCTATTTCTGCATTTGTTTTACAAAACCAGCTAACTTATAAAAGTATATTCTTGCAAATAAGGCAATAATCTTGCAATAAAATCCCATTAAGTGTCTCAGTGCTAATTTTGATATTTCTGGGTATTTTCTCCATGCTTTAATTCAAAAGAAAATTAAGCAAAATAAATACGTAAATAAAATACTGGCTTTTCATGAAATCAATTATATTTTCTCATAATTTTTTTCTTTAAAGTTATGACATATTGTGTCCATTATATGTTTACAGTACCTAAAATTAATATATTTGTAAGGCCCTGACCAATCATTCTACAACCCACCAGTGAATTACAACCCATACTTTAGGAACTACTGGTATAGCATACAATCAGCTCATATTCAATAAGATACTTGCTCCACCTACAAATTTCTATGACAGGAAAATACTATGAACTTGTCCTTTCTGATGATGTTTACCACAGCAGTTTGAATTGAAATTACACACTTTCATCAAAAATAACATCTTTAAACATAAAAGATGCTCATACATATTGTTAATATATTTTAAACTTAGTAAACTTTATGCTATTATCAGAAAAAAAAAAGTGTTTGGTAAAATTAACAATGAAAATAAATGTTTTATTCAAATATAATTATTAACGGCAAATTATTATTCCTTTACAGCATTAATTGTCGTAGCTTTGGATTTTCAAAGTGCCAATGATTATCATACTCAAATCTACAGAAGCCAAATTTTGTCATAATCATAATGACACTCTTTTGAGTTTAGGATCCAATTATAACTATCTGAATCAGCCTTTTTGTACCTATACATTGGTTAAAACAGGTGTAATATTTCAGGAACTAGCTAATGACTAAAACATAAATGCTTACAGCGGAATTTTAAAAGATTTTCCCCTCTTGACATGGAAGTTATTAATTATTTAGAATTCTTACAGTTCTCAGCTTTATTAATGTTTACAGTAATAATAATAAAAATAAATATATATAATATCTGATTTATTCAATTTAACATTACAAAATTAAAATGTTTAGTTAGTGTGACATTTATTGATGCTTTTTAGAAGTTTAATGTACAAGACTGAAGAGATTTTTTTCTCAGAGATAACTGCACTAACACACATTTGTTTTATCTCGTAAGTTTTTATTACAGGAATATAAAAAACAGCCAAATTCTGGAAGATTTTTCCACTTTTAATTTGGAAATTAATTATTCAGAACTCTTATAGTTCTCCGCTTTATTAATGTTTTAAGTTCTTTACAATAGCAATTTTTTAACACCATGGATAATTTATATTATACTAAATCACGTAGTTGCCATATAACAGGGATTGTTCCAAAAAACATTTAGTGTTCATTGCCCACCAATCATTTCTGCAAGCTGACAAGTCCCATGATACTTTTTACATTTACATGATTTAAAGAAAACCTACGAACTTTGATCAAGTTAATCCAAATTATACTGATATTTTAGTATAGACATGTGTCTAAGGCAGGAGTGTCCAATCTTCTATCTTTCTCATGCTGCATTTGATGGAAAAAATTTGTCTCAGGCTGCATTTGATTTTTTTTTTTTTTTCACGCTGCACACTTTACTAACACTAAATTTATGCTTAGAAAATATATACCTTGGCATACATAATAATCAGTGAAAATTGAGCTATAGATTATTACAATATTATCACCACATTTAAAAAAAATAAACAGGACATTACGAAATGGGACTTCAGGTTCAGACTAAGGATACACAGAATATTAGGAATGTATTTCACAATCGGTATTCGACCATACTACCAAATATTCGGTTAGGTCGAATATCAAACTATTCAGCTTGCTGAATATTCAGTTAGTCTGAATATCCAGTTTCCAAAAATATCTCAATATTCAGTCAAACCAAATATTTAAAGAAATCACTTTTAAAAATACTTTTTAAAACCTTAAGTAATTTTTATTTTTAACTGTCAATAAATAAAGATATTCAGGAAAATTAAGAAATAGAATCATATTTAAATAACAAAGATTAATTTTACATTATTTTTTGCTGTTTGAAAAGTAACAATTAAGAAAATTAACTGTTAATGATGGCATCCGTAGGAACTAATGATGTATAAATGCAAGTTCCTAAATATTGTTTGCTTTTTTAGAACTTTGTGTTTCTAAATATAGTGGAAGATAATACACAGCTTTCAGGGGTTATAATAAGTAACAAGGCAAACTGTTCTTGCATGGGAAGCCAGGATCACAATCCACTTATTAAAAAATACAGTGTATCTAATCTAACTTTAACAATGATGAAGTTATTGTAACGATATATTCAAGCATCAGACTTACTTTGCTTTCTGTGAAATATGACAAGATATACTAGAAATTGCCACCATTACAGTGCAAACAACACTATTGTGAGATGATTTCTCACATTATTTCTTTTGCCGTTCTTTTAATGTTTTTTATCAGCATTTTTGTATGTATGTGTTATGGTGCTTCGATTTTTGTCTTTATTCTAGCCCTCTTGCTTTTATTAAATACTGCTTCATTCATTCTTTATTAGCGATACTTTCTTCACATTAAGTGTTTGTTTACATCTCATCGGCACAGCATTTGCGACGTGCACCTCGTTCATTCTCCCCAGCCATTATCTTTTTCTCTTCTGCATCGGTGGCAGTTGCGTATGCTCAGTATGCATGGCTCTGACCTTGATTCATCGTTGGAGCGGCATTTTAAATCTCTGTCTTACGTAGGATTTTCAAAACATCGACGCGTAGCTGTGTCAACGGACAGGGGATAATTTTTACTTTTGGTTTCATTTTGAGTATGCCGATTCGTTTGTTAATTACCGTTGCCTTTAAATTCTAATCAATTAAATTGAAAGGCCCATGATCTCACTTTGGCTTTTCCCGTATTTGTCATATATATAATTTTTCCGTTACTTTTTGGGTCAGTTTTCTGATGGGAGTTGTTGATATTGGATGTGTCACTTCCTTTTTTATTTTTAATATTTTGCCATTTTGTTTTAAGTTAAATTTTAAAGGACGAAGTCTCGCAGAACGATGATGTCTTCATATAAAAGGCTAACTAGGATGGGTTTAGTAATTGATGTGGTGGTCAAGAGGAAGGATTTCTTTTCTTCACTTTTAATTGAATAAAAAAAAGAACTTTATTTATGATTCAAACAACATGTATTTCATGTCTCCTCATCATCAACATACGACAATTTGGGTGAGATGCATTTTTTTTATATTTTCTCAGTGACCTATAAAGAATTTCTTAAATATTTTAAGAAAAGGTTATTATATCTCTAAAAAAAAAAAAAAAAAAAAAAAAAAAATAGTAAATGAAAATTCTAGAAAATGTTTTTTAAAGACATGAAGATTGTTTCATCTATATTGTGTTAATTTATTAAAAAAATTATTATTTTGTTGCATTTTGTTAATTTATTTCAAAGTTATTAAGTTATAGAAAATTTTAGATCTTGTTTTAAGAAAGATTATTTATAATATATTTCATGAATTACGAGATTTTTTTTTGTTCTTGGAATACATTGTTGTTATTTTCTCTTTATATTTGAAGAACACACATTTTTTTTTCAATTTTATGATTTATGTAAAGTATATTTATGGCATATGGCAAATGAGACACATTTTATAAATTTGTTTGAATTTGTTATATTTTATTATTTATTTGAAGCAGGTATATTTATTTCTTTAATTTGAACTGTTGCTTGAGATATATTTTTTGCTGCTATCATGTCTCAAAATAAGAAGCCCCTGAGAGTAGTTGTAACACCTTTTTCAGGAGATCATGAACTTTTAGATTTTTTCATAGAGCAAAGTAATGCTGTAATTTCTTATTCCAAATGGGATAATGATCAAGCCCTTATATTTCTAAAACCTAAACTTGCAGAACAGACATTAAAATTCTATATTTCTTCCACTGCTTGCAAAAAACTCTTCTACTCCTGAAGAATTATTTAATATCTTCAAAAAACACTTCAAAACCAAGTCAACTAACAAAATAGCTATTAAATATAATAGCATTAAAATTCAACCCTCAGAATCTATTCATGCATTTGCAACCAGACTAGACAACATCGTACGTAAGCAGTTCCCAACCTTACCAGATTCCTCCATTGAACTGATTCTCATGTCTAAGTTTACAGATTTATTACCCAACCATTTAAAACTCCATATTCTTACACAACATCTGGATAGTTTTCACACAAAATGGTAGAAGCTGCTTCTGTATATCAAGAAATTATACATTCAGCGCAGGTTCCTATAAATTCCAGTGTTGTTCTTACATCCTATAATGTATTAAACACCTTACATGATCACATTCCTGAGATTAGATCTCAAGTTAATCATTCTGCAACGTCTTCAGAGGTATGTAACAGACCCTCGTCTGCTTCTAATGATGGCTCTTCTCGTGATATAGACTCCAGGCACACTCCTTTTTCAAAAAGAACGCCCATTCACAATTTCAAATCATCTTACAAACGAGTAATTTGCCAGTGGTGCTCTCGTCCTGGACATTCAGCAAACAAATGTTTCAAAAACTCAGATCAAATTGTGCTTCAAGTAATATTCGGAACACTTTTGGAAAATGGCAACACAACTCATCTAATGGCAATTCACGTTCATTTGCTCCTAGACATTTTTCTGATTCGACCTCCCATCACACACAAACCAATATGCATAATAGAAGAAAGTAAATTACAAGGTGTTTATGCTTATCAAGATGACATCATTGTTGTCAGTAATCCCTTTCAAGAAATGATTGAAAAACTACAGATTTTATTTTCAATTCTGCAAAAACATAACCTTACCTTATTCCCTGCTAAATGTCAATTTCACCAAACTGCCATAGACCATCTTGGTTTTCACTTACAGGATCATACTATTCAGCCATATCTTCTAACATAACTAAAATTACTTCATTTCCAGCTCCCAGGACTAAAAAACACTTGAAAAGATTTATTGGTCTTTGTGGTTTTTATCGTAGACTTATTCCTAAATACTCAAAACTAATGGATCCGTTAATTAAACTTACTTCACCAAAAGTTCCTTTCAAATGGTCAGAAGATCATGATAAAATCTTCAAAGAAATTCAAAGTATATTTTTCACAAAGCCTTTTCTCTCCTTACCTGATTGGTCTAAACCTTTTTATCTAAATACTGACGCAAGTGGTACTGCTATCTCTGGTGTGCTTTTACAAGAAAGAAATGGTCAACTACTACCTGTCAGCTATTTTAGCAAAACCTTATCTCCCTCTGAAAAGCAATATCCTGCTATAAAATTAGAACTCATGGCAATAGTAAACGCAATTAATGCATTTAAATATTTTCTATACAATAGACATTTCACTATCCTTAGTGACAGTAAACCAATGGAACATTACAAGTGTACTAGTTCACTAGTTGATCTTACTACCAGATGGTTGGTTGATCTCTATAATTATGATTTTACCTTTGAATATCTTAAAGGTGAGAGTAATGTGTTAGCAGATTATTTCTCTCGTGAAGATTTTACAAACCATTCCCAAGAACTTAATAATACCAACCATGAATTAATAAATGATGAAAATATTCTTCCAATAACCACAAATTCACCAACAATTGAATTGCATCATATAGATAATAATAGTCAACAAAACCAACAGTCTCATGACCAGAGTATGGAAATTTCAGAATCTATTTTCTTTGTGAACAGCGAAATGATCCCAAAATTATGAAAATAATCGATTCCATTACATCTGATAAACCTGATCCTAAATTCAATAATTATTTCATTCACCTGGATACAGTTTTACTTATGATTAAACGTAAATATTTGCAACCAGAAAATTCACGCCATATTAAAATTATTGTGCCTCATATCTTAAAACCTAAAATGTTACGCATAGTGTTCCCGCTAGGCTTTTTTTGAAGGACGCAGCGCTCTGCCCTTTTAAAAATCGGCAAAATGCGCCCTGCCCTTTTTGAAATCGGCAAAATGCGCCCTCGAAAAACGGCAAATTTCGTCAAAAGATCGCGAAAAAACGACAAATTTTTTTAACAGATCGCAGAAAAAACATGACTTTCGTCAGAGAATCGCGACAAAACGGCAAATTTCGTCAAAAACATTGCAAAAAGCGGCAAATTTCGTCAAAAGATCGCGAAAAAACGGTAAATTTTGTCAACAAATCTCAGGAAAAACGTGACTTTCGTTAGAGAATCGCGAAAAAACGGCAAATTTCGTAAAAAACATTGCAAAAAACGACAAATTTCGTCAAATGATCGCGAGAAAACGGCAAATTTCGTCAAAAGCATTGCGGAAAAACGGCAAATTTCATCAAAATATCTCGAAAAAACGGCAAATTTCGTCAAAAACATTGCGAAAAACGGCAAATTTCGTCAAAAGATCGCGAAAAACGGGAAATTGTGTCAACAAATCGCAGGAAAAACATGACTTTCATCAGAGAATCGCGAAAAAACGGCAAATTTCGTAAAAAAGATTGCGAAAAACGACAAATTTCGTCAAAAGATCGCGAGAAAACGGCAAATTTCGTCAAAAGCATTGCGGAAAAATGGCAAATTTCGTCAAAATATCTCGAAAAAACGACAAATTTTGTCAACAGATCGCGGGAAAAACGTGACTTTCGTCAGAGAATCGCGTAAAAACGGCAAATTTCCTCAAAAACATTGCGAAAAGCGGCAAATTTCGTCAAAAAAATAGCGAAAAAAATCGCAAAATTTATCAACAGATCTCGAAAACAGATTCTGCTCGAAAAAACTGCAAATTTCGTCAAAAGATCGCGATAAAATGCAAATTTCGTCAAAGGGACGCAACCCCCCCCCCCCCTCCTTAACACCCTGGGGGGAAAAAACTCATCTTTTGCTCTCCCAGCTCACCAAGCTTAAAAGCCTTATCTTTTTTTATTTATTTATTTTTTTTTTTTTACTTTTTCTGCTCTGTCACTTTATTATAGCAAATAATCGATCAAGTAATTTTCCACACCCTCACCCAAAATTGATGCCCACCCCTTCTTTCCAAGCACACGAAATTTAAAGTTAAAACTCTTTTATTTAAATTTTTTTGCCCTATTTTTAAATCTTTAGTAAGGTAACTAAATCAGTCATCTTTAAGTTCAAAATTTCTGCTCCCCCCTTAAAATTCATAGTTTAGAGGCGGCTAATAATTTTATATCCACATATGTTAATCTAATTACTTACTAGAACCTTAAAATATCAATTTAATAAAAATGTATTTCTATAATTTATATTACTAAATATGTGTACAAACATGGATGAGTATATGATGAACAATAATGAGTTTCTTATATTGGTTCTGAATAAGTATACTTTTTTTATGAAACAATGCCCTTTTTCGCTGAAACTAGTGCCCTTTTAATGCTTCAATAGTGCCCTTTTTGTGACCAGCACCCTGCCCTTTTTTTTTTTCTAGAGTGAACACTAGTTACGCATTTGCCATATGCCTCATTTTGGAATTGGTAATACTTATAGAAGATTACTTAAGAAGTTTTACTGGTCAGGAATTTATAAGGATACGAAAAATTTTGCTCTATCCTGTGATTTATACATTAAATATAAGCATAGAAGAATACCACCAGCACCATTACAAGAAATGTTTATACCATCAAAACCGAGTGAGCTCGTTTCAATGGATTTTCTTTGTCCATTTTCTAATAAATATCATGTGCTGACATTTCTTGACCATTTTTCAAAACATCTAGAGCTGTATCCCATAAAAAATGCTACTGTACAGGCTGTTGTCAAGTCTTTGACCAATTATATCACTACCTTAAGTCGTCCAGCTTCTTTAATGTCTGCTCTTGGACCTCAATTTTATTCGCAAGTATTTGACAACTTCACAGTGAGCCTCAAAATTAGCATTGTTCATTCATCTTCTGGACACCCTCAGACACAAGGATCGTCTGAGAGGATCAATACCAATATTAAAGCCTCTGTTGCAACACTAGCTCAAGAAGGCTACAATTTCGAACAGGCTTTAATGATTCACAAAAGTTTATATAATAACACAGTCCATTCGTCTACAGGATATTCACCAGCAAAGCTCCATTTTGGTAGATCCTTATCCAACATCTTTGATTTGTTTGAGTATTCTGATCTCGAAGCATTAGCATATCCTTATGACTACTACCAATATATGTTCTCAATGAAAGATGTCTACCAGAAAGTTTACAACAACATGAAGGGTGCTCAACATTCACGTAATCAGCGTCAACATCAGTGTGCTAAACTACGAAAATTCCAGTGTGGTGACATTGTTTACATTAGAACTAATGATACCTTTAAACCTCGGAACATTGGTCCTTATGAAGTCACTAAAGTCATATCGGATGTGCTACTCTCAGTCCAAGTGTTGGAAGATGAACTTGATCAGTCCTTCACCATAAATGTAAACAGAGTCTTACCTGCACAGAAACGTCACCAACACTTAATGTTGCAGCAACCTCCCGGTCCACAAATTCCTCCAACATCACATAAATATAATTTACGAAATAGACTATGAATACAACTGTGTATTTTTTTCATATAAATTAATAATTATTTTTCTATTTTACAGGTATGTAGCCAATAACCTGTGGCCAGGGTTATGCTGCTGTACATGCCATACAAGTGTGCTTTAAGTTAAATTATTCCTGGTAATGTTCTTTACTTCATGTAAATTAGGTTCATAATATTTTTAAAATTATTTAATTTATTTCTGGTACAGTTTTTCATTTTTATGTTCCACGACTTAGTCAACCCCCCCTTTTTTTTGGAGATCTCCAATCCCATTAATTTTTCCCCTTATTATTATTATTATTATTTCTCTCTGCCTTATTTTCATGAAATTTATTATTGATGTTTGACATTTTTATGAGAGATTTATTGAAGTTAGTGACATTAGAAAGTTTATTTATGTTATAAAGAAAATTTACTTTATATTTCTGTACAATTTTATGACACATTTATTGAAGTTGATATAGTTGAAAGTTTTTATTTACTTATGTTTACATTAGTTTCTTTTAGAGAAAAATTAGTGATGTTGATTTTTTTTTTCAGAGTTTGATATACTGTTTATTAGTATTAATATTAATTATTTATTGATATTGGGTTCAGCATTGTAGTAAAGATTACATGAATTATTGATACATTTGAATTTGTATGATTTAATGATTATGATCATTACCAAGAAAGTTGCAACTATTATTATATTTTTGGAATAAAGAAAATTCCATAAAATAAATTTATTTTGTTTTCACAATCTCTTTTAACCATTTGCTTAATTCAAAAGCAAGAACTTTTTATTGTAATGGTTCTTTGATTCAAGATCTTATATGGTGTGTTATAATATTTGTTAATATTATGTATATAGATGTGCACAAAATTTTTGTTTGGCTAGCCATATCATAAAGTTATGGAATACGAAGATACATATGTTTAAATATTTAAAATTCTATATCTTGTGTATATGTATATAGAATTGATGTAAAATTATGTATTCCTTTTCCTCTCTTTCCTAGTTGGCCACTGCATTTTTTTTTTTTTTTTTTTTTTTTTTTTGGAATTTTTAAAAGCCTGTATTTGGTTAACAAAATTTTGCTTTCCCCATCCTGCTGTAAAAGGTCCTGCCTTTTACATCTGTCTGGAACATCAAAATTTTTTTTTGTCGTTCGGGGGTATTGATTTCTCACATTATTTCTTTTGCCGTTCTTTTAATGCTTTTTATCGGCATTTTTGTACGTATGTGTTACGATGCTTCAATTTTTATCTTTATTCTAGCCCTCGTTTTTTTTAATACTGCTTCATTCATTCTTTATTAGCGATACTTCCTTCGCATTAAGTGTTTGTTTACATCTCATCGACACTGTGTTTGCGGTGCGCACATCATTCATTCTCCCCAGCCTTTATCTTTTTCTCTTCTGCATCGGCGGCAGTCGCGCATGCTCAGTATGCATGGCTCTGACCTTGATTCATCGTTGGAGCGGCATTTTAAATCTCTGTCTTACGTAAGATTTTCAAAACATCGACGGACGCGTAGTTGTGTCAACGAACAGGGGATAATTTTTACTTTTGGTTTCGTTTTGAGTATGCAGATTCTTTTGTTAATCACCGTTGCCTTTAAATTCTAATCAATTAAATTGAAAGGCCCGTGATCTCACTTTGGCTTTTCCCGTATTTGTCATATATATAATTTTTCCGTTACTTTTTGGGTCAGTTTTCTGATGGGAGTTGTTGATATTGGATGTGTCACTTCCTTTTTTATTTTTAATATTTTGCCATTTTGTTTTAAGTTAAATTTTAAAGGACGAAGTCTCGCAGAACAACGACGTCTTCATATAAAAGTCTAACTAGGATGGGTTTAGTAATTGATGTGGTGGCCAAGAGGAAGGATTTCTTTTCTTCACTTTTAATTGAATAAAGAAAAGAACTTTATTTATGATTCAAACAACATGTACTTCATGTCTCCTCATCATCAACATGCGACAATTTGGGTGAGATGCATTTTTTTTATATTTTCTCAGTGACCTATAAAGAATTTCTTAAATGTTTTAAGAAGAGGTTATTGCATCTCTAATCCAGAAATCTTGAGTATGATTCTACACAACAGCAATGGTACTTTCTGCTCACAATCTTAAAAATAATATAACTTCAACCATCTCTCAAAAAATTAATATCACAACTAAGCTAGACATTCCATTATTCAGAATGCAGCTATCAGTACAAATACTGTATCTGTGTCACTGACTAAAATTCAGTCACTTCTAATGATTTCATCACATTTCATACAAAGCAAAGTTAATATGATGAAAATCTCGCTAAGGTATCTTCATTATTGTTAAAGTTGTGAATGAAAATTTCGGTTCAGCTTATAGTGAAACACCCTGTATTTTTGATTCAATAAAAGGATTGTGATGCTGGTTTCCTGTACAGAAAATGTTTGTCTTGACTGAATTATTTCCTTTGAAAGTTTGTTCTAAATTTTTAGGAACATCCTGTACTTTTCTAACCTCTGAAAATAAACGTTCACTTTAGACCCTCTGGTACATCCAAAAACTTTCTTGCTAATTTGCCACCATTTGAATTTTTTCTTTTTTTTCTTTTTTTTTTTTTTTTTTTACTCGGCAAATAAACACTGTAAATGATCGTAAAATATTCCTTCAAAATATCTTTTTGATTTTAAATATTTGTTTTAGAATATAAGAAAATTTCTTTCTGAAAAAACCCATTTTTTTGCGAACCATGCTTCTGATTTTTGTTTACAATAAACTTTATCAAAAACAAAAATCAGAAGCCTTTCTCATTAAAGCTAATCTGATTCAACAAAATAATAGCATTATATCACAATCATTGCCTACATACATCTCCTACATATACATCTCCTAACTAGTCATGTGCAATTATATGGAAACCAGGGGCACTCATTTGTATATACAGGTTTTGTCACAACCAGGTTGTGTACTTGAAAATTTTCAGATTGAAAACCATCTAATACTGGTTACTGGAACTCTAGCTCTAATAACTGGATAATACTGAAAATTTTCAAGTACTCGTATAATTGCACATGACTGGTTAGTGTTAATAATGTTCATTTTAATAAAAAGCAGTACTGGAATGGCATTCCGGCACCAGTGCACTGTTGGTCATAATGTTTTGTGCAGTGAAATTCGGGAAATTGAAATACAATAGATTTTTTCAACAATAAATTTATACTTGCATCATATTTAGCAATATTTTTAACAAATTAATTGTGAAACTAAGAAAAAAAAATTACATTAAAATCTTAATATTTTAAAGAAGTCTTTGATTCTGTGCCATGCTGCAATTACTACAGCACTTGGCTACATGCAGCCTGCGAACTTTGGTCTAAGGAATCAGGAAACTATGCCTAAATTAAACAATCAGAAACTAATATAAATTAATAATTTATGAAAAGTTACTATGAAAAATGTTTACTACAGCAATTTGCACTTAAATTTTACACTTTTATCATTTATTAAACATAAAAGATGCTCATATATATTGCTGATATATTTTAAACTTAGTAAATTTTATGTTATAAAAAAAATATACACTAGAATAAATTAATTTGTTTAATAAAATCAATAATAAAAAAACTTTTATTCAAATAATTATTAATGTAGAAAGAAAAAATTCTGATGATAAAATAAAAAATAAATTAATTAAGGTATAATAATTGACTAGTTAACTACTTAATAACCAATACACAACCTATTCAATAATAAATAATTAATCAATTATCAATGTGTAATGATTTACTAAATAATAAGTATCAAATTTCTAGATAAACAAAGTGAAGAAAACATTTCAGATGTTTAAATGAGTTCCACACAAAATCACTTTAAAAAATAAACAAAGATTTTTAAAATGATTTAAAAAATCTTTCATAAAATAATACCTTGTCTTTAGTTGTGATAATAAGGGCATTTTTCATAGCACCAACATCAACTGCCTTTTCAACTAAGCACATTTCTCGAAATGGTATAACAAGAGATATTACGAGTTTAACCTACATTAAAAACAAAACTATTCATTAGTAAAAGCACTTGAATTAATAAACAATGAGATGCTCTAACAAATTTAGATGCCAGTGCAAATTTTAATACAGAATAAATTATTGTATTATTGTGCATATTATGAGACAATAAGCAATTTAACTGAGGCAATCAAAAAATAAAATAAAATAAATGCGAAAAATTATAACAATCAAAGGTACATTTTTTACATTTTTCTTGAAAGCATTAATCTGAATAAATGTTACGATTTCCTTAATAAAGTTAACAATTAATGAATTACATCGATATATTGTTGTCTACATACACTTAAATGATGCTGAAAAGTTATTGATATTTTGGGGTGAAAAAGCAATCCAAACTCATTCAGTATCCTTTGCTTTTAAAAAGACTTGCCACACACTCAAAAAAAAAAAAAAAAAAAGATTGAAAATGCAATAGTTAACTATAGTTATGTGATCAGAATTTCAGTGTCCATATATAGCATACATTCTCTTCAATATCTTGCCTAGTTCTTTGATGATGATGATATGACAGGACATGAAGGTCCTTCATTTGCATCATCAAAGTGTGCATCATTAATATTTCACAGTCTCACTTTGTCAGGTTTCCGACTTTAACAGAACATATGTTGTATATATCTAGTTAATTAAATTAATTATATTTAATCATTATTGTACATTACTGTATGCATATATATATTTTCTTTTCCTGTAAACTTCTGTATGTGATTGACAATGGAATTTCTCCTGATCCGCATAGTTATTTTTGGGGGTGTTCACAGTGACACTGTGAAAGGAGTCTAATCCATTTCTGGAATGTGGACACAACGAGCACTGAATTCCTAGCGAACTACGTTAGGAAGATGATAGGAAAACAGAGGGAATGTTCTAGAGAAATATATTTACACGTGGGGAAGTCTACGAAGGAAGAAAGAAAGAAAGGTCCCGTAGATCTGAAAGAGGGGAAAGAAAGGGTGACATGAGGTCAGTTCCCAGTGTGCAGCGGAGGGAGTAGGACAAGCAGTATGCTGGAAGTACAGTGTAGGCAGAAGAGATCGAAGCAGATAGGGGGGGGGGGTCAAGACGCTACAGGATAACCCTGGGAGGTACGATAACCAGTACCGAAGGTAGCAGTGCGAGATAGTCAGATATAGACAGAGCGAGTGTGGGGAGCATCTTTAGAGGTGGTTGTGATAAAATTCAACCGGAACTGTGTGTGTTAATACTGCTTAATAAAGTAGAGTATAATATGCGATCAGGGAGACTGTTGTTCTTAATACCCATGTGTCAATCACATAGAGAAAGTTCTAATAATATCTAATTAGATGGACAAAACTGTAATTTCCAGCAATAAGAACTGTTCCTGTATTTTTTTTCATACTAATTTAATCAATAAATTAATAGTTGACTATCTAATTGAGGCAATCTATTCACAAAGTTCCAGTATCAGCTTAATACTGGTGGTGGCAAAAAAAACCATACTACCAAGGCCTCAATTTTATTCTTTTGCACGAGCGGCGATTATAACACGGGAGGAGGATAGAAGAGAAACTACGAGGAAGTGCAACAATGGCGACCGTGAAGGTGTCAAAGGCGCAACACACTTCAACAATTATTTCACCATATAAAGTGTTTCAAAGGTCAGTAATTGTCAATATGAACTCATGGTTGTGGTTCATTATTTTAAGTCAGGAACATTTCAAGAAATGCAAAGAAAAAAATTAAGTGACACATCAGAATGAGTGATAACAGGTGATTACTATACACTAGCCGCCACTGGCGACCAGTTTGGTCTCCCTTAAATGTATATTAAGCATTGTAACACGCTACTTTTATTCATAATTTAATTTTTTTTTTCTTAATTCTTCGCCAAAATGAAAAATTCTAATACACAAATCAAGAACTTTTGCGATCATGGTAGCATTTTGCACATTTTTTGCTGTTAATGATATCCACACTTACACTGAACCATATTGTTGCTAATATATATATTTTTTGTTTCTCTCTAACTCAGGTTGTAGACAAGATTACGGAAGATCAGATAATCTATCATTATTCTCATCTAAAACGTCTTGAATAATATGCCATAATCAGGCTGCATATTTTTACACATAATTTTCGAGTATGGTTTGGTAAAACACTGAACTTTTGGAAGCCAGTTTTGATAACCACATTCCCTTTTTTAAACCGCAACCCGGTGGTTTCGGCTAGATTTTGCTTCGTATGGTAACCCAGTAGAGCGGATTCCGTATGTTTTATAATAAATTATATATTGTGTGTTTTATAATAAATTAATCATTGTGTGTGTGTTTTATAATAAATTAATCATTGTGTGTGTGTTTTATAATAAAATTGTGTGTTTTTTAATATAAAATGGTACTTTTCCGTTATACGGACACCATGCCAAAATGTATGCTAATGCCTAATGTATGTAAATGTATGCATTAAATGCATGTAAATGTATGCTTGGTGACAATGGTGTCTGTATAACGGAAAAGTACCTATAAAATAAACTATTTTAAAAAGCTGTTTATTTTTCAATTTTAAAAATGCTATTGGCGAGATTTGTGTCCAAATAACATAAAAGTACATAATGATGTTATGTATTTTATAAATGTATATTAAATTACTGTTTTGAACGCGATTAGTCATTAATAATGGAAAATATGATTGCTGATTAACAATCATTTTCGGTTCTTTTTCTGGCATGTATAATACATAAATACCAAATTAACTGACAATTCGTTTCGAAATTTGATTCATTAAATATTATTACATGAGTTGAATTTGTTTACATTCAACTTACGTCAAGAAAAGATCCGGAAGTAAGTTGAGTTGTATAGCACTTCATTAAACGGAATTCCACAAACTTTGATTGTCGCACAGGTCCTGGTGCAAATTATTTTTTTTACACCAGGCAGCGCTCCAAAAATTCATTCGCGGTGAACTTGCTTTATGAATGATTACCTTCATGGTTTTATATTTCTCTCGTTCACAATGTGTTTGTTTATTTTGATAGAATGAGATATTGGACTGTCAATCCAATTTCAACAGAAGTTGTTGCAGAATATATACATAATTGAACGTAAGTCATTGTGAGATGAATTCTCACATTATTTCGTTTGCCGTTCTTTTAATGTTTTTGTTATCAGCATTTTTGTGCATACATGTTACGATGCTTCGCTATTTATCTTTATTCTAGCCCTCTTGCTTTTTTTAATATTGCTTCATTCTTTCTTTTTAGAGATACTTTGCCTGCATCGACTGTTTGTTTACATTTCATCGGCAAATTCGTTTGCGGCGCGCATACATCGTTCGTTCTTCGCAGCCATTATCTTTCTTCTACATTGGCAGCAGTCGCGCATGCTCAGTATGCATGGCTCTGACCTTGATTCATCGTTGGAGCGGCTTTTTAAATCTCGGTCGTACGTAGGATTTTCAAAACATTGACGCGTAGCTGTGTTAGCGTATAGGGGATAATTTTACTTTTGGTTTCGTTTTGAGAGCGCTGATTCGTTTATGTACTACCGTTGACTTAAAATTTTAATCAATTAAATTGAAAGGCCCGCGATTTCACTTTGGCTTTTCCCGTATTCGTCATATATATTTTTTTCCGTTACTTTTTGAGGCAGTTGTCTGATGGGAGTCGTCGGAATTGGATGTGTCACTTCTTTTTTAATTTTATTTTGCCATTTCATTTCAAGTTAAATTTTAATGGATGAAGCCTCGCAGAACGACGAAGTCTTCATGTAAAAGTATAACGAGAATGGGTTTAACAATCGATGTGGTGGCCAAGTGGAAGGATTACTTTTCTTCACCTTTAATTGAATAAATAAAAGAACTTTATTTACGATTCAACAAAGTGTTCGTCATGTCTCCTCATCTTCAACATGCGACAATTTGGGTGAGATCAAATTTTTTTTACATTTTCTCACTGACCTTAAAAGAACTAATATTTATAGAACGAATTTTAAATATTTAAAAATGAGGTTATTGTATCTAACCCAACAGCAATAGTACTTTCTGATTACGATCATAAACTAATATATTTCAACCATCTTTCAAAAACAATATCACAGTCATCTCTCAAATATTAATTTATTTTGAACGATAGTTCTAAAAATGTAACTTTTATGCAGTTTTATTCGAAAAAATAATTTTGAATAAAAGTGGCCAGCTGGCATATGAAAAAGTGAAGCGGACATCCTGGAACTGTTGATGACAGTCACATGACTTAGGCTTTTATTATATAGAATTAAAAATAAATTAACAACATAAAATAGCACAAATAAAAATATATAAAATGACAAACAGCTGTTTCAGAGCCCATAAAGCTCCATCATCAGTACCAAATTTAAAAGATTCAAAAGTTTAAGCCATGTAAATTTGCTTGCGTCTCCTGCACATGCCCAAGATTTAGGCTGTGAGTTTTTCAAAACAACAGCGGAGTCAGGAAACACATATGACGCAAGAGACCAATAGAAGCGCCTGGCCAGACTGGATGAGTTTAAGTACGGAGGAGAAAAAAAGGGGGGGGGCGAAGAGAAAGATATAAATGAAAGGTAGCCAGACATTTGAAAAATTTGGTGTACTGGACATATCATTAACTAAGTTGCCTGAATGTGAATTCTTTCATATATGATAAGCTTCCCAAAAATCAAGGTCGTAAATAGATGAGCATTTCTGAATAATTGAACCCCTCTGAAAAATTAAAACTGTGATTGTTAGACCAACAATGGTTAGCAATGGCAGATCGTTTAGTGTCACAATTTTTAACATAGTTTTATGTTCCCCCAAGCGGATCTTAAGGGGTCGTTTAGTTTGACTTATGTACATTCTATCACACTCACAATTGCGAGTGTGATAGAATGTACATAGGCGCATTGTCTACATTTCTTTTTCTCTTTTTTTGTTCAAGAAATTCTAATTTGCAAAATGTTTAATCATTTATTTTTTGATCTTTTCAACATTTTGGGAAATGCTCTCTTGTAATTTTCTTTTCACACCAATGACAAAAGACTTCAAAGTCAATGAATACATATTGTCCCAAAAATCCATAACAATGAGTTTCCATTTCATAATACTGTTTGAATCTGCTTTATTTATTTATTTTTACTGCTAACTCACTAAATTTTAATATGACTGAAGTCTGAGAAGTTTAGGGACCATTAAATTGTTAAATTACATGATTCTCAAGAAATTTTACTGTTTGGTACTTTTAAGAGAACCAATTTAAAATAACCAGCCTCTTTCAAAATTCTACCCATCATCCATCAAAATAATAAAGCTATATGTTTGCATTTGCAACCATTGCAATAACTTTCAGGCTTGATTTTTGATGAAAATCTGCATATTGATCAAGACTAAATAAATTTGCAATGTGCAAAATGATTTTCTGTCATGATTTAGCCTTTGACTAAATACCTCTTTCCATTGTTTGATTGTTTTAAAGGGTCTTATCACTAAGAGTCTCTTTGTTTTCAGACTAGTCTAAGGCTGTGTTTTCATAGAAATTGAAGTGTGTTTCAGTTTGCTATATAACATTTTCAGTGTAATTATTTCCTTATAACAAAAATCCTATCTTTATGAAAATAAAAGCATTGTACCCTATCATTATGTTTGTTCATATAGTATGTTTCAACATTACAAACAAAGTCACAACTGCAAAATTTATTTAAAAATTTTGAATGAAAATAGATTTTTTTTTTTTTTTTTGGCCTTTTCTGTAGCCAGAAAAAATTATATAAAAACCTAAATGCAAAATAAAGGCATTTTTTATTAAAGAAAAAAATTCTGGTCACTTTTTAAGATTTTCTTTTTGTGGATGCAAATGTTAACAGGAAAATCCCTTCAGAATGCCAAAAAAGTGTCTATACATCTCAAAAACTAATGATAGCTGTGAAAGCACATATCCATGTTTTAGATAATGCTGATTCTTTTCATACAAAAATTAATGAAGGTCATAATTTATACATTTTTAAAATATGAATTTATAAATAAATTTCATAATTAAAAACATGTTTTTGAATAAAAAAGAAGCATAGATTACGCTTGGGTTCATTCACTGTGTCTCATTAAAAATATATATATATTAATTGGATGATTTCTTGGACAGATTAAAGAAAAATAAAGTTTGTCACACAGATTTAACATTAACATCCTCAAATTTTGATCCCTTCTAACTGTATGCTGATTTAATTAAAATGCATAAACTATATACTTTTCTGAGGTAATTTGATGCATCGAACTTTTAAAAAAAAATGCCAAAAGCAGATGTTGCATTTGAAAAATGAGTGTTGGTACAATTTTTATAGATGACCACTTTTTTAAAAATTGCTTTCATATTCAGAAAGGAGACATTATTCAGAGTCTAATGACATCTTTGTTATGATTTTACTATAAACAATCTACAAATAAAAGTGTGTGTGTGTGTGTATATATATATATATACAGAGAGTGTTCATATATTTTTTAGACAAATTTCATGGTACTTATTTACATACAGAATATGCATATAGAACTATTTTACATAAAATGTGTTTTAAATGTTCAAATTGTTAACCCTTATTCTGAACTACCTTTCTATACCATAATTTTCATGACAATAATGCCTTTTGTAGTTTTGGAAGAGATATTTTGGCACATTCCTCTTGAACAGCTTTCCAAAGTCCATGAAGGGTTGTAGGTTGATGTTTGGGTAATGCGCTTTTTAAAAGACCAAAAGTGCAAAAATGTATGGGGAATTTAGTAGGTATGTCAGTGAAAGGTATTATAACTGTGATACCATTTCTTGTTCTATTTTTTCCAAGAAATTAACAGTGGATTATGATGTGTGGCTCTTGCTTTAGCTTGATGCAGTTCAACAGATTGATGGCATTGAGGGTAAAGAAAATAGATGGTATTTCAGGTTTGAAAACTGGGAGCAAAATATGTTTCTGATAGTATGCGGAGTTGATCTTAACATTTTAATCCATTTGCTTCATTTTCAATTTGCTGTTATATGCAAAGTCAGCAACAATCATAAATTCTTTGCTGAAACTTTCTTTAGACACATTGAACCATATTTTAAAAAAATTTCTCCTCTTTGATGATAATAAATGGATATATTTTTATTACAATAATCATTTATATAGATCCAAGCTTAATGTATAGTAAAAACATTTTTCCATTTTTCTCTGGATAAATGCTTCTCATAAAGAATTCTGCATTGTGTTCTACATTCGGCAATATGTCACGGAGAAAGATGATGAACATTGTGTTTTTTCACCTTTTTAAAATCCAAATCAGTGTTAATGATTTTGTTAACAGATGACAGAGCATTTTAATGATTTAGCAACAGTCCTTTGACTTGGAGTATTTTCTTTTACAATAAAAGAATATTAACTTTGCAATATTCGAAGAAATCCTTTTAGTTCTTGGGTACATACTTGGAACAAATTTTCCACTTGAAGCCAGACATTCATGCTTTTTCCCCGTCTTATTGACAATATTACCTACTGCGGCTTTAGATATAGAAAAACCATTCCTTTCAGGGTGTGTTTTAATAACCGAATATGAATAATTATCTTCAGAAATATAGCCTTCCATCCACTGGTTATTTAAAAGAGCCATTTTGCATGTAAACAAAAATTTCAGTGGCAGACAAGAATTTATGCTTTCAAAAACATATTAGCTGTGAAAAGTAATTTCTTTATGCAGACAATTTTTTTTTCACTGAAACAAACTTGTCTAAAGAATATGCGAACAGCATATGCACGCACATACACACACACATATATATAAAGTTATAGCTGGCTTTTTTTTTTTTTTTTTTTTTTTTTTTTTTTTTAATTAAAAAGTTTCATAAAAATTTAACATAAAAGACAAAATAAATTACCTCACTTTCAAAACAAATATAGTTATTTGACAAGTACATTTTGCCCCAAACATGCTGTTTATTATAAGGTGTCCACAATGTACATTCTGTGCTGCCATCTAATTTTTCTTCAAGAGGTAAGCGGAATGTTGCCCTGTAAAATGACAGCAAATATGTATCATATATAAGGCAATGCCATACTCAAGATTTTAGTTAGGAGAGGTTTTCAGCCATTAATCACAAAACTCACAATAAATAATTTTATTATTTTACATATGTACATGAAATTTGTTTTTGGAGATGAGGTATGTAAAAAAAAATACATATGAATAGCATAATATAAAATGCAACTTTGTAAATAATTTAAAAAACTACATTGATCTCAAATTATCAAAGCAGAGAAATACACTTTAACTAGTAAAAATTATTACTATTAGTAAATTATAACTGCTTTGATAAAAAAAAGAATATGCTAATCTGAAAATATCAAATGTTTAATTTTAATATATTAGATATGTAAATATAATTTAAACTGGATAATTTAAAAATATCTATATCTTCTTTATATTAAGTGGTAAGTATACAATTATTACCTGTAAGCCTCACTATGAGCACGGGCATCTAGATCTCTTTTCAAATAAGAGGGCTTTTTTGGCACATTTTTAGATAATTTATTAACAAGCTCGGTGTCTGTTTCAAAACTTTCTTCAGATATCAATCTGTAATCATAAAACATTATTGAAATTACAACTTTTAAATTAATGTACATGCACAGTACAGTTCATTCAAGATGAAGGGAGATTCGAAATAAACATAAGTTGCAATTTTATGCTTGGGAGTTACAGTTTTGAACTTTTTCACTCATCTGATGATTTTATAAAAATAGATAAATATTTCTTTTCCTAAGAAAAACTATTTAAAAAAAATGTTAAAATGATCATACTACCTTCCCCTCCCCCTGTTTTTAATCCATTTTAAATAATATAAAAAGCACTAATCATGATCAAAGTAAAGAGAGCAAACTAATATTTTTATGCAGCAAAGCAACAATATGGCTCCTTGACTGATATTGATTATAGCCAAGGCTTTGTAAAAGCTGCCAATTCACACATGCTTTAATTTATTTCCAGTCTCTCTTCATTTTGAATTGACTTTAGTAATCAAGGTTGTCATTCAAATCAAATAAATAAATAAAAAAAAAAAAAATTGCATTTTTATTATGCATGCTGCACATTATAAAAAGACAGCATGCATATATATATATATATATATATACATATAGAATTATAAAATTTGTCTATTACAAAATTTAAATCCAGAAACAAGTAAAAATAGACAAAAAATGGCCGAGAAGCTATAAAATTCCCTGTGTTTTCCAAGTTTTTATAAAAAGATTTTTGATGTCCTGTTTCCTTCAGATTTAAAAATACCCTGGCTTTCCCAAGTATCCCTGTTGCATGATAACCCTAATAATTAAGATGGAGAGAAATATATCCAGCAAAACATACACAACTTGATTATAATTCACTGTTTATGTGCTCTAATCTCAAAAGCATGGAATACACCCATTGGTGAAAATGATGCCATATTCGAAATAAAACATATTTTCATTGAAATTATGTAATTTTTACTGACTTTTCTTTCTGAGATTAAAAACCAAAGGCCTTAATTTCAGAAGAATAAAATGCTTCCTCTGGTGAAAACGACATTATAGTTAAGAGAAAAGATGCTTTTTTTACATACATAAAATTTACACATTTTACTATGATTGTGCAAAAATGATGTCATTTTTATTAATTTTCCATTTTTCATTACAGTAATGCTTCAGCTAACAAATGTTTCATTGGATATGCATGCTAACATAATGAAGTCAGTTGCACTGCATTTTAAATTGATAGCAAATCCCATTTGAATTAATGAAGAATTTGGCTAGTGAATGTGAACTTGGAATGAATTATCTTCATTAGCCAAGGAATTCACTTGTACTTAAAGGGCCCCTTTTCATTAAATTTCTTAAAATCCTTAAAAAAAAAATAGTTTTAAAAGATGCTAAGCTTTATATAATATGGAAAGGCAAAGGGGAGAAGTGTATTTATTTATGTTTTTATTTTTTTTTTATTTTATTTTTTTTTAGAGGGAGGGAAGGGGATAATTTAGATATTTATTTATTGTTACAACTAAATAGCAAATAGGGTAAAAAAGTTTTAAAAGGGAAAAGAATTTTATAGATTTTAAACTTAGTAAGTTGGGAGGGAGGACAGGAAGCAATTTAGATAATTAATTATTTATTATTACAACAGAGTAACAAATAAGGCGGGAAAAAAAAGGGGGGGGGGATTCAAGACTAAACTCTGTATGCCCGCTATGGAGCAGCAAGCAAGTGGGAAAGCAGCATAATTAAAGGAATAAATACAGCAGAAAAAGTTTTAAAAATGAAAGAGTTTTAAACTTAATGGGATAGGGATGAAAAAGGGGTGAGAGAAGGAACTATTTATTATTATTATTATTATTATTTTAGGTGCAAGGTGATTTAGATATATATTCATTTATTTATTTTTAAGCCAATATCTGCTAAAATGCAGAAGATTCTCATTTTTTATTCTTCTAGTGGCTTTTCACTTTTAAATTAAAAACAGTTTCTGAGTGATTTAAATTCTAACTTTTATGACAAGGTGAATAATTCTTAATTAGCTAACATTATTTTTCATCTCTAATTGACTCTCGGTTGTTCTAGGTTGATTCTCGGTTGTTTTTATATATAAATTTTTATTTTTCAAATACATTTTAAGAAACAAAATTCGTAAACATACTACACTCAAGGGTTGATCCAGGCAAAATTTGAGGCCTATTTAGAGCCCCTTCACAAAAATAAATTTGATAAAATGGAGCCACTTCACAAAATTCTTCATAATAAAACAGGCCCCTTCACAAAATTCCTTTTAATAAAATACGTCCTTTCACAAAATTCTATTCCATAAAAATTTACTATTTATTAATTTTTTTATAATGTTTTAAAATGTGTAATTTGTAAACAAACAAGTTCACCAGAGAGGAAAACTTCAGCAAAAAGATTTTAAAAAGTTTTAGTTAATAAATGCTTGGTTTGAATGAGTAACTGGATTTCAACTTTCATTACAAAATGTTATTTTTCACAAAAATAACCTTTACTTTTCACAAAATGGGCCCCAAGGAAAAAAACCTGCATCGACCCGTAACACTGAATTGTGTTTTATATTTTCCACGGGATCAAAGAAAATAAAAACAGTGGAAAATCATAAATTAATTAACAAATAAATAAATGAAATAAACATGGGAAATTTATATGAAATTTTGGAATGTAGAAACATCATTTTACTGTATAAATTTATAATTTGCATCTTACAGAAATGAAAGTCTGATATTTAATCAAAGTTTTCAATGGCTAAAATTCTTGTATTTATCTTTCTTTTTTTCTTCTTTCTTTCTTTCTTTTTTTTTTTTAAGTTAATGCAGTAATAACATTCATTCACTCTCTACAATTTCCATCTCTCATTTAAAAATTAGTAAGATAAAAAATAAATAAAATACAAATAGAAAAGTTACTAATTTGGAAGAAAAAAAAGCTTTCAAATTATGTGTTTCACTAGAAATATTACAACTAGATTTGAAATAGAAAACAAGCAAACAATAAACATTTTTTATATTAGCTTAATAAAATTAATCCAAAAGAAAGGATTATTTTCTCAAGCAAATCATCACATTCTCATTTATTTAAAAAGATAAAATAGAAAAAGAAAGAATTATCAGCAATAGAAATCAAAAGGTGAAAGTCACAAAATGCTTAAATGAGTCATCATAAAGAATATATAAGGATGCAGGGTTCTTGCTGCCGCTCGCCAGACTTGTATAATATAGGTGCACGCCGTGCGTGGAAAATTTTCTGCAAAATTGCAGAAAATTACAGAAAAAGAAAAAAAAAAAAAATTTCCATATTACAAATTTTTAAATATTCCTTTTTTACACAAATAATACCTTTTTGTTCAAAAATATTTACTGTGTGCGCACAATTCCAAATTTAAAGATGCAAAACATTGTTGTGGCATTACAGACGCTGGCGAAGACATCAAAATATTAATGATTGGGTTGTTTCTAAATGCATTGACAAAATATTTGATAAGAATTCAGCTCTTCCTATCATAGATTTTTAGCTTTATTATTATTTTTAACCAAAATAATTATTCTTTATCCATTAATTTTAAATGGTAATTATTTTAAACTACTGTTTTTAATTTATATCATCAAAATAATATAATACGTAATTTTATTAAACATTAAATTAATTTGCAGAAAGTTTTTTGACTCAATATTTATGTGCGCAGAAAGTTTTTGGTTTTATACAAGTCTGCCGCTCGCCATATCGCAACAAAATGCCTCATTTGGTTAGTAAATGAACGATTAGACTTTGAACGCCAAATTGTGAGTGCTCAATTCTAAAAACAGGCTATAAATGTTAAACATTCCATTTTCAATACCGAACATGTAAACGTCGATAACACATAACAATTTCATAGAAATTCGAGCACTGACAAGCAGACAGACAAACCGAATTTATAAACACTTTTAAAGTATGTTGGAAACAGACCAAAAATTAATACAACTTAGAAAATTCAATTAAATGTTATACATTTGGTTGATTTAAAGTAATTAAGAGCATTTTTTTCTTAATAAAATAAAACAAACTATGTATAATAATAACTTTGGAACTTTGCATGAATATGTCTTTAACATGACTGTGTTTTGTATGTACAAATTTTATTCTGTGCAATGGTAATAAGATTGTCTACTTTTTTTATGTCGCCCGCGGCAGTAAGCAAGTTTGACATGCCTGTTTTAGAAGATATTGAAAAAAAAGGGTACATTAAGGGGTTAAAGATTGATTTTTCAATATTTCATGATGAAACATTTTGCTAAATTTTCTTTTCATTTGACTACAGTTTTCTATTTCTTATTAGCCAAATTGCTAAAGTTGGTCAAAAGTCAGCAAGCCTGTAAGGATGAATAAGAAAAATTACTTTTTCATGGCAAGGTTGGCAAGTTGCTGCATCAGAGAAAATGTTTCTTCAAGCCTCAAAAACATTGAAAAGTGAAACTAAAATAAAACAAATACATGATACATTAAATACATAAACACAAATCACTTTAAATATATAACATTTTTCTTTTTTCACAAAAAATAAAAGAAATGCAGGAAAAAAAAAATCATAGTTTCAGACATTTAAATTGACCTTCTTTTATTTTAATAGTATTTCAATAATAATTTAATGTATATAAAATTATGTGAATTCATTCTTCAAAATTAACTTTTGTCTAAAAAACAAGATAACTTTTTACAACAAAACATTTTTTTTTTTTTAAATCTGTTTTTTAAAAGGAAGAATAGTTTAGAGGCATTTTTCAAATACAGATTTTTATTATTATGGAATAAATACATATACTGGTATATATTCACATATAAATATTCATCTGAAATAAAATTTAAAAAGAAAAAAAAGTTTTCAAAATACCGCAGAATGTTGATTATCTAAACTCTAATTAATCGAACATCCAATAATCCAAAACCCTTACCAACCTCCTTTTTTTTTCTAACGACATTATTTTTTTAAAATTAAAGTAAAAAGTGGAAGTACAACCTAATAATTCTTTAAATAATTACAACACAACACAAATTATACGACAAAAATAGGGATTTTCATGTTTACGGCTCATATGGCATTAAATTGTGTTGGTTTATGAGGCACGCAGAGTAAGCTCGACATAAAGCATTTTAACATGAACATGAAGAATATTTACATAGCTGGAATACGACTTAACGCTGACATCTTCCTGACTCAACAACATACTCTCGCTCACAGAGCAGTCTAGTAGGGAAGAGACGTCATTATAGACATGCATGCAATATGTGAAAAGGTGAAATGAATGTTGTATTCCATCAATTCCTCTTTTACAATGTACATTTTCTTAACAAAACATTATTCTCCTATTAAGCAAATATTTTATATGAAAATTACAGAGAAACAGTGTTAATATAAAAATACAAACATAAATACTATATACTTTAAACATGTGAAAAAATGATACAAAATAACACGGAATATTTTTAAATACTCAGTCCTATCAATTCACAACATGTCTTATGTTTATAAGCGTTTACAGCTTTAGTTAAAATATCTGCTGCCAAATTTACTGTCTCTAAGTATTTAATGTCTATTTCCCCACTATTATATATTTCTTGTGCAAAACGATGGTGAATATTTATGTGCTTTGCAAGTGAATGATAGACTGAATTCCATACTAATTTCTGAGCAGATGGTTGTCACATAGTATTATAGAAGACACAATGACTGTTTCAGGAGAAAGTTCATTTAAAAACCATCCATCTAAGATACCAAGTCTCTTTAGCTTTCTCTGATAAAGCCATGTATTCTGCTTCAGTTGTAGATAAAGCAACAGTTTGCTGCTTTATTGATTACCAAGATATAGCACATCAGCATATTTAAAGATGTATCCAGTAGTAAGACTTTCTATCGTTTACATCTTAGGCTCAATTGGCATCAACAACTGCAATTAAGGACTTAGCATCATGTTTAAAGATTAGTTCTTGATCTTGGGTACCTTTCAGGTATTTTAGAACTCTTTTTGCAATTATTCAACGAGGTTTGCCTGGATTATTGTTAAACTGACTTAGAAAATTCACAGCATGAGTTATGTCAGATCCAGTTGCGACTGATAAATAGTACATAAAAGATCCTATTAGTTGATGATAGGGCATATCACACATTTGCGATATTTCTTCAGTTTTGGAACACATATCTTTAGTAAGCTTCAAATTGTTATCAAAAGGTGTAGATATTGATTTTGATTCTTGCATGTTAAATTTCCTCGGAATATCTTCAATATACTTATTTTGAGTAATCATAATACTGTCACTATTTTGCATAAAGTCTATGCCCAAACAAGGGTGTAAGAGACCTAAATCTTTCATTTTAAATGATCTTGCTAATTTATCCTTAATGTATATTCATAATCTTGTTTACATTTAGTAAGAAATATAAGATCATCATTGTAAACAATGATAATAGCTTCAATTGAAGATTTAGAAAAATATACCTGCCAACTTTTGAAAATGGCAAAGTGTAAAATGACGCATGAAGAGTATTTCACACAATTTTTTTTAACATAAAACCCATGTAACCCATTTTTAAGTAGCACACACACGGCCTTTTTCAAAAAATTTTAAGTACATAATAGATTAATATTATTAAATAATACAGTGCTGACCATTATAAAGATAGTTTGATGAGAAAAATATGAAAAACATTACAACATTCATTAAGAAACTGATTTTAAAGACATTTACACAGCTTTTCTTATCTAATTTTTGCTTTACGTCTGAGCAAATTTATTCAAAACACGACTTCTTACATGCAATACAAATTTTAAAAATCTTCCTGATTATTTTTGACAATGAAACCTGAACTCATTCTTTGACAATACTAAATATTTCCCTTACATTCATCATTTACTGTTACTATAAGCAACTAGAAAGTAATTCATAAATTAAGGGATAAAAAATGAAACTTTGCAAAAAAGTGTAAAAATATGTGCCCTAAGTGTAAAAGTGTAAAAAATGCTCCAAAAGTGTAAATTTTACACTTAAAGTGTAAAAGTTGGCAAGTATGATACACATCTATCAGCATTTAGTGAATCAAACTTCATTTGTTTTCATTTTTCAACTAATTTTTTGAA
Source organism: Maratus michaelseni (assembly GCA_963931845.1). Taxonomy (NCBI): domain Eukaryota; kingdom Metazoa; phylum Arthropoda; class Arachnida; order Araneae; family Salticidae; genus Maratus; species Maratus michaelseni. The sequence continues at coordinate 324,190,695 of OZ007592.1, read as the reverse complement.
CCATTGACAGCCTGATTGTTTTAATCTGTAAAGGGATTTATTAATAAACAAACTTAGTCAACATTAGATTCATTTTAAAAACCTTCAGGTTAACTCCATACATATCTCTTCAGTTAAATCACCATTTTACATAACCCATAATAAAATCTAACTGGTAGGCCGTGAAACCATTATGAATACCATAAGCGATCACAATTCTGATTAAACTTGGCAACAAGCGAAAAAAAAATTTCAAAATGTTTGCATGTTATGTGTTTACATTTAGTAAGAAATATGAGATCATTAATGTAAACAATGACAATAGCTCCAATTGGAGATTTAGAAAAAAAAACACATTTAGCGAATCAAACTTCATTAGTTTTAATTTTTCAACTAATTTTTTGAGCCATTGACAATCTGATTGTTTTAATCTGTACAAGGATTTTTTAATAAACAAACTTAGTCGACATTAGATTCCTTTTTTAAAACATTCAGGTAACTCGATACATATTCATCGGTTAAATCACCATTTACATAAGCCACTAGTAAGCTGTGGAACCATTATGAATACTACAAACGATCACAATTCAGATCAAACTTGGCTACAGGCGAAAAAATTTCTTCAAAATCAATTCCAGATTTTTGAGAGCACCCTTTTGCTACTAATCTAGCTTTGAATTTCTTGACTTATCCATCTTGTTTATATTTAGTTTTTAACATCCATTTACATCCTGTAATTTTCTTATGTTTTGGCTTATTAATGATTTGCCAATCATTTTCTTGTATTAATTAACTGAATTCAAATTTTATCACAGCTACCCATTCCCTTTAAAAAAGACCTTTTAAAGCTTCAGAAATTCCAGATATGAGCCAGAAAATGAAAGCCATTATGAGCTGTAAAACCATTATGAATACAATAAGCGATCACAATTCTGATCAAACTTGGCTACAGGCAAAAAAATTTTTTCAAAATCAATTCCAGATTTTTGAGAGCATGCTGCAAATCTAGCTTTGAATTTCTTGACTGACCCATCCTGTTTATATTTAGTTTTTAACACCTATTTACATCCTATAATTTTCTTATGTTTTGGCCTATTAACAATTTGCCAAGCATTTTCATGTATTAATTAATTGAATTCAAATTTTATCACAGCCACCCATTCCCTTTTAAAAAGACCTTTTAAAGCTTCAGAAAATTCCAGACATGAGTCAGAAAATGAAAGCCATTATGATCTATGAAACCTTTATGAATACAATAAGCGATCACAATTCAGATCAAACTTAACTACAGGTGAAAAATTTTCTTCAAAATCAATTCCAGATTTTTGAAAGCACCCTTTTGCTACAAAAATCTAGCTTTGAATTTGTTGACTGGCCCATCTTGTTTATATTTAGTTTTTAACACCTATTTACATCCTATAATTTTCTTATGTTTTGGCCTGTTAACAATTTGCCAAGCATTTTCTTGTATTAATTAATTGAATTCAAATTTTATCACAGCTACACAGGTGTAGATATTGATTTTGATTCTTGCATGTTAAATTTCCTCGGAATATCTTCAATATACTTATTTTGAGTAATCATAATACTGTCACTATTTTGCATAAAGTCTATGCCCAAACAAGGGTGTAAGAGACCTAAATCTTTCATTTTAAATGATCTTGCTAATTTATCCTTAATGTATATTCATAATCTTGTTTACATTTAGTAAGAAATATAAGATCATCAATGTAAACAATGATAATAGCTTCAATTGAAGATTTAGAAAAATATACCTGCCAACTTTTGAAAATGGCAAAGTGTAAAATGACGCATGAAGAGTATTTCACACAATTTTTTTTAACATAAAACCCATGTAACCCATTTTTAAGTAGCACACACACGGCCTTTTTCAAAAAATTTTAAGTACATAATAGATTAATATTATTAAATAATACAGTGCTGACCATTATAAAGATAGTTTGATGAGAAAAATATGAAAAACATTACAACATTCATTAAGAAACTGATTTTAAAGACATTTACACAGCTTTTCTTATCTAATTTTTGCTTTACGTCTGAGCAAATTTATTCAAAACACGACTTCTTACATGCAATACAAATTTTAAAAATCTTCCTGATTATTTTTGACAATGAAACCTGAACTCATTATTTGACAATACTAAATATTTCCCTTACATTCATCATTTACTGTTACTATAAGCAACTAGAAAGTAATTCATAAATTAAGGGATAAAAAATGAAACTTTGCAAAAAAGTGTAAAAATATGTGCCCTAAGTGTAAAAGTGTAAAAAATGCTCCAAAAGTGTAAATTTTACACTTAAAGTGTAAAAGTTGGCAAGTATGATACACATCTATCAGCATTTAGTGAATCAAACTTCATTTGTTTTCATTTTTCAACTAATTTTTTGAACCATTGACAGCCTGATTGTTTTAATCTGTAAAGGGATTTATTAGTAAACAAACTTAGTCAACATTAGATTCATTTTAAAAACCTTCAGGTTAACTCCATACATATCTCTTCAGTTAAATCACCATTTTACATAACCCATAATAAAATCTAACTGGTAGGCCGTGAAACCATTATGAATACCATAAGCGATCACAATTCTGATTAAACTTGGCAACAAGCGAAAAAAAAATTTCAAAATGTTTGCATGTTATGTGTTTACATTTAGTAAGAAATATGAGATCATTAATGTAAACAATGATAGTAGCTCCAATTGGAGATTTAGAAAAAAAAACACATTTAGCGAATCAAACTTCATTAGTTTTAATTTTTCAACTAATTTTTTGAGCCATTGACAATCTGATTGTTTTAATCTGTACAAGGATTTTTTAATAAACAAACTTAGTCGACATTAGATTCCTTTTTTAAAACATTCAGGTAACTCGATACATATTCATCGGTTAAATCACCATTTACATAAGCCACTAGTAAGCTGTGGAACCATTATGAATACTACAAACGATCACAATTCAGATCAAACTTGGCTACAGGCGAAAAAATTTCTTCAAAATCAATTCCAGATTTTTGAGAGCACCCTTTTGCTACTAATCTAGCTTTGAATTTCTTGACTGATCCATCTTGTTTATATTTAGTTTTTAACATCCATTTACATCCTGTAATTTTCTTATGTTTTGGCTTATTAATGATTTGCCAATCATTTTCTTGTATTAATTAACTGAATTCAAATTTTATCACAGCCACCCATTCCCTTTAAAAAAGACCTTTTAAAGCTTCAGAAATTCCAGATATGAGCCAGAAAATGAAAGCCATTATGAGCTGTAAAACCATTATGAATACAATAAGCGATCACAATTCTGATCAAACTTGGCTATAGGCAAAAAAATTTCTTCAAAATCAATTCCAGATTTTTGAGAGCATGCTGCAAATCTAGCTTTGAATTTCTTGACTGACCCATCCTGTTTATATTTAGTTTTTAACACCTATTTACATCCTATAATTTTCTTATGTTATATTTTCTTATGTTGCCTATTAACAATTTGCCAAGCATTTTCTTGTATTAATTAATTGAATTCAAATTTTATCACAGCCACCCATTCCCTTTTAAAAAGACCTTTTAAAGCTTCAGAAAATTCCAGACATGAGTCAGAAAATGAAAGCCATTATGAGCTATGAAACCTTTATGAATACAATAAGCGATCACAATTCAGATCAAACTTAACTACAGGTGAAAAATTTTCTTCAAAATCAATTCCAGATTTTTGAAAGCACCCTTTTGCTACAAAAATCTAGCTTTGAATTTGTTGACTGGCCCATCTTGTTTATATTTAGTTTTTAACACCTATTTACATCCTATAATTTTCTTATGTTTTGGCCTATTAACAATTTGCCAAGCATTTTCTTGTATTAATTAATTGAATTCAAATTTTATCACAGCTACCCATTCCCTTTTAAAAAGACCTTTTAAAGCTTCAGAAAATTCCAGACATGAGTCAGAAAATGAATTTTCTTTAACAAGTTTGGATTTTTCCTCCTTTAGAAGAGTAATCATTTTATATTCCTTCTTTGGTCTACCCTCTTTTAGCTGTTTTCATTTTTCTAGGTCTTCTGCAAGCTCTGAAAGGAGGAGAGGGGGAAACTATTTTCAGATTGAGTACCATTTTCTTTCTTGCAGTCGGCATCAATGTCTGGCTCACTCTTCACGGATGAAAATGTTTCTGTCTATTACGTAATTTTTTTATATTCATATTTTCATTATTTTGAGAGAAAATAAAAATTAATTTTATTTCACTGTTGCATGGGAGAGTGTTTTCAAAGTTGTTAATAAATAAATGTCCTGGCTAATAATAATTTTCCTAGAATACTTGTTCCATAGCCTATAAGCTTTCGATTAATTAATTTCGATTAATTAGAATATTCTACAAAAATATGTTCTTCTGATCAAGTATAAAATTTTCCTTTATTAGGCATTTTATTATGTACAAAACATTACTAATTAATCTCTAGAATTAGAAATACATTTCCTCCATATAGTCAAAAGACTAAACAACACAGACTCAAAGTAAGATTTCAAAAAAATTGAATTTTTCTTCAAATATTAATAAAGTTTACTAAAAAATAACAAAAAAAAAGATAAAAGGTAGAAATAATTTTAATTAAAATTGCATTAATATTTAACTTAAAAGAATGTAAATTACAATGGAATAGTCATATGCATAAAGAAAATAAAGTATTTTTCAAAACATACTTGTTTTGTTCGAGTTACAATAGTAATACTGTCTGGAAACACTAAGGAGTCATTTTTTTCTATTTCCTGGAAAAATAAAGTATAAACAAAATAAACACAGTGTACCACAGCATAATAAAAAATATGTACAATATTGAGCATTATTAAAAATTAAACAAAAAGCAATGAAAATTAATTTATGTACACATTAAAATAAGGTTTGTTAAAACTACATTTACACTCACAGCTTATTTCGCATTAACATGTGAACTGCGATTCGAACTACTAATGCATGATATAACATTTATTTTAATTAAGTGCCATGCTAGCAGATCACATCAAATGTATGTTTTTCTATTAACATGCTGAAACAGGCTATTGAGATATGCTTTCCCACCAAAGTAAAACACTCTTTAATCCTATAACACAGATAGAAATTGTATGCACACATTTTTAGCAACAGGTGCACATGCCTACCAACAAGTTCTGCAGCATGTAAGTAAAAACATACTATTATAATGTATTGTGATCTACTGACTACATTACTGTAAAATATCAGTAGTAAAATCAGAATAAATTATAAGATACATAAAAATAATTGTTATTGTATAAATTATAATTATATGATATTAATAAATTAAAATGAAAATTTGAAACAAGCACAATACCCAACATTTAGTATTCTGGAAGTCAACATATTAAAGAAAAGTTTTTATTTACTTTATTTCTAATTACATAACAGATCATTTCTGGTAAAAACAGTAGACTTTTCAGATATGTTTGTTGTATACTAATGCATATACATATAAACATTATATATTAAAAAAAAAAAAAAAAACCTAAACTTCACGGCACTATAATCCATAAAGGATCAAAATTTGCAGTGCCCAATCCCATTTTTTTTATCATGAGCCTCACAGTGCTATACACTATATGGCCATTCATGACCGGCAACTTTCAATTTTAGACATTTTGTCGAATATTTAAAAATATACTTGTCAGATTCTTCTGGAATTTTAGGATTCAAAAGAACAGGTTTGACTTCATATTTGTCATTATTGATTTGATAAGGAGGAAAAATAGGGGACCAAAAAAAAAAAATTAAAGAAAAAAAATAATACTTGGGATCACTCTGTAAAATAAAATGTCCCAAATGATCTATCGCTACAGAATATACATAGGCAGACATTGTACAATATGTGTATTCATTTGTGTAAGAATAGCATGTATAGTAATAGAAATATAGCGATTTCTTTTAAAAATTAAAAAAATTCTTGCATGTTTTTTGTTTATAACATACAGGGTTTTAAACCAAATTTAACACCAGTTTCAGAAAAATTGACAAAATGCAGTAGAAACAATATAGTGCAATTGGAATATAAATATATTAAATATTTAAGGAAATATGGGCAGTTGTATAAAATAATTTTTATCTGCGCAAGCGCGAATGATAACAAGGAACTTTTTATATAATTTAATAGTCAACTCTATGGAGCAACTTATTAAAAAAAATCAGTCAAATATCGTAAAAATTCAAAGTGATATCGGCGTTAGAGTGAGCTGTTTTTTAGTTTCTCACTAAAACTCACTGAATGATAAGGGATTTTCCACAAATTGTCATTTTTTATTTTATACTATTTTCCAATTTTTAATGATACTTTAGTTCTCTTTGAAAAACTACCCTAACGAGCTTATTTGAACAAAGAAAGAATTATCAAAATCAAAGGATCCATTCCAAAAGTATTATAACCTGGTGCAATAAAGTTTTCCAAGGCGAACTAAAGTATCAATAAAATATGAAATATAGTATAAAAATTAAACATGACAATTTGTGGACAATCCCTTATCATTTAGCGAGTTTTAGTGAGAAACTAAAAAACAGCTTACTCTAACGCCGATAGCTCTCTGAATTTTTACGATATTTGACTGATATTTTTTAATAAGTTGCTCCATAGAGTTGACTATTAAATTATGCAAAAGTTCCTCTTTATCGTTCGCCCATGTGCAGATAAAAAATATTTTATACAACTGCCCATATTTCCTTAAATATTTAATATATTTACATTTCAATTGCACTATATTGTTTCTACTATATTTTGTCAATTTTTCTGAAACTGGCGTTAAATTTGGTTAAAAACCCTGTATGTTATAAGCAAAAAACATGCAAGAATTTTTTTAATTTTTTTAAAAAATCACTATATTTCTATTAATATACATGCTATTCTTACACAAATGAATACACATATTGTACAATGTCTGCCTATGTATATTCTGTAGCGATAGATCATTTCGTGCATTTTATTTTACAGGGTGATCCCAAGTATTATTTTTTTTCTTTAATTTTTTTTTGGCCCCCTAATTATACTCCTTATCAAATCGACGTTGATAAATATGAAGTCAAACCTGTTCTTTTTAACTCTAAAATTCCAGAAGAATCTGACAAGTACATTTTTAACTATTCCACAAAATGTCTAAAATTGAAAGTTGCCAGTCATTAATGGCCATATAGTGTATATAGCATATGGCCAGTCTGACACGGAACTATGAGAAATTCTTTCTTTAATTTTTGAATTCTCACATTTATTTGTTTGTGTCTTTTCGTTATTCCTAGGCTTCACTAGGGCGTTAAATTTTTCAAGCGATCATATTTCCTTCCTCCCGGCACGTTTCATTTCTCTGTAGCATAAGGGCATGACATATCATCAGCATAGTGTTATGTGATTCCTATGTTTTCTCTCTCTCTCTTTCTTTCTCTTCGCTAGTGAAGGAATGGCTTAATTACTTTCTTAATGATGTGTTTCTGATTGCCGGCCTTTAAATGTGGTCATCTGTTTTTGGCTAAATGATTTAAATCTTTTGTGATCTCAGTCTTGTGGCCCCCATTTATTTCATATTTAAAGCCAGTCCATTAAAATTTTAAGTGAGTTTGAAGTCTGATTAAATGGTATCAAGGTGTCCATGCCTTGATTAAAAATTCAAAGAGATGGGTTATTAGGAAAAATAATGTTTACTGCCGGAATTTTAAGAACTCACCTTTTCTTCTTTTTATTAAAGATCGAAGATGGGATTTGAAGGTAGTCTGTTTTTAAAGATGCCTCTGAATTTTTATTTGAAATTAATTTAACAAGATTTCACAAGCTTACAAACAAAATGGACTGTTCTCATCCTGCTATTTTATGGATTAATAAAGATGAATTTCATCTATGGAAGCGTTTTCACTGATTACTGTCTTCAAGAACAACTGGTAAAACACTTTAATTATTCTATTTTACTCTAAAGTAACTGTAAAGACAACTTGTAAGCGTTATTGCATTCCATATTTAAAATTGCACACTGTTCTAAATTGTAACTATACTCTCATATGAATTAACACTGTTAATATTAATTTTTCATACTGGAACTCCCAGTGTTTAGTTCCAAAGTACATTCTTTGGTACTCATTTTATCGACCCCGAAGGAAAGAATGAGTGAACTTGGCCCTAGCCCAGAGGCAAATCTCAGACATGTAGAGGGAAGCAGAATGCGAGTCAGGTTAACTTTAAGCATTTCGGGTTGTGCTTTGCCTCTTTCAAGTCGGGTTCGAAGTGAACCAATTTTTCAAAAAAAAGTCCTGAATATTTTCAAATGAAAAAAAAGTTATATATATGAATATATTAAGTGAATATATGTTCATTTTTGTACATAAGTGATAAAATTGTAAATTACTTTTCCATAAACATATTAAAATATAAATACAATTTCTTTCACTTCAGGTTCGGATCTGAATATTTTGGATTTGGGTTGAAGTCTGTTGGGTTAGAGTCGGATTTCAGGATGACGACTTTTGTCTGATTCAGGTCGGGTACAACCCAATTCACGCAGGACTCTGTCAGGCTGTGGAGATTATTAAAAACATACAGTATATGATATGATTTAATACAGCAAATGATTTATTAACATTGTAATCATTGCAGTATACATAATGTGACACTAATAAGGCAAAATTGAGAAATCAAATAATTAAGAATGTGAATTAATCATCTCCCCCCCCCCCCCCCCCCAAAAAAAAAAAAAAAAAAAAAAAAAAAATTCCGCTTAAAATTTTGGGTTAAAGGGAGAAATTCACCTCTAAAATTCTAGCCCTGAGGGTAACGAGTTTTGATTTGATCGTGCTTCACAGCTGAGAAGATTTCCATTCCTGCAAATGGGACCCTTCCATTCATGCAAATATAACAAATAAACAGTTAAAGCAAACTTTGATGTAAATTAGAGGCGAAAACCAAGTTAAATGAGTCAAACCCTGTTGTAATAGGGCCCATAGAACCAAAGATAAGAATCCGCCTACATTACGGTCGCCAGGTCGCCACTGGCGACTAGATTTTTCTACCTGGCAACCAGATTTTTCTATCCAGGTTAAAAGTTTTTTAATCTGGCGTTTTATTTATTTTATTTTTATTTTTTACAAAAATTGACCTAAGAAATGAACACAAGCGGTCCCCTCCCCCCACTCCATACACACACACCCTTACTAGTCCGCGGAAACCAATGATTTTTCTCTTCTATCGTCCATTTAACAAAAGAGACAAATTTAAAAGGCATTTATTTCCCATTTCATGCACAGAAAACATCATTCTTTTCCGTTATAGCATGCCACATGATTGCAATGTGGGAAGAGTGGGGGTTTCAATAAAAATGTAAGAAATCAAGATAATCTAGCCTCTCTGACGGCATCTAAAATTCCATACAATGCTACAAAATGCTCAAGGTATTTTTTTTGTTTCAAATCAGATTTTTGTATTTCAGAATTAAAACTGATTGTCTATCACGTTCAGTTTAAAGAATAATAACATCCAAATTAAGTGATTATAAGTAATTCATTTGAAGTAAATCTATGAAATTTAATTAAAATTTAAAGAATAACTAATTTTAATAAATTAAATATGTAGTTTTTAAATATTTCTCCCTCGCGTAAAATGCATGGCTCTTTTATTATCTGCACACCCCACATATTGCACCATATGTAGGCGTCACCCTGGTTTGTAGACGGTTGTCTAGTCTAGTCTATATGACGTAAAAGATTGAAGATACAGCGTGTTTGCAGAGACTGGCTGCTTTTGAAAAAAGAAAATAATAATTTAACAAACATTAAGCATCTTTTTTTTTTTTTTTTGGTAACAATTTATTTTGCTAATGAAATCTTTTACGATGCCTCGCTCCACGGAGCCCTAGAATCTTTTTGCATTTGAATCTTTGATTTTTTAATTTTTATGTTATAATACTGCTGTCTGGAGACGTATTTTTTATTATGGAAAGTAAAAAAATATTCTTTCTTGTTTTTTTTTTTTTTTAAGCCATTTGGAATTTATGAAAGTGATAATAAGGAACAAAATGGTGGCAAACAATCAAAACCAAATGAACCAGAACAAATCATTCATTGCACTTCAGAAGTTATTATTATTATTATTATTTTCTTTATCTTCCAATTTTTATCATAGATTGTTGGATCCAAATAAACCTTCCTCCTCCCCTCAACCGGCTAATTTCGATTACGTAATACGATTTTTGAGTTATTTTGCAAACTTAATTAGTTTTGATAATTCTCATATATGTATTTATTTTACAAGCACGTAAAGTTTTTTATTATTTTTTTACAATTATAGTTACTTACAATTTATATCAAGAGCAGCATCTGTTACTCATCTTAATTACAATCTTAACTTAAAATTCTCATAAAATGTTTCATTATAGAAGTTGCAAAGTTCCAAAATACTAAAAAATAAACTTAGAAATTATATTAAAGTAAAAATCATTTGTAACTTTTATTTCTAATTTGGCAAAAATAAGTTCATCAAATGTACATTCTAAAATAACAAAATGAGAATTATTTTGACTGGAAAATAAGAAACAAATTGTTTTCCTGTTTCAATATTTCATTAATGCCCCCCTCATCAGATATGGATTTTTGAGTACTCAACTATCCAGACATTTGAAGCATTTCTCGAACCAGCCGGTTAATTCAGCCTTTCTAGTATCTTTTTTCAGAGATATATAATTTTGTTCAGTTTCATTAGAAAACTTGGTTTATAGGTGTTAAATGTTAGTGTGTTCTTAGTTTATTATGTGTTAGTATAATTATGCACTATTCTAAACTATGTAACTAATAATTCTAACCTCTGCTTGTTATTCTTTTTTTTTAATCTCTTTTAATTCATAGAAAACTTTTGTGTTTTTTTAAAAACAATGGCAGGGGGGAGGGGTGTTGTGGGTAAATATTTTTTTACTGGCGACTAGAAATTTTTGCTGGCTACCAGATTTTATCAAATTTGTAAAGCCCTGAATGAGACCATTAAAAAAATAATTAAATTTTTCTGATAATTAGAACATAACGAAAGACACTATGCTAAAATAGCTGCCAGATAGCTTCCCTTCCCATCCTCAAATTCAAATCTATATCTTAATTAGTTATCTTAATTTTTGTTCATTAGTAAAATTTGGCAATTATTTCCTTTCAATTTCGCAAAGTAAATGGAAGGATAGGCCAGGAAACAGATCTCTTTGTAGTTCAGTTTTTAATGCAAGCCATTTTCTGTCTGGCACTTTCTTGGATTTTTTCGACTGCCGCCGTTGTAGTCTGGAATTATCAAACTGTGTGCAATTCCAGTGCACCTGTCCTGTTGATATAGAAATAAAATCATTTTCCATTTTTATTAATTAGTTTTTAATTAATATTTCGAAAAGTTACTGATTAATTTTTATGAATTTAATTTTTTAAATCCTGATTTTTTTTTTTTTTTTTTTTTTTTTTTTTTTTTTTTTTTTATGTCTATACGTCTATTATTAAATCGATCAAATCAAGTCTGGTCAGTTTTTGGCTGAAATAAAGAAAAGTTACAGTCAGATTTTCACAAAATTTGCATTTTTGAAATCACAAAAATAAACTACATATATACTGTGAGTTTCAAATTGATACCTCCAATAAGTTTTTTTTTTTTTTTTTTTTTTTTTTTTTTTTTAATATTCAAGGATAAGTAAAAATGAGAATATTTCGTTGTCTGGAATTATCAAAACAGTAATTTTTTTGCAGTCACAATAAAAAATAGTCATTTTTGAAGCACATTTTAATGAGTTTTTTTATGTGATTCTTAATGGGATTTTAATTATAATATCTATGCTAATTTTCAAAATATTAAAATTCTGATTCTCAGGTGCACCAGGACAGGTTTGGAACTATCCTCGCCTAAATTTTCAAACTTCTACATGTGGTAGATTTTGCTAGCCATTGCACACAGACAGACAAACAGACAACTTTATTTTATTAATATAGATAATACAAAAATAGAGTTAATGGAGTTAATAGAGTTAATGGATAATTAACAGGGTAAATAGAGGTTGTTTTAATTTGTTGAATTTGTTTTAAGCCACTGATATTAAACCACTATTTTTTTCATTATATTTTACAGTGCATACTTTTAAAATTTATTATTAAGAATAAATTATTTTTATATAATACATTTTATTTCATTATTTACATTTCAATTTCTATTATTTTCTAAAAACTAGAAAAATAATTTTTATTATCTTAGCTGGCATGTAATTAGTTTTATTGAACTTTCAAGTACAAATTTTACTATCACAATCCATGAAAATCTATTATGAAACAGAAAAACAACAACATACACAAATAAAAAATAAGTAGAAGCTAAATTTGTATGCATTACTGTATTCATGTATTTGCCAAAATCTTTGTATGTACAGTAGAACTCCAATTATCCGAATCAATTGGGACCTATTCGGATAATCAAAAATTCGGATAATTGGATTTTTTCCAAAAAAGGGGTATATTTTAATTAATTACTGTATGTATGTTGAAAATGGGAGAAAAAAAATTATTTTTAAAGAAAAAGAGCTTTTAATTAATTAAATGAAAAGGCAACACTAGTACATGTTAAGCGTATTTACAAGTGTTGTACATTAGAACAGTATGTACGTACTGTACTGTAAATGAAAGTCATTACTTGCTGAACATCTCGGTTAAAGTAAGCTGTTTGACATTCTTCATCCGTTTTCGGGGAGTCAAGTTGCGCATCCGCTTGACAGTCAGAAGTTGCATGTGGTCACACTCGGGCTGACGCTCCATCCACTTCAACGCAGTTTCAAGGCCAGCAAATTCTTCACTAGCTGATGGTCCCGTGTATGCTTCAACTTCGACATTAAGGTCATCTTCTTCCTCGACACTTACTTCTCTCACACTTTCAATGAGTTCATCATCATTTAGAATTTGAAACCCAGGGTCTTCCCGGCGGGAGAGACAGTAGCGCACATAGACAGAATCATTATTTTGGGAATCGTTTGGGAATTCAGTCTTCATTTGTTTTTTCTGAAATTCTGAAAGTAATTCGGATAATCAGCGATTCGGATAGTTGGAGTTCGGATAATTGGAGTTCTACTGTATCTTCATATTTTTTTTCTTGTAATTAGTGTTCTGACTTTCTATTGTGATACTTATATGTATATTCTAACAAAATAAGTTTAGTTTTCTTGGAAGTAGTGTTCTGACTTTTCAATGTTGTACTTCTATTTAAATCAGTTTAATCAAAAAATAATCGTGTGAAAATAATACTTTAAAAAATTTTTGATCTAATTCCTTCTTGCTGCAAGTCCACTTTTTTAAAAACTGAATATTTTGCATACAAATTTTGCATATGAGGTTTAAATTGAAACTAAACTATGGGATAGATTTTAACTACTGTAATATATCTTATAAAGAAAAATATTTCAAACCATGTAGGCAACAGCCAGTTTTAATTAGTGTAGTAGATTATTAAATACATCACCATATATAAGCAAATGTGAGTGCATGTGATTGTCTATGTATATTATGGCAATACATTTAAGTTGAGACCAATTAAAGGTAAAAATCAGCAGCAGTGCACTCGTCATAATTTACAGCACATAACATATGCCCATATGTTTATAATATGATAAATCAGCCAAAAAGTAAAAGAAACTATGTATTGCTTTAACTTTCAGTGAGTGTGCTGCCATTTTCCTAGTTTTTCCTTCTCACCACTGGCACTGAAATTAAAGATCAAATTGGGGGCTCCACACCTAGTTGATTTCCCTAGAACTGCAACACAACTCATATTGGGATTGCTATGGGTTCCCAACTTACTTCGCTTGCTCACCACTTTTTGCAGCAACTCTAGTCAGAATGAGTACTATCATAAATCATTTTAACATATGAAATTTGCAATTTTTTTTTAACGTAAAAAAAAGTAATTGATAACATTGTTGAAAACACAATTAAAAATACAGTAGAGCATCGTTTATACGATGCTGAAGGGACTACCAAAAAACATCGTATAATCGATTTTCTAGAATTAATTTTGCTTTCACTTAATTTTAATGTTTAATGTGTCGATTTACATATATTTATAAATTAAACAAACCAAAAAAAAAAGAGAGAAGAAAAAAAGAAAGAAATACAGTAAGCAATTTAAATGTACGTACCTTTATTTTTTCTTTTGATCATTTTACGTAGTATTATAAAAAAAAAAAATGTCTATGGTTGTTTGACGTGATAAATGCAGCTGAGTTGAATTTAATGATTTGTGCAATGAGTCAAGGGCCTGAAAAGTTTTTTCACTGGCATTGTGGCAAACAAAATAAGTTCTTAATGTTTCAATGCAATTCACGACATCTTGAAATGATGAGGAAACAACTTCTTGGCATTCCTCGTCATCTACGCTGTCACTATGCGATTCAGATTGGGAGTTCTGAATAAGCTCATCAACACTGCAAATCGCTGATGTTATTACATCCTCATTGCAATTCATGTATTCATCAATAGTTGTCCCTGCTCTGAGCAGATTCCAATCATCTTCATTGATTATTGTATCATCACCCTCATTATCATAGGAATTTTGATGTGCAAATCCCGCTTTTATGAAACAGTTTTTTATTGTTGTCTTTGTTACCTGAGACCAAGCTAACGAAATCGTATTCATTGCATCGAGAACACTTATTTTCTTGGGATTAGGCTTATCAATGCTTCGAGTAGCGAGTTGAAGTAACTGCTTTCTATAATACATTTTTAGATTCTTAATCAGGCCCAAATCACATGGCTGAAGGTGACTTGTGCAGTTTGCAGGAAAGAAGTGAACTTTTACATTTTCCAAAAAATCAGTATCCAGTGGGTGCAATGAACATCGGTCGATGAATAGCAAAATTTTTCGTTTTTGCCTCTTCATAACATTATCAAATTTTTTCAGCCATCTAGTAAAAATTTCACTCGTCATCCATGCATTGTTATTGGCATCATAATCCAGCGGTAGCGTTTTGATGTTCTTTAGACATCTAGGTTTTTTTGATTTTCTTAACACCAAAGGGGTGATCTTTTCAATTCCATCACAGTTTGCACAAAGAAGCTCAGTAAGGCAATCTTTACTTTTTTTCCCTCCTTTACATTTTTCGTCTTTATAAGCTAAAGTCAGATTCGGCATCAGATGATAAAAAAGACCCGTCTTGTCTGCATTAAAAATGTCTTTAGGTTGGTATTCACTTATTAAGCCTGGCAGATTAATGGCTATGATTAGATGGCTAATTTTGAGCCATTCTGCGACAGAATCAACTGGAACATCTCTCGATTCACCACTTACAACTTGACACGTGATCCCGTGGTACGCTTTGAATTTCTGCAACCATCCTGCTGTAAAGCCACAGTCTGCCAGATTCAATTTAATCGTGATTTCTTTCGCTTTTTCCATCAACATTGGACCACTTACTGGAATGTTCGACGCACGACACTGATTAAAAAACTGGAGCAAAACTTTTTCCATTTCAGGAAATTTACCCTCTTGCACTCCCAATTTTTTTTATGCCGAAATCCACAGGTTTTCGCATTTTCCTCATATTTTTGACGATCATGAATAGTCTTTAAGGTTGAAACTGGAATACCCATCATTTTAGCCAAGTTAACTTTTGACCTTCCCGGTAAATTTTTACTATCGAATTCTTTCAAAATTTAAATTTTTTCTTTTACCGAGATGGATTTGCGTTTTCGAGACATGTCTGAAAAGAGCTGTGGCCGATACAGTACGAAAAGTGAAGGATAAAAAAAAAGATCTGTACTGTTAGTGAACTGATAAGCAAAGAATATGCCGTGGAACAATAAAACAGGTCGGAAAAGCTGACCATCCCCGCAAAAATAATGACACCTCCCAGTGTAATCCGTTACGCGTAAAATGTTTTTTCCGTCTAATCCCACACCAGCCCACGTTGTTATCATGACTCATGAGGGGTATATTTAAACACTTGCTTTGGTGTCATTCATAGCTGGTAAATTCCACCCGTTCTTAAAATACACAAGAAAAATAAACAAAAATAAAAGTGTACAAAATCGAAAAAACGACGTATAAATGATTTTGTGCGTCGTATAAAAGATATATTTTTACATTACAACGAATGGGAATGAATTGGGGCCACATTAAAACATCGTATAAATGATGTTTTACTGTACATTTAGTTGGTGCTACCAATGGGCATAAATAATTTTAACATTATAAAATTTACAAATTTTTGAAATATAAAATAATTAACTGAAAAAATTACTTTGGAAACACAATTAATTTAAATCTTCTTTGAAAACACAACTTCCAATGACTCATGGGCACGTTCAGCCCTTCTCTGTTCATTGCACCCATAATATTGTACAGCACGGCTAAAATACATTTAAAAAAAACTCTTGGAAAACCCTATGTGATAGCAAGATAGTTCAATACATAAATCAACAATCATTCAATGTGAAAAATACAATATCTCTCAGAAGTTCGGCAAGTTAACAAAACATAAACAACATGTTTTCTGCTGTGTCTCAAAGAAACTCTTGATCAAAAAGCTGATTTGCTGAATGTATCACATGACCATAAAACGAACCAATGACCATTTGCTATTCATACATTGGCCCGAAAGATCGTGATATGTTTAAATAAAAAGAAAACTGCCCAGCTAAACTGAGGGCATTGAGCTCACAGGCTATTCACACTAATTGTTTATTATACTCTTATTTCAAAGAATTTGAGATAAGCCCCTCGAAAAATAAAGAAATCAACAATATATTAAGGGGGATCATCCCCCCCGTTACCCCCCCTCATAGTTAACTAATGAACCCCTTACACTAATCAGGGAAGTCTCTAATTACAATGAATATATATACAAAATTTGAAGAAAATCGAATAATTCTGCATGAAAAACCCATTTATCTAAATTAAGGGGGGATTAGCCCCCCTTTCCCCCTTTATACTTAACCAATGAACCCCCAAAACTATTCAGAGAAGCACATTATCACAATGAACCTATATACAAAATTTGAAGGAAATCGGATAATTCTGCATGAAAAACTCATTTATCTAAATTAGGGGGGGGGGGTTATCCCCCCCTTCCCCCTTTATACTTAACCAATGAACCCCCAAAACTATTCAGAGAAGCACATTATCACAAGGAACCTATATACAAAATTTGAAGAAAATGGGTTAATTCTGCATGAAAAATCTATTTATCTAAATTATGGGGGGTTAGCCCGCCGTTTTCCCCCTTTATGCTTAACCAATGAACCTCCAAAACTAATCAGGGAAGTCCCTTATCACAAGGAACCTATAAACAAAATTTTAAGTAAAACGGTTAGTTCTATCAAGAGTTATCGCGTTACGTACATACATACATACGTACGTACGTACATACATACATACATACAGAACCGGCAGCCACATAAGCTCTCAGGCTTTGATAGCCTGTGAGCTAAAAAAGAGCTCTTGCTCTGAGTTCTAATTTGCTAAATGAATCATGTGACTGTAAAATGAACCACTGAGAATCGTCACTTCGGAAACTATGGTTGTTGCCAAATGGCAATCTACAAATTTAGCTTTATTTTCACGCCACGTAAAAGAAATATATAAATAGATTGTTCAGTGCTAAATTATATGTTCTGTACCTTCAACTTACCAACATTTCTTAAAACATATTTCTGTTGAAGAAAATTTTGTCTATAGCCAAATTTATTTTCGGGACATGGAAAAATAAGGGCAATTGTCTCGAGTTTTAAAATTGATGAAACCTTCTATTTTTAACATTTTTTTTAATCAAAATTTAATAATAAACTATAGCTTTTTGAACTATATAAAAATCTAATAAGATATATGTATGCACAAGATACTATTTCCAGAACAGAATCTTTTATTCAAATATTCAACAAACATAAATCAACAATCTTTGTCTAAAGTTCATTTGACGTGAAAAATACAATCTCTCTCAGACACTTGGCAAATTAACAAAACATAAAAAACATGTTTTCTGCTCTGTCTAAAAGAAACTCTTCATCAAAAAGCTGATTTGCTGAATGTATCACGTGACCGGAAAACAAACCAATCACCATTTCTAATCATACATTTGCCGAAAGATCGATACATGTTTAAAAAGAGCTCCTGTACTGATTCATGTGACCATAAAATGAACCACTGAGAATCATCGCTCCAGAAACTACAATTGTTGCTAAACGGCAAGCTACAAATTCAGCCTTATTTTCACGCCATGTAAGAGAAATATATATATATATATATATATATATATACAATTGATATGCATAAGCTAACTTTTAATATGTCTCTTATAATTGTTATGAAATATTTTGCATTTATAATAGCATAAATACTGTGCATAAAGAATAAAAGTGTCTACTCATCCAAAAAATTAAAGAGTGTCTACCGAAAGATTAATTCACTTTTAACTTTTCAGAATGTAAGCTTTCAATTTCTTATGTACTCAAATCTGAAAAATTAAGGAATTTACAGCTTATAAAAAAATATGATTCAGGAAAAAAATTAAGTAAAACAAAATGAATGAACTCACTGTAACATCTACCCAACGAATGACAAGTTTTACTTCTTTGCCAAACAGCTGAGAATGGAAACATACATGATTAACACTCAAATATAACCAGCCCTGACAAGGTAGTTTATTTTTCCAAAAACAGCAGGAATAATCTGAAAAAAGGTAAAAATACTTTTTTAAAGTTGTGTCATTAGTAATAATCAGAAATGGTATAAGGAAAGAATAAATAAAACAAATCAAGAAGTAACTTACAATTGACTAACTTTTCTTCCTTAGGCATATTGAAAAGCTTGCTAAATTTTAAAGATGAGAGTTTGTACTGCATACTATCAGGATCTTGATTACTATCAAAACTTTTCTGAGCAACCAAGCTTTCTATTTTACAGGCAACAAAATTTCTTAATTCATTTTCGTCATCAAAAGCACCTTTAAAAATTAGAAAACAACATGTAATGGATCAGTGTTATTTATACACAATGCGATTTAAAAAGATTAAATTTAAAGAGAAATTTTATATAAAAATCTCCTTTTCTTAATTTCTAATAACATTTTCTGATATTACCAGTCTCTTTCTCACATGATTTCCTATTTTCTGTTCCCTGTAATTATATTGGTCAATAAACCTATATCTCAAATCCATTTTTCTAAATACATATGAGCAAAATTCCACCATTCTTTGCACTGACGATACTAATGCTACAAAACTAGACTGCAAGTACGATACGGATGATGAAAATAAAATCACTTTTACTACAAACAGTTCAGTATGGTACTCGTATACATTTAGAGGTATTACTTGAACATGTCCAACAAAGTTAATTATTTTGCCACAGACACTTTGCATGCTGCCAGGTCCCACAAACGCTTGACATTTCCCACCCATTTTCCGTATTTACTTCACCACATCTTAACAATATTGAATGCTGACTGCTTTTCATTTAAAAATCCAATTTTAATATATAAATGAATTATTTGGATTCTCTTAGAATATAAAAATAGGCAATTACAGTATATTTGAAATGGGTGAAATACCGACTTAGAATTACATAAATATCCAATTAAACATTAATTTTAAATTTAGTTCAAACATGAGTTTCAAGAGAAAATTTTATAGCCTGTATAAAGTTACAATTCATATAAAATCGTATTTTTACGTACAAATGTATACAATTGTATTCAATAAGTTCTTTTTATTAATTTCCTGGTATCAATACAGATAAGTGGTGATTGCATCACAATTAAATAAAAAAAATTTAAAGTATTTATTGCCTCCAAAAAATACAAATGCATAAAAAATAAAATTATTTACAAATTTTTAATCTAAAACATGTTAATTCAGCATAATAATATAAATGACATAATCAAAGGCTTTAATGTGAAAGATAAAATGGAGTAAGAAAATAATTTTAGACTGATTTACTTAATCTTTCTCTGCCTTCAGAAAAAGACATTTGGAAGCTTCTCAAAATGGTTATATCATTCTGATTTTATTTTCTACATTTATACTTGTAGTATAAATTTCAAAAATAATCTGAATACTGTTGGCAAAACTAACATGCTTGAAGTACCTTTTGATTATTTTTCTAGTAATGTTTTCCAAAGTTTGCAGATGTATTTGATAGCAGAAATCATTAATCGAATCTCGTATCAAAACGGGGTAATAGAAACTTTAAAGTACTATGTAATACACGGATCAAATAAATATATAAGAACCAGAAAATATATTTAATAAAATGTAGTTTAGTAGTTTCTTACATGGAACTTATTTGACTAAATTAAATTAATGAAATAAAGTTTCTGGTTCAAAACTTTTTACTTGATCAGATTATTGTCTGATTGATTATCAGATAAAAAGTACAGTTAGTGTTCAGCTTATGAAAATGCTTAATTTAGAAGTTTTATTTAGGGTTGTTATTGATGTTGAATAGAACATTCATTTTTTTCAATAATCCAAAGGAAAGTATCCTGAATTCAGAAGTGGGATCTTTAATTAAAGTAAAAATAAGCATAAACATAGAATGCAAATGTATGCCAAAGATACTTACTTTTAAAAATGCATTATAATTAGGAGATCAGGACGATAAAATAAGGTCTGACTGTATTTAATTAGTTATTTTACTACGAAAATATTATTAAGATGCTTATCATTCTTTTTTTTTTCTTTATCTGTATGAAAATAAATTTGGATTATATTAATTATATATGTGCTTTGATTGAGCATGGTAATATTTGCAGGGCTGCCACTGCCGAATGCCACTGAAAATAGTAGGTTTAGTATCCTTCTACAAAAAAAAATAGTAGCCAAATTAGTAACATTTTTAGAAAAATAGTAGCTTAAAATAGCCCCATGCCTACTTTAAAAGAGGGAAGAAAAAAAATGTATCCATAATAACTGAAGGGAAATGTCTACATCTTATTTCAGAGTGTATGTTTCTATTCAAATCACTCATTAAAAAATATGGTGGTTTCTTCAAATCAGATTTATCCCGAAAATAAGGCTTCTGTTATGAAATAGGTAAGCTTGGTTCTTCCAAGATGAAAATTATCAGGTACAGGAAACATAAGAGTAAAAACTTCTTGCAGATCATCCCCGACATTACTTTCTCACCAGACCTTCCATTTCAAGAGTTTCTTAGGGAAATAAGTCGGTGGGGTAAAGTTTTGTTTGAGGGGGAGGTTTATAAATAACATGCGATGTCGCAAATTCCACACAAAATAGGAAAATACTACATAATAAAAAAATTTGTGTGGTATCTTTTATCTTTACTTTTTTCACAGACATGTGATTCATCCACGAATGATTTTAATTTTCATGAAAGCCACAATTTCTTTCTTTTTGAGGAATCCCTTATGAATTCATAAATTGGTCAACAATGAAAATTGCGAATTTTGCCAATCGGTCGCAGAAAAAAAAAATCACGGATTTCAACAATTGATTGCAGGAAAAAAAAAACAGTTGTCAATTGATTGCGGGAAAAAAAATATCGAATTTCATCAAACTTTCATGGACAAAAAGACTAAGTTTAATCAAACAGTCAAGGAAAAGGAACACGCAAAAAATCGAGAGTCTGATCAATTGATTGTAAAAAGAAAATCACGAATTTCAATAAACTATCATGGAAGAAAATGGAAAGTTTTGTCAAAAGTGTTGTCCCAATTTTCAGTCTTATTGCTTTACAGAAGTACCTTCTTAAATAAATTATTTTACTACTCTCTCATATCGTATTTTTAGCCAGACAATCCATCATTTCTATTTATTTCATACCCTCATTAATATTTACTCATCGTTTAATCCGTTTGTTCAATTTAAATCGCACGTATCTTTCTCTAAATACATCATTCACCTGCTTCTATTTCAGCCGGCCAAGATGCCGTAACTCACCAACAAATGGCGTTAGGCATCCGGCCGAGTTTCACAATTTGCATCTTTCATCGTCTCCCCATTCAGTCATTCTAGCTTCGAGAGAGCGCATGTCGTCACTCCCGGCAGTAGAGATATATACGCTTACACCGTGTGCTTCAGCGGCTTCGTGACAGTACGATTGGAACAACCAACGATGATGGATGGTTAAGCATCTTGTTTTTGTTTTTACGTTTATGGCAGAGGTTGGCTCGACCTAAGTGTGGTGCGATGCTGTAAAAAATATTTCCTGTATTTTTACAATGGCGTGCAATTAATACGAAGTTCTACGTGCTTTGGTGAAATTGCATAAAGTAAAGTATTTCCAGGCAAGGTATCGTGGAATCAGCTGTTAACGCTGGTGATGTTTTTATTTAGCTTATAGAAGGGGAAACGCACTGTGATGGATAAAACTAATTCAAGTTAATGCTGACTGTCTTTATAGTAAGGTTTTTATTAATACTCGTTTTAGGATTATTATGTTGAATAAAGTTTTTAAAGGACTGGTTATTTTGAGAGGATAGGTATCGTTCCGTCGGATACGTTTTATCCAGGTATGGAGATATCGGATATCCGTTTAGGCCTTTTAAATGCAGCATCATCTTTTCTTTAGGCAGTTTAGTATTTCATTCATAAATTAAAGTTAACGTTATATTTGTTCTTACTAAAGGTTTAAAATTAAATGAATTCATAATGTTTAATATAATATAAAGTTTAATTCATGTTTTTGGTTATGATTTAAAGTAAATATTAATAGTGTTAAAAGTAAATGCTTATCTTTAATCTTAAAGTAAATTAAATATAAACTGGATGTTAATTCCAGAAGTTCTTTTTAACATTCAAAGATGCAATTTTCTTGTTTAATGCTTTCAATGGCTTTGAAGCCATACATTTAGATATCCTTTGGGCTCCAGTATTTATCACCATATTAGTTTTGCTCAAAGTTGTTAGGAAAATCAGAACATGTCCAAGAAATAGTCCCTCATTTCTTAACATTTGTTCTCATCATTCTACACACCCTTCATAAACTTATAGTTTAATATTTATTTAAAGTTTAATAGTTTCTGAAGTTATTATCTGTTGAGTATATTTAGATTATATTTTCATTCTTTTTATATTAAATAAAACGGTATTTTATTCAAGAAAACCTTCATAAAATATGTCTTTGTTTCAGTAATTAAACCTTACTTTGTATTCAAAGTTTGTTAAAACAAATATCATTTTTTCATATAAATACACTTAAAGACTAAGAAATAAACTTACTTGTTAAATTAATCTGGTCATATTGTTTCTGTCTTAAATGGAAATATTAATTTAATCTTTACTTTAAATTAATCTTTAGTTTTTCGTTTTGCTGTTTAACAATACGTGACTTCGTAGCTCCCAGTAACTTCCCTTGATTGCATCACCCGATACGATAAATCGATTCCGATCTACATCATCATAGTTAGCTTGAATACCAAGAGATGGCGTTGTTATGGCGTAATCACGGTAAGTGTCAGGAGGCTAACGCTGGAGCGATGTTTTGCATAATGCAACAGTAAAGACGTTCTAGAGATTTCCGGAAGATCGTAATGAGCATGCGTAGAGGAGTGACTCGGGAAAGTAGTGGGATATATATGGTTACGTTTGCAGTGAGCGATATCTTCTTCTTCTTTTCGCTCTTTCATTCATCAGTTGTCGTTCGTCTCTCTGTTTTGTTACCTTCATTCATCATGAATGTAATCAGTGATAGTATTAATGCTTTTTGTGCTTTGTGGAAATGAAGGTTTTAGTGTTAATTAGTTTTTAACAAGTGTTAGTCATGATTCATCTCAGTGAAGGTAAATGTTAAGTGAATGTAAATGTTAAGTGAAGGTAAATGTTAAGTGAAAGTCGGCAGTTATATTTAAGTAAAAGAAGTGGTGAAAGGTGGTGATGATTTAACGTGAAGGCAATTGGATACATTTCTTTATGAACTTGGTGTGAACAGTAAAGTTGAATGCTTTTGGATTTCATCTTTTTGTCAAGTGAAATATTTATAAAATGAATTAACATACTATAGTGTTTTTGCTGCCATATATGACTTTGAAGTTAAAGTTCCAGATAGCCAAAAATGTTTTAATCATTTTTGTCACGTCATGTTGTCCTTAAGTAAATTGAATTTGATTTAAGTAATTGTTAAATGTGTGTCATAAGTTTAAGTTCAATTGAAGTTGTAATTGTTTTGTAATTGAGTGTTTAAAAATAAATCCTTGGTTATTTAATATGTTATCTTTATTGTTTGAAACCACTACATATATTTATTTAACTTAGTTGAGTTCATCTTTATTTTTATTTATCTGGGGTAATAAAAATCAGCTTTTACGTTTCCACTAAACGCGTGTTAACTTTGCTATTTTTTCTTTAAACCCCATAGCTATTATTTTCATAATAGTTATCAAAAGTATGTAGTGAAGAATGAATCATAGTTTGAGATTTAAATGTCATTCAGTTCCTACATTGACCTGTTTTTGTTTATTGTTATGATTCCAGAATTAAGTAAAAGTTAAACAGTGATATATTTTATATTTTTAATAAAAGCTTGTTTATGTTTTAATCTCTGTCTTTTTATTACTGCACACTCTTCATATGTAGTTTTTAACTTTCTCCTTTTTAGCCATTGCATATTCAGTTACCAACTTGCTTTTACCAAAATGGGTTTTCTTATTAGTGTTTCCAGTGTGCAATTATTTTTCTGCTAATTTTAGAATTTTAAGATTGGTCTTCATAATTTGCCAACAAAAAGATCTTTGAAACAAATAGCGAATTTCATCAATTGGTTGCGCAAATATGTATATTGCGAATTTTCACAAAAAGTTGCAAAAAAATACAATTGCGTCAATTGGTCACAGAAAACATTCACGAAATTTAGCAAAAAATCGCAGAAAAAAAAATGATAATTCCCTGAAATGATCGCCGGAAAAAAAAAATTTGCAATCAGTTGCGGGAAAAATCGTAAAATATCTTTCAGTGATCATAGAAAAATATCACGAATTTCTTCAATCATCTTGGAAAAAATCGCGAATCTCCTCAAACGACTGTGGGAAAAAATAGTCACTGGAATCGGTAAAAAAAATTCCTTTTTCTTAGAATAGTCGCTTTTTAAGAGTTTTAGGCCTAAAATAGTCACCATAGTTGCCTAAAGTTGAAAATAGTCACTTTTAGTCACATTTTAGTTGCAGATGGCAGCCTTGTATTTGTTCTGTTTCAATTTTCATAGCCATTTTATGTTGCTTAATAATACAGTTCATATAATCTATACTAATAAAAGAAAGTTTCACTCTGTGTGTGTGTCTGTCTGTCTGTCTGTTTGTTGGAGATGGCTACGAAAATCTAGCGCACCTAGAAGTCTGAAAATTTAGGTGAGGATAGTCCAAAACCTGGCCTGGTGCACCTGAGAATCAGAATTTTAATATTTTGATAATTACCCAAGATATTAATTACAATCTCATTAAACATCGCATCAAAAATCCTATCTTTTTTATCAAAATGGCTAAAGAAAAGAACACCTGTTCTCAATTTGCAAACAGAAATAAACAAATTTGAAATTCATTTACTAATTAGCAAATTTTAAGAAAACTAATTAAAATATCGATTTTAAATTTTCTGAGTATATGTAGAACAATTTTCTGCTTCCAACAATGCAATTTTTGTAAAATTCAGTCGGTAATTTTTCTTAATTTTTGCAAAAATCTGGCAGCACCAGTCAAAAAATATACAAGACAGCTTCAGACAGGGATCTGCTTCCATTAAAAACTGAACTACAAAGCGATCTGTTTCTCTGGCCGATTCCTCTATTTAGTTTGCGAAAATGAAAGGAAATAATTGCCAATTTTTACTAATGAACAAAAATTAAGATAACTAATTAAGATATAGATTTGAAATTGAGGATGGGAAGGAGTCCCATCTGGTGGCTATTTTAGCATAGTGTCCGCGTTATGTTCTAATCAGAAAAATATTATTATTTTTTTAATGATTACGTTAATGTAGGAGAAGGTGGTTTTCTTGAACAAATTATTTGTTATGTGTGGGTATGGGAAGGGGGGTGGGGGTTAACGCCTTGCTCTGATTTACACAAAACAAATTCCATTTAAGAAATTTAACATTTTTAGCTTCTCCCGTAGCGTTTTATAGTTTTATATAGGAAATTTCAAATAACGATTTTCATAAAAATGAAATTTATGTTCCTAATAAAAGTACACAACCTGTATTTACTTGATGTGTACCAACAATCAAAGTAAATGATTTGTTGTTGAGCACTTGCATTCTTATCTTGGGTTCTATGGGCCCGATCAGAATGAGGTTTGGATGATTCGACTTGTTTTTTGATTGTGTTACAGATTTTAGTTCCACCTTCCACCACCAGGGGATACATCATTTTCTCGAGTTCAATAGGCCAGATTTCAACAGGAATTGGTTCATTCAACTCTCTTGATACAACAGGTACCCATGTCGGATGTTCATTTAGAACAAATTGGGCCCCCCGGCGGTGGAAAGTGGAACTCACAACTGCTATATGGTGCCGGAGGCAGCGGGGACATGTGTCGGAGTTTCGTTTGGAAGGTTGTTTGTTTGGAACAGTGTACGCTCCTTGGCAGTGGAATGCTTAATAATAATATAAATAATTATGAAAAAATAAAATAAAAGCTGTTCAATTATTCTGGAATTTGAAAGGTAATTGGATTGTGCCGTCAAATTGATTCCGTATTTTCTCATCTCTACATAAGTTTAATAATATTTTAATTTCATGAGATGACCAAAGAATTCTCTTTATTCTTGTATGTAAATAATAAAAACTCATTCACATATATCATAAAATTATTTTTACTATACAGATGGTGGGAAATGTTCACTGTTACCTACTTAAAATTTCACTTTTTACAACAAATTTAGTAGAGTAGATACAAAAGTAACCTCGTATGTACTATGTTTCTGGCACATTTTGATGCAGAGGAAGAATTTTAGTTGGGGTACACAAAATTTATTCCTATCTATCCGCTATATATAAGATAAGGCATGTGAAACTGGTGCCAAAATGTTTGAAAACTAACAAAGTTTTTTTGCTGCAAGTTTCCATAACATGACTGTAGTTGTAGAAGTGTCCGTGTCCAGGACCATGTACCAAGAACTGGCTAACCATAAATCTCAGCTGAAAGGGTGGAAGAAGAGAGACATTCTTTTGGAATTCATAGTAGAAAATACACAGAGCATGAGGGAATGAAAGGATTCAATAATAATAAAAAAAAGATGATAAGCACCCACCAGTAGTACTGTGTGCCTGAAAAGCCTTTCCCTAATTACAAAATTTATCCATATCCACTATATATAAGATAGACATGTGAAATTGATGCCAAAATGTTCGAAAACTAACCAATTTTTTTTTGTTGCTGGTTTCCAAAACATGGCTATAGCATATATACATGGCAATATCAGTGTCCTGGAAATGTTCCCAAATCAGGAAAAAGCTCAGTGTTTCCTCTGTTATTAGAGACACTTTTGGCATCTGTAATTCATGTGAGACCGAATGCACTGACTGCTTGGGACTTTGTACTAAAGAATGTCTCTCTTCTTCCACCCTTTCAGCTGAGATTGATGGTTAGCCAGTTCTCCGTATGTGGTCCTGGACACAGACACTGCTACACTACAGCCATGTTACGGAAACCTGCAACAAAAAAACCTTGTTAGTTTTCCAACATTTTGGCACCACTTTCACATGCCTTATCTTATATATAGCAGATAGATAGAAATAAATTTTGTAAATTAGAGAAAGACTTTTTGGATACCCTGTATAACTTCTTAGTTTTTGCTAATTACCAAAAAATTAAAATAAAAAACACAGTGCTTAAGCACAGGTATATATTTTGCACCCCCACACTCTCATTTTGTCATCTTGTTTCAGACACATAATCATGCAGCAGAAAAAGAGGATTGAGCCACTCCTAGAGAAGGTTGGAGATTCTTCTCACCCAAAAATGATTTTGTTTTGTGATGGTAAAAAGGATGACAGTTGCAGTAAATGTTAAAAAATAGGACATATAGTATAATTGTGTAACATGTCCTACATGCTTACCTAGTGGAAAGGACATTGGTAACTAGAGAGTTTGAATCCCAATTCAGGCATGGATATTTGTAGTGGGGCGGGTCTTACTTTAAATGGATGTAAATGCATGCAAAAGCTGACCGTATTGTCCCTAGCAAATAATGCATAATAAGCTGGATAGGAAATGGACACATATATGTTTTGGTCAATTCTTTGAAGTTTTGAGAAGGATACATTTTTTAATAGTACAGAAACCATAACTATCTTTGAAATGGCAATAATCAATAGCTGAGCAAGTCCTTCAAGAATAAAAATTCAAATCAAAAATCATTAAGAACATCTTAAAATTACCATGATTTTAGATAATGATAAAGGTGACATTTAATAGAAAATGAAATTACTAGTTAGGGAAAAAAAAAAAAATAAGCAAAAGCACATCCTTAATTTTGTGTCTCTAGTTAATGGTGATCAAGGCAGCTGCCCATCCTAGCTACGCTACTGCACTTATTTAACCTGTTAAATAAAATATTACCAATGCTTTACAATTTTACACAATTATTATTAATCTATAAAATATTATTGAATATTGTTTTTAACACTAATTCTCATCCATGAATTAAAAAGTACATAATTTTTGAATTAGATTAGATATAAAATGAAATCAGTCTCATAAATGACGATGATGAAATGACCATCTCACAAATGATGATTTGTATATCCATACAAATTTAAAGAGTGCATCTTCATTTTCACCATAAAAGTTCATTTAAATGGGACTTCTGTAAATTTATCATAAAATTTAATGTAATAAAAATTTTCTCAAAGAAAAAAGTTCTACAATTATGAATAGAAGAATATCACATTACTTAAAGCTATAATTTTTGCAATCTTCAAACATGTGTAATCATGGTACATTAAATGTCAACACATCTCAAACTATATTAGAAATATTTATTCAAAGTAAGCAATAAAACTGACCATTTACAAATATGCAATTCGACAAAGGAAAAAAAAAACTTATTTTTAAGTAAGTAATGTAACACTTACTTAAAGTGGACAGAATATTCTTTTCTAACCACTCCCAATTTTCCATAACTTCATTTTTTGTAAAAGCACTTGCAATACAGACTATAAAAAATAAATGATAATCAATTAATTTAATTCAAAATGCATGTATGCAGTTTTATCAAAAATGAAATTAAATTGTTGTTGTTGGCGTGTCAGAGAAAGTGCCAAGGCACTTCTCTGAAAGAAAGAGTGCCAGAGCCTCAAGAGAGGTTGGACTTCTAAACCTGGTCTCCTAATTTTGAACCAATTCCAGATGAGAGACCTGCACCTGGATTGGCATCCCCAGAGGTAACGCTTATACTAAACTTGGAGGACATTGGAGCCACGAACAGATTTTACCTGCACCAGCTCCCATTAACGTACTCGGTCCCATAGCAGCGGCAGTCGAGAGAGGTTGTCACCCTCCCAAGCAGTGACCTTGGTCGATGCTGCTTCGCTTTCGGTGATCTCACGGGAACCGAGCTTAACCGTCCGCGCCACTGCGGGACATGAAATTCAATTAAATAATGTATATTATAAAAGCACATATCATGTGACCATCTGAAATGAATACAAATGAATACTGAAATGAATACTGCTTCACATTTCAGAAGCCAGCCGGCCATTTTTTTCTCAAAATCATATTTTGGAAATAAACAGCATAAAATTTATCTTTTTAGAAAGATTGTAACAAAGATTTTTGAGCGATATGTTACATTTAAATATGTATATATTTTAAGATATCTTCAGTTGAAATTCAGCTTACAGCCCAATATCTTATACATCAAAGTACGAGGGCATTTCGAAAAGTAAAGATACACCGTACGCCGGAGGAAAAGAAAAGTTTTGGCAAGCAAGTTGGCAACACAGGTGTTAACCTTGAACCGTTAGCTTTCGCCTCGTGGTCGTTCGGCATTTCAACGTTGATTCTGGTAGGAGTAGGTCATGTTTAAAATGGTTCCGCAGATTCAGAATCCCGCCAAATGCGAAGTGCGCTCCGTCATACGTTTTCTTCATGCAAGAGGTCAGCGACCAGCGGATATTCACAAAGAAATTGTTTCTGTTTATGGGAACATTATGAATCGACAAAATGTAACGAAATGGTGTCGTCATTTCTCTGAAGGTAGGACCGATGTTCATGACGAACAAAGAACAGGTCGGCCATCTGTGATCTCTGATGCCCTTCTTCAGAGAACGGAGGAAGCAATTCGTGCGAATAGACGTCTCAAATTGAAAGAATTGCATCAGATCATACCGGAAGTGATGAGATCAAAGATAAAGTTGAAATGTGGTTCCGACAACAGGCGGAAACCTTCTATGACTGTGGGATACAAAAGCTTGTGCCCCGACTTAACAAATGTTTGGATAACGAGGGTGATTATGTCGAAAAATAATAAATAATCCAGTTAATAAGATGTAATTTACGTTTTCTAAATAAATGTTTTTTTAAGGAATGCGAGCCATTGTATCTTTACTTTTCGAAATGCCCTCGTAAATACAGCTGATTCATCACTATGTGAAAGACAAAACTCTTAAACCGTGAAGGAAATCATTTGCAAAGCAAATTCCCCTGTTATGAATTTTGAAGCCCTCTCTCTATCAATCTGAGTTTAGCATAATTCTGTTATGTGAAGTTCTACACAACTCAACTCACTAAAAGAGAACTTCAAATAAGTTAAATGCAAACAAACTCATTTTAAACAATAAGAAATCAAAAAGCTACGTTTATTTGTTACTGTGTTCTTTCTTCTGCCTTTTTTTTTTTCAAACTGAAAATATTTCTCTTTGATGCAGAAGTGATCTTTTCTTGGCGTAAGTTAAATGTAAATAAACTTATTTTAAACAATTGAAAGAATGACATGGCACATGGAGAGCTAAGAAATTTTTTTTTATAGAATAAGCATGATGCAAGAATTTTTTTTTTCTTTTCTGATAAGAAATCAAAATGTTGCATTTATTTGCTATTATAGCATTCTTTATTGTTTTGTTTTTTTCTGGGTTAAAAGTGTTCTGTGACGAAAACATTCGTGCAGAAACAATATTAATTTATTTGGGTCTACAGATAACAAAAATTTAAAAAAATTAAAGAACATATTACTGAATTTTTTTTGTTTGTTTGTTTAAAACTTGCATGTTATACGAATAAATTGCTTGTGCTTCTTCAGTTTAATTTAGTTTCTAATCAAATGATTAATAATGAATTTTTAAATGATTAATAATGAATTTGAAGGTATTTTTAAAGGTTTTATTACACCTTTAAAAATACATTCAAATAATACACCCTATTTAAGAGGAAAACCAAAGTAACAAGGTTTCTTTATCATTTTCATATACATAATTAATACCTTTATTAGTATTTATGTATACTTGAGTACATATGCATATACTTTCATATACAAATAGATATTTATTAATAACACTAACTTTTTCACTATTTTCTCAAAGATCTTTTGCTGAAAATCCTGGAGGTAACATTCCCCTTTTTGTTATTTTTTGTAAGGAAAGTTTGGGGGCCTCTCACAGAAAATTTGTCAAGGAGCTTACGAATAAAGTTTATTTTATTTATATAGTAAAATCTTTATTTACATGCTTTTTTGATATTTTTATTATTTATTTTTATATAATTTTAATTTTTTTTTTTTGCATGTAAAATTTACTTGGAGCATTGGGCGAAGACCCAAAACGACTGTCTAGATAGGCAAAACCTGAATAGTAGGCATGAGATAAGATGAGCTCTGGCTTGATTTTAACTCCAGTCTTAAGACTTCGGCTCAAAGGGAAAATTCTATTTATTCACAAATTGTAAAAAGAGAAAAAAAAAAACTTAAGAGATGCTATTTGAGAAACAAGAATGTAATCTTAGTATCATACAGGTGTTTTACAATTCTCTAAAAATCAGTTAAAAGAAAAAGATACTTAAACTTGATACAAAATATTATATACATAAACAATAATAATTATTATATTACTAATTCTACTTTAATAAAAGAAAATCTTACAAGGATTTTTCAAGGATGAAGCTGGATTCAATAAAATACGGAAGGGAAGAGGCTAAAAAATTAAAACAAGTAAATTATATTATACATAATTTAAGTTTTTTTAAACACAATTTACATAAATCATACAAAGGTAAAGCTAACTCAATATAGCAACAGTGTTGTGGTCATAAAAAAACCAGAAGGTATACGCTACAGGCAGACGGTAGGGTATACACAGAGAGTATACAAAACTAAGGGGGGGGGGGGGCACAGGGAGCATGTGCCCTGGGCACCAGAATGGAAGGTGGAAAGGGCATCAAATGAACATTTGGTTTGTTGTTTGATACAAAAAAATATATATGAAATTTGAGTAAAAATGTTTTACAGCAGGAAAATCCAAAAGTAAAGCTGAACCAAGTGCATCAAAATTGGCAAATAGATAAAAAGATTGGTGAGGTTGGATGACTGCCTGGAAAACTAAAAAGAGTGAAAAATACACAATTTTAAAAATATATTTTCTTAGTACAATTACTTTTTTTACATCTAGATCCGGCCTTAGAGGGGGCGACTGCCTGGGACACTAAACACTGATTGGGTGAAAAATTCACAAAATGAAATACTTATTATAAACGCAATAGTATAAACATAATGTTTTGTTTTTGTTCTAAGTCTCTGTTATAATTTTGAAAATTAGTGTTAGATTCAGGAAAGCATATAGACATATCAGTGTATTAATAATAAGAGCCGTATAAGTGATAGTTCCATGAAACTGGCAAATAGTACACAAACATATTTTATGGAATTGAAATTCATTGTTATACCTCAGAAAATACTGGTTTTTCTGTTCTTAAGACATTGCGACTCATATCAGTATGACTTTAAAAACGCCTGCTCAATTGCAATGTAACACTAGAGCTACAGCAAAACATGTGAAAATGAAATTTGTCTATAACGGAATTTTGTCTTAAATGAAAAAATTACATGTTCCCAACAATAAGAATATCCTACATTATGAATGCTCAGATGGAAATCTGTATAAAGAAGAATTTTTTCCTGTTCCTTTTGATTCCGTTTCACAGGTTTTATTTAATAAATATTTGATACAGCTGACTACATAGTTCAATATTACATATTTTTTATTTTAAAATAAGTTGGCTATTAGAAACTTAGTTAAAGTTCTCTTTGTAAGTATATTTTGTGGAAGGGAGGCACGAAAATCCATGTTTGCCTACCGTGAAAAAAAAAGGCTAGTTTCGGCTCTGATATGCTATAGTTTTATTTGAAAAACAGAGGATATACAGCATATACCACCGTATATGTATACCCCCACCACTACACCCCTATATAGCAAAACATTTTCATAGTATTAAACATAAAATGATTAAAAAAATTAGCATAATAAGACTGAAAATATTTAATTTTCAGAAACCAATCTACTATGAGAAAAATAAATAAAGTAAACCAGGCTAAAATGATAGCAACTTTATATATTGTATTGTAATACAGAAACTCTTACAGAAACACGGACAGATTCATATGCCAAAAACATTTACTTTGGGATAAGATTAAATTATTTTTATTTTTGCCAAGAAAACTTTTTATAACTTCCATTTCTTTAATTTTTTTGCATATATCTACAGTAGCTTCCCTCCCCATTATATCACGGCAGTCAGAAGATAAGAAAAAAACAAGATACTATATCCAAATATGTGATATACAAAGGGAATTAAAAATTAAGAAAGATGATAATCAACACATAACAATGTTCTTAATAAACTTAATGATACAGTATATCACTTATTGTAACTGACACTACATAAATTTAAATAAAAGTGCAGTTTATACAGAACTTATCTCCTTGGAAGCACACACATACAAAAAATATATATATACATAATGATCAATGTAATGAGGTGCAATTTACAGAGGACTTGCTGTATTTTAAATATATATATTTTGATGTATTTTTTAATACTTCAAAAATGCTATTGAAGATCAAATAGACATAAAATCTTATACAAAATGTATATCATTTTTATACCAAGTTATAAGAAGTATATATTTTGTATGCAATTTTAAAATTCTGCAAGCAATATAACTTCAGAAATTATTAAAATTTTGCTTACTTTTGTATCAAAAACACTATCCATTGTTCCCACAAATAATGATGTTAAACCTTTGGTTCCATACCCTTTCCTTTGTTGTAGGACGAAATAGGGATTTGCTCTTTCTGTTACCCTAGAAAAGAAATTATAAAATAGTTTATCAATAATACATTTTTTCCCCTTGAATGTTAAGATAAAATTCATAAATAAATTAGCATTAAAATACATATAAACAGGAGTGGAGAATTTTCAGAAAATATTACTACCAGCCAAGTATAGGTGAAAATTAGCAGTCGCCACTCGCCACGTGGCGATTAAAGTTTAAAAAGTGGCGATTAAAAAATCAGCCATCGATCGCCACCCTAGTCGCCACTCGCCAAGTGGCAATTAAAAAATCTGTTATCGATCGCCAAGTGAAATACACCATTTTCCATGGAAATATGCATCTCTACACTGATTACATCTAATTAGAGAACTGGTTAATTCTTTTTCCTACCAGATGCAAACAGATTTAAATGACTTAGCTGTATTTTTAATATTTCGGCTTTTTCTCATGTGTTTACTCTTTAGTTGGATTATTTTTTCAAGAAATACAGTTTTATTCTGCAAAATATATTCATCACCTTTGATTCACTCCACATGCATTTCAAGTACTAATTTATTCCTTTTTTTCCCACCGGATACAAGCGGATTTTAAGGACATTTCAGTATCTTCAATATTTCGACTCCTGCCACATGCTCACCAGTTGGATTGTTTCTTCAAGCGATACTGTTTAATCATGCGAAATACTACTCATACTACATGCGAAATACTACTCATACTACATGCGAAAATCGTATTCATACAATAGGTATATAACTCTTATAGAAAAATATTTTATATACAACGATTATAATTTATCTAGATGTCAAGAAAGTTTGAAATATAATAGTGGCCACTAACTTTAAAAAGTGGCCACTAATGAAACTGAGTCTACCCGGGGCCTCCGAGATGTCGCTGTGTGTCCTACACCGGGCCTGCTACAAGTATTAGTGACGTCACAGTAGTGATCCACTTTGGTCAAAGTATCGCAGCAGAAAGATGTAATAAAAAGAGCATTTTCGCTCTTATAATTTGTGATTACATAAATAATATTAAATTTCATAATCGTGAAATAAAAGGGAATTAATGTACTTGTTTTATTAAAGGAAATTAAAAGTTTTAAATTAAAAAAATGCTAAGATTAATAAATCAGATTGAACCCATTGACTTACCTTTTCCTAAACACATTATTTTACAATAAATATACGTACAAAAAATATAATAAATCTACCAAAAACTTTACAAAATCAATCCCATTCCTCCCTTTTACAACTACATACCATAATTTAACCATCAAAACACAATAAATGTCAATTTAAATACAGAAATCAACATTTTTTAACTATAGAGACCTTGGCACTTTTTTTTTAACGTTTTGGCGTAATCCGGGCTTCAGAAAGTTAGATATGTTTTAAAATTATATACACAATTATGAAAACAAACCTAATGTACTTTTAAGTTTATTTATATATGTATAAAATTATTTATATATACAATTCTGTTCTACCTGCATATAAAAAGAGATAAATGGCTTCTTTATATTAAATAAATTATATAAATATTGAAAAAAAAATACTTATTTATATGAAACCACGAATAGGTTGCCAGAAAATATTTTGCAACTTTCCTTCTCTCGCCATAAGCCTTTTTCGGTACTTTTCGGTTAGCCGGGCGCCAGTGATACATGCACATATATAAATATATATATTAATTCATACATATATGTGTGTGTAGATATGTGTATATATATATATATATGTGTGTGTGTGTAGATATATGTGTATATATATGTGTGTGTATATATGTATATATATCACTGGCGCCCGGCTAACCGAAAAGTACCCAATTTTCTATCTTGACTTTGTAACTGATTTGTAATATTTTAAAAATTGTCTATTTATTGTACTTGGGTCTAGGACATAATAACCACTCAAAATAACTTATCAAAAGATTTATTTTCATATATTTGTACACTTAAGTTAGCTAAAATGTTAAATTGAACTACGTAGAATTACTAAGTTGTGTAAATCAGTTACTTTTAATTTTATAAACAAAGCACATCACTCACTTCTAACTAAATGTATCCAGATATTAGTCAATTTATTACAGTATTTCTTTCAAAATCATTTTTTAAACTGTTTATCGTCTGCTTCTTTTATTTATTTTTTTTTTTTCTAAAGATCATTTGACTCTTTTCGATTTGGAAGTACAAATTCAATCAAATATGCCAGATTATTTCCATTACAGTAGGCTAGACATTTGTTGTTAGGTTTTTTTTCTCTGCACAAGTTCAATACCATCATATTAATTCTAGCTTCACGAATTATGAAAAGTATATCGAAACATTTAATGCAAACCACTTCTGTTGAATTGTAAAAATAATTATCACAAGGTAATTTTCGTAGCTAAAATTTCTTCTTTTCATTATCAGTAACGAATTTGAAGACTTAGATTAGAAACTAGGAGCACAGCATTTTCTTCTCTTTATTTTATAGATATAATCTACACTTTCTTTAATAATTATAATCAATAATTATTGATAGCATTATAATCTAAATACACTGAAAAATATTATTAATTACTATATAAAACAATAAATAAAATCAAAATACTGTCGTAAACAATCCGTACAAACGAACAAAGTACATGAAAATTTTTAAGTTATTATGGATCACTGTTTTGACGTCAGCAGGTTGTGACGTCACCTGTAGCAGGCCCGGTGTAGGACACACACAGGCCCTGATTATCGCACGGGCACCCGGGGCCCATGCCCTGGGCACGAAATTTGTAAGAGGCACGAAATGTTTCATAATTTCATTAAATTTCCATTTACAAAAATCATAATTGTGCCAACGTTTTTATTTCTTTTAGGACTTTTGTTTGCACTCAGTATCAGTTTGGTTTTCTCATTTAAAATCGACAACATCATTAATATATAGACTTCTTATCATTATTTTCAAGTAATTGGTGTACTGTATTTATCAAGTCATTCAATTTTATCATATTGAACATTTATTCGAAAAGTGACACAAATGAAAAAATGTAATATTTGAGAAATTAATACGCTAAAATGACAAATATACACCTCAATCTGAAGTTAAAAGTGCATTTCAATAAATAATAGAAAAAATATTTTATTTTTATTCCTGGAACCATTTTTTAATTTTTCAGAAAACGTAATTTTTTGAGTTGACACTTTTCGAATAAGTGTGCAATATGTGAAAAAACTAGTATCAGTAATCAACCAATCTAAGGGGGCACGAAAAACTGAAAGTGCCCTGGGCACAAAAACTTCCTAGTCGGGACCTGGACACACAGCGACATCTCGGAGGCCCCGGTCTACCGGCCACTGGCTACTAACTAAATTTCCCAGTTTTCACCTATACCGCCAAGGATTTGTTTTACCAGCCAGCAAAAGCAACGTACAGTTAAAAATTCTTGTGACAGAATTTACGCAACTGCAAAAATAATTCATTACTACTACAATACATTTTCACAGGGTTTTTTTTCAATAAAATTAAGAAATATATAAAACAGGAAAGTTTAATACAGGATAGAACTTAGTACCATATTTACATTGCAGTAATTTGGAGAGTTGTAAAATATACGTAAAATTAAAAGATAAGTAAAAAACTTATCTTCTATAGCCTGCAGTTTTTAAAAGACTTCTTAAAGATTCACTCGCCTTGTCAAAAAATCCACTCGTCAGTGGTGAGTAAAATGATGTAATTCCCCAACCCTGCATATAAATAAATAAATAAAGTAGGGGTGTTTTCTTCTAAATCCGTCGGCTCTAGACATGGTCATATGAATTTGGTTAATAGATATTGAGGAAACATTAATAAATGGTGCTATTTATATCACATTTTAAAAAGTCAGTTTATTTTTTAAAGCTTATCATTAAAGAGTTAAGATTAATTTTTATGTTGACTTCAGTATTGCCAGATTACCATTTTACGAAACTGAGAATTTAAACATGTGAACAAAAAATAGGAATTAAGATACAAAAGGCTGGACAAAAGGAAAAATATTTAAATACTTCAAAATGATTTTTATTATATCAATCAATACTAAATAGATTAATTTTATAAAACATAAAAAAAATAACAATAATACAGACAATAAAATTTTTATTTAAAAAAATAAGAAGAAACTGATTAAAACTGTGCTATTTTGAAGCCAATAAAATTGTAACTTGCACTTGTACAATAAAAATTACGATAAACAAACAATCAAACAACAACAACAAAAAAATCCTGAGTTCAGAAAATATGAATTTTGAGATAGTAATATATTTTCATGGAAAACAGATATATTTATCTTCTTAAAATCACAGTTATTAAATAATATTGAATAAACAGGTATTTTTTTATGAGCTTAGCTATGCAATTAATTGGCGATTTTACTTCATAGAGAAATTATTCTCCCAAATTGTTGTTTTTCCTTGATTCAGTGGCGCAGTGAAGGGGGGTTTTCGGGATTAAAACCCCTCCCAGAGCTAAAAAATGGTATAGATTCTACCGCTTATGTGAATCAATGGTTAATTAAATTAGCCATTTTTATGAATCAATCAAAACCAAAATCAGTATATTAGCATTTTTGTCTTAATCAGAATCCACCGCTTCATTGAATAAAGTTTTATTCAACAAATGTAATTCATTAAAACTGTGGTTAATGTACTTAAAAATGGAGAAGCGCATAATGAAAATTGATCACTTGTTTCGAAAAATTACACTATCCGCTTTATTCCGAATAAGTCCTAGGTTAAATGAGTGATCATTTCCTGTCACACTGCTGTATAGTGAGGAGTCGTTTTATTGCATTTCTTTCTTTGTTCTTTTTTTCTTAAATGAAATTGGACCATCAAAAAACGGGGAAAATGCACTTTTAGTGCTTGAAAATTCATAAAAAGCCAAGTATCACAGCCTACAAAATTTTTTTTTGTTTTACTTGTTAAAGCAGGAAGAAATATTTTAAAAATATAATAAACATGTAAAAATAGAACCTGCCAATAACAAAATCCTGTCTAAAACCAGAAATTTTTGCCCTCCCTGCGAAATGTGCGTGTGTGTGTGTATGTATGTGAAACCATATACTTTTTAAGACAAAAACTTGTTTAAAACGTATTTTTCCAGTCCCTAACGATTCAGTTTTCACAAGCTTTACTGTATATATAAATAATTTATAATCCGTTATTATAATTAGGTCTCAGGAAATTTTACTTTCATTAAACTCAGGTCGGCGGGATCCGGGACTACTTTTTTTACGGCCTACAGCCTACTATGGCTGGGACTTTCCAGGCCCTTCGGGAGTCTAATGAAAGAAAATTGGTACCATCCTGCATCGAGGTGGGTTTTTTTTCCTAAAAATAATATATTGTACATTTGTTTAAGGCTGTCCAAAGGAGTTACTTTCTGACACATTTCTAAATTCTTTTTTGTTTGGAAACGCATAAAATGGACAGGTGTTCCCATTAAGAAACAATGTAATCGAATGACAGTGAAGGAAAGGAGAAAATCTGTTGTCACGTGACAACAATCTGTTATAACTCAACAAGTAATTTATTTATTAAAGAATGGAAAACACCAATCGATTCCAAATAACTTCAGTGGTCAGGGCTGTCACTTATGCCTTTATGTTTAAAAATGAGTCAAAGTTTCGCGCTGTTGAGCAGTTAATTTGATAACCACTTTAACTAAATCTTTGATAAATTACAGAGAAATATTTTTCAAAATATACTTTTTTTTTCTTTAAAAAGTCTTAAAACTATTATTTTCTTTAACCATCTTTTTTTTATTTTTCATTCTAAACTACACAAATTTTTCAATGAGTGTTCATTTTATTTTCTCTAAGTGATCATTAGTCTTGTTATTCCATATTCAATAAATTGTGGACATATAATCTGCTGTACATTAAAATTTTTACACAAATATGTATGCAATATATTTTTGTGGTTAAGATACAATATATAATGTTGGTTAAGAACTATTGGCATGTTTTTCGGAAATTGGGTCTGGCTGGATTTATAAGCTACGCAAAAAATAAATGGCCTGTACAGCACCAGGTCGATATTTTGGCTTTTATAACAGACTGAGCACGAACAATAAAGCTTTCGCAAGGTTTCGATTTGAATTTTTAGCTTTTATTACGAGCTACGCTAGGTCGGTCCCAAGCATAGAAATTTCCGTCAGCACAGATCTCTTTCCCCGCCAACCAGAAAAAATTAGTGTTTATTCTGGGAAGAAAAATAAAAACAGCAACATGGCGCAATTGAAAAATTGGAAGTTCCACTCAAAAATAGTATTGTACAGTCATAAAATGGCACAGTGTATGTTTCATTAAATGTGCAGTCATAGAATCACAAATATTTTATTGGAATAATCATTTTCCTTTAGAAAAAATAAAATATTTATGACAAACAGATTGTTTAAAAAAAGATGAAACAAACTGTAAGAGATAACAGAACACACTTAAACTAACAATTTTTGCAGAAAAAAAAAAACAGTTTCATTCCATTTATTCAAACAAAAAATAAAGTTTATCTACTTCAATCAAAACTCCGATAGTGATGCCGACATTTAACAATAATGGTGATAGTTAAACAAAATTTTTAACAGTCTTATCTTTCTTTAAGCGAAATACGAAATCCTGAAAATTGCTGGAAATGCTTAGTAATTCGGTCGAAAAATGGACCGCCTAATTCAGCACTGTTCGTTCGCAGATGATGATAATATCCATCAATTCATGTGATATTGTTGCATTTGACATAAAGCAAGATAAGGCTATCGAAAAATTCATTAAAATAGCTTCATTGTTGTTAAAGTCTTGATCAAGAATTCTAGTTTGGCTTGGAGTGAAACATTTCTTGTTTTTGACTGAACAAATGGATTGCCACACTGACATACAGATCGTTTCCCACACATTTTTTTTTTCTTGTGTGTGTGTATTCTTCCACTCTTTAAAGCTTGTCTCATCTTTTTTGAAACAATTTGATTAAATGTGACTAAATTAAGTGTAACTTAATTAAATATTTTTATGTAATTTTCTTGGTGTATTTTACATAATGTAGCTTTAAGATAGTAAATGCTATGATTAAATGAATCATGTCTAACATAGTTGTTAATTGTTACATACGGAAAAACTAGTATTATGATCTAATTTATAAAAAAATTTATTCGATTAACCAGTGATTCTAATAAGCGGTGACTATTGGATTGGCTAACAATAACTCAACCTCCCCTAGAGTCGAATTCTGGCTGTGCCACTACCTTGATTCAATGCTTATCTCACAATTGCAGTTTCTCTTGCATTGAGCCCACTTTCATTCTTTAGGTACACACACAATATATACAGGCCTAAACAATTTATTTAAAAAAAATTATGAAATTAACTATTCTATATTACATGGGACATTTAATTTTAGAGCTAAAATGAAAAAATCCAGACATCATTTAAAAAAAATTGATGCTTTTATTTTTATAATAAATAATATTTATGCAGCATTCAACATTTATTCTCTTTATAAAAATTTATTCATTAGGACTAAAAATGTTTTGTTAGTTTGTATGACTTAGCTGTAATCACATTTCAACTGCTAGTACAGATTTTTTTCACATATGCTTTTGATAAATGCTGACGAGTTAAGAATTTAAATAAAGTTACTTTGAGGAGATGAAAAATTTTATTGTATATACAATGAAACTATTCTTCAAACATTTTGCAGAAAATTACAGTATAATTCCTCAGGATGAAATCAAGTGTAAAGTGCCTATTGGTCACATCAACAAATCACAATATTTACAAGTTGTGCACGGTTACTTGGAAGTGTTACACATTCTGTTGTTGTTATTAGTAATAAACTCAGTCACGATAAATTTGCCATATGGATGGACTTTCTTAAAATCTGTTATAGCTAGTTTCAAACACTGTAAAAGTTAAAAAAATAAATAAAAAATCTCTGATGGCAGTGTAGGACAGTTTAAAAATAAATCTACTCTTTCCAATTTATGTTATTTTAAGAATGATTTTGATGTATTTGGAGAATATAATTTTTTTTGTTACCTCACATGGGCAGTTGATGGAATAGGAGGCGTGGTTAAATCAGAAACATAGACTATAGTGAAATCAAGAAAATTAATTGTAAATTCAGCAGATTTTTTTTTTTTTTCAGTGCTCTAAGGATCATATCATTGGAATAAAATTCTTATTTATATCATTTGAAGGTGAAATCCAATGTAAATCAACATTAAAGAGAAGGTGGGGAAAATCTGTATCTATCAGAGGATTGCAATCATCTAAATACCACTTTCAGATCGATGACAGCAGTCATCTCCTGTTAGGAAGATCAGCAAGTTCAATGTTAGTAAAAGTTAAAGTTTCTGGAATTCAATGAAAAAGGGATACCAGTTCTCAAAGTCAAATTAAACAAGGAGGATATGATAGCTGGAGACTTTGATTTAGTTTTAGCCATTGCAGGCAACATCAAGAAGCAATTAAGCAGCAATTTGTATTATGCTACTGTTCTGGCTATAGATGACAAAAAAAAAAAAAAAAAAGAAAGAAAGAAAGAAAGAAAGAAAAAGAAATTACTTTAAAATATATGCACGTATGTGACCCTTATTGGTATTGGCCAGAAAAGGATGACATATCACATGAAAATAAATCATCAAAAACAACAAAATGTTGTCATCAGAAAGTTTATATCAAAATCACTTGTAATAGGTGTTGCTATTTTATACAT
The DNA here is from genome assembly GCA_963931845.1 of Maratus michaelseni. NCBI lineage: Eukaryota > Metazoa > Arthropoda > Arachnida > Araneae > Salticidae > Maratus > Maratus michaelseni. The sequence goes on along the minus strand of OZ007592.1, from coordinate 324,147,745 downwards.
TTTAAACCCTTGAACCCTCAAACTCAATATATATACGATTTTATTTGGCCCTCCTTTTTCCATTGGTTGCACTTTCGTTTTCGAGATTATTTGGTACAAAATTTAACTTTTTTAAAACTGAGTTATGTCAAGGCCCTATAACAAAGAAATACCATATTGTCTTCTATAAAATGTGATAAAGGGTTTGTTAATTATTTATGTTTTTAATTAACTGGAGTGAAATATTTTGCTTAATTAATGCATTTATTCTTCTTTCAATCTTTTGGTGTTATATTACTAAAATTACCGAAGTCAATTATTCTAAATGTAATGCAAGTTACCATGGAATGACCCTGAACGAACTCATGGGTAACAGCTAGTTATAGATAATAGAATATCTCTAGATACCAACATTCTCATCAGGGTTGGGTTTTTGACATGACAAGTGTCAAAAACTGGTTTAAACTGTCAAAAACTGGTTTAAACTATCATAAACTGGTTTAAACCATCATAAACTGGTTTAAACCGTCAAAAACATATAAAGCGCTTTAAAACATTTTAACGGCAACAGGTATACATTAAGTATGTCATGATGATTTATGTAATCTTTTATTTAGTAAAATTATAGTAAATTAATAATTACAAAAAAATTTTAATTATTAATTGCAATAAAATATTTTTATTTTTTGGAATTTTCAATCAGAAGAAAATCATTGTACAATTAATAATCCGGATCAATTTTATCCACCCCATCATGTAGCATACAACCAGTTTTGCACATTTATTTACACCCAAACGATTTCTGAGTTTAGAGGTATGAAGCTAAATAAAGTTTGAAAATACTCTCTCAATTGATGCTGAGCTAGCAGGACTAGATAGCAAAAGTATTGCTAGTTGAGCAAGTTTCGAGGCAAGCTCAGTTGAACAGCTATTGCATCTAATGCCACCTAGTCACAGGATTAACTGTCCTTCCTGCAGCCTGAAATAAGGGAAAGTAGATTCTTCAGCTTTGTGTGCAATCAGCACAGGTAAACATCCATCGATTCTCTCTGTAGTAATGTGCAAGCTGAATCAATTTGTGCATCAGTCAACCCTTCACCCTTATGGTTAAGATTCAAAATTAAACCAAAAAACTGTATGGTTTCATGACTTGATCCATTCTATTACATACATTTTCAATATGGGGCTTAAGTGAACTTTTTATTAGAAGACTGGGCCAAATATGCCATGCATCACCAATTATAGCAGCATCTCGTTGAAGAATATCTAATGCAATACCTACGGGTTTTAGCTGAAGTATAAGATATTTGCACTGCATAAATTAAAATCATTAACCAGTTGGGAAATACTAATATTCATTGCATCCTCATGCTCTTCCACAATTATCTGAAATATTGACCTATTCCATAAAAAAGTTTCAATGCAAGTGAGTTGACTATTCCAGCAGGTATCACTTCGCAGCTGGGGTTTTACTGATTCTTAAACTCTCTTTAAGCTATGTTGCAGGAAGATGGTGATATCATTATTGTTTAAATTACTGGGACATTTAAGATAATTTAAGTGAGGGAAAAAATGTGCACTCATGTGAGCAGTTTCAAATCATATTTATTTTTTTTAAAAGCACCAATTTTACACAAAAAAATTTCTAAATAAATATTTTATGCAGTTAAAAAAGTACACTTAACAATAACACTGTACTAGATATTAATTGTTGATGTACAGTAATAGTAACATTTTAAACATTACATCTAATGTTGTATATGTGTGACATTTAATGTGAAATTTTACATATCAATGTATACTATTTGAAGTTTATGAGAAGAGGTTTTTGACATGACAGTTTAGACTTTAAACGATGGTTTAAATCGTCAAAACCTACCAACCCTGATTCTCATACTATGAAAACTTATAGTAAAATTATTGATAATGATGATTTTGAAAGTAAAGAAACAGAAATTGAAGTTTGAGATTTTCCATTATGCAGTGAAGTTGTCACTGCCACACTTATTAGAACACCTTTTTTTCTTTTTTACTTTATAGAACACTAGCATTAAAGTAATAATGTGAAATGTGTATTTTACAAGAAAAGCACATTTTATCACTTTAAAAATAAAAATGCACATTACTCATATTTAAAATAAAGCTATCATTCAAGTAAAATTACTATTCTTAATAGATGTTTAATTATAGTATTAATTTATTTAAATGTTTAAAATCCAAATCAATAATCAAGCTAACAATTAAACGACAAAAAAAATTCTGGCTGAATTTTTTTTTTTATCAAAACCCAATTAAATTAAAAAAGAAAAAAATCCTCATTCAAGAAAAACAAGCTAATACAAATTCCAAAGTTTTATTAAATTTTTTTTATTATTATTATTATTCAAAAAGTTTTAAAAAGAATTAATTTCACCACAAACAAATACAAAAATTTTATTGATATCGAAAAATAAGATTCGGAAAATTAGAAAAGAAGTCTGATTCAAATTAGTAAAAGTCTTCAATCATGTTGATAATTATTTTTTTAAAGAAGCATATTCTTTTCCTATATGGGGCTAGGCAGATTTTGCCCCAAACTTTGTCTTATTCAAGCTGTTCTAACATTGTTTGGTGATAAATACCAGGAAGACACCAAGATGTGCAAAACACCATATAGCTCTATGCACAAGGAGCACAGCGTCCTGAAGCCCTCAATTACCACAAGAGAAGTGAATGGACAGTTGTTATTAAGTGTGATTTATGATTTACAGGGATAGAACAGAGAGAGAGAGATTATATTTATCCTTATTCCAGCTCCATGGGCTGGAGTCTAAACTATCTTACATAGGCAAATTTTCATGAAAATTTATATTTAATTTTAGGGAATGGAATATATGGAAGTATAGGTGAGGTCATGCCCCAAGTGCCCTATACAAGGAGCCGCCACTGGTTGTAACCATTGTTGCACACAAGCGTGTGCACATGTAACGATGTCTGTCGGTGTCAAATTTTCCTGATACATCGCAAAATCAGTGATGCCACTAGGCTTTTGAAATCCCAGATCCCTGGGACCCAGACTATTCCAAAAAACTGGGTCCTTTTTTTAGAAATAAGACATATTCAATGTATTTTATTGAAAATATGCCTCTTTTACATTTTTCAAGATAAAAATTATGCATTCTGAAGGACCCATCACAATTTTTTTATGCATCCCTTCTCCAATTTTTTACTTAAATGATGTGCTATAGTACATCCCCGCACCACTGCAAAATATTGCGAAATTTGATAACAAAAAAAAAAGAAGTTAGTCATAAATGAAGACAACATGGCAATAGCTTGCTAATTTGGCAAAATTTTCATTAAAATTCAGCATTATTGAAAACTGGGAATATTTTGTAATTGTATTCTATTTTAGCTCTGTGTTTTTGAGTAAAATTAGATGATTTCTTAAAACCGAGTTAAGCTACTTTTTCCTCCCAGTAAAGGTCAAGAATTTTTTTTGTGTGAGTGTGTATGTACGTAGTAAACATTTAATGGTGTCCTAGAAGGTCTTTTTTTTTTTTTTTTTTTTGCTTTTCTCTGACACTGACCATGGCTTGGACTTGATTACAGAATATACTAGCCAATTCATACAGAAAAAAAAAAGAATTGTTTATCAACAAAATGAAGTGATAATAGAATGGATTAACACCATGTGCAATGCATAAATCACATTATATAATGTAAATAGAATAAAACTTAAGAAAGCAGCAATGAAAAAAAAGAATTAATGATTTATTAAAGAAATGAAACAGAAGTTTGGTGGTATTATCTTGAAGAGTTAAAGCAATCGTTGAGCACAAATACGCAAGGGTAGCCTTAATATAACAATTAAATACGTAAAATTATTGTTTAGGCCGCTTGTCTTGCCACGTATTAGGATTTAGAATATCTGAAAGCAATACACATACTACATCTAATCTCCAGCATTATTATAAACAACAGGAGATGTGATTAATATTTATAAGGGGTATTTTTTTCAGACACTTAGTGAAATGAAATAGCAACAAAGAGTTTAATATCAGAAGTTTGTAACGCAAATAAGACATTGGTATTTTCAGTTTTTTATCCTGCAGAAACATTTAAACATTGCTAGTAAAAATTAAATTAGAATATACCATAAAGACTTTCCTAGTGTAACTTCTTTTGGCTTTACCCACATTTTTTCCTATTTTATAACATAATAAAGTACATAAAAACTCGTGACAGCTTGTTTACATTTGGTGGATTCGTTCATGCTTCGCGATCTAATGTTTTGATTTATAATAACCTCGTTATCAGATCAACATCATAGATGTCAAAAGCCGAGTTTCACGTAGTAAAATGCTTATATAATAGAGTGGCGGATTCGCTGAGACGAGTTTGACTGGTCTACAAACTGGGCAATTATCTCTCGTCAAATGAAATTTAATAACCTGCATAAAATCTAAAACCTACGTTATACACGGCCGGTGCATGACGTTTAAAACGTCACATAAAGTGGATCTATTCTACACGGCGATTGGTGCAAAACGGTGGGCTCGCCGCTTTGCACCAATCACCGTGTAAAAATGATCCACTTCATGTGACGTTCTAAACGTCATGCTTACAACGCCCCCCCCCCCCCTAGAGATCTCTAGGGGGCGTTGCATGCACCGGCCATGTATAACGTAGGTCGCGGGGCGGGCCCTCGCTATGTATTTCCTGGCTGTTGTTTCTGGGGAACAGATGTGTTACTATCACGCTAAAATGTAAACAAAAGATTGGCGACTGTTTGTTTGGCGCGATTTCCAAGACTGCGCCAAACGAATAACTTAATACAATGGCTAGGTTGCCATTAAAGAAAAAAATCCCCTAAATTTGGCGACTTTTTTCTTTTTTTTAACCGATAATTTTTTTTTTTTTTTTTTAGCGTGAGTGTAAAGCATCTAAGCCGTTTCGGGTAGTGATCCTAGATATGAGAGAGGCGACATACGGGTATAACATTTGATTGGTTGAGACGATTCTGAACAAAAGCTAATTGCCAATCATCCTGGCGAGCCTTGTTAACTCGGCCAGGCGAGTACCGCCAAATTCTGGAATAGAAAATGCCTAGGTTTTCCATAATTTGAACAAACACGTCTGTCTAAGAACAGTCTGAGCATCGTATATAGCCACTCTCATATCGAGTCACGCTACCAGAAACTATCGTTTTGATTTTGTGCCAACCAATGCCATACTTCCCGTTATCACGACTAGGGGCGTAGTGGAGGATATACTGTTGTATACGCCTGATATCTTCTGGGTTTCTTAAAGAAACAATGTATACGGTGTACTTCCTGTTTCTGAATTAAGGGGGCTTGTCATACCTCTTAAAATCTTTCCACTGGCAGTAGAAAGTGATGTGGCCAATGGCAAATCGAGGCTAACGAAAAAGAAAGGCTACCGCGGTGCTTTACGCAAATCTATTTTATGCTGCGTTTACACTATGGCTTATCAGGTCTGCGTGGTCTGTCAGGTCCAGGTATAGAGAACGTAGGCCTTTTCATTGAAACAGGGGACGTACGCAATTTTTTGGGAATGCCTCTGTATCGTGAGCCTCACTCATATCTAAAAAAGGGTGGAGGATCTAATATTACGAAGGTACCCCGTAATATAACTTGAATCTATTGGATTTTTGTGAAGGGGTCTGTAGAACTTGGATCTTTTTATTTAAAAAAAATCCCTGACGGCTCGGCCTACAGGCACAGGCAGATTTCGAAGACGCAGACCGTGGGGCGCCTGTTTGTCGGGAATTGCGGAAGAAATGACCTTTTTGCGATGATACTGCAGTTGGAATCGCCTACTTCGAAACCAAACTTGTTTGCAGGCGGAGCCAGCAAGGATTTTTTTTTCTTTTTTGCTGTAAGAGTTGGTCCTATGAAAAACATGTCAATATAAAAGTTTTAGATAATATTAAGAGGATTTATAATAAATTTAAGTGGATTTGAAATCTTGGGAATTGACGAAGTTATGAATTTTTTTCTTCTAAAACCCCCCTTCCCCCCCCCCTTAAGGCAATTTTTAATTATAACAAAATTTCTGTCATATATAAATTTTCAGCCTTTCTCCTAGAAGTAATAATAACTTCAAACGGATTCGATACGTATCATAATTAAGAAATTATGGTTTTTTTTTCTGTTTTCACAAAAATCCCCCCCCATCCCCCCCCCCCAACCTTGGTTCGATTTTGCCCATTAACAAACTTGACCGAGATTTTATGCCCCTTGATTTTATGTATCAGTTTCGAAAAGATGCGGGAGTTGGAACCACCTACTTCAAAAAATAACTTGTTTGCAGGCGGAGCCGGCAGGGATTTTTTTGTTTTTAACTTTTTTTTGCTATAACGGTTGGTCCTATAAAAAACTTGTCAGTATAAAAGTTTTAGATAATACTAAGAGGATTAATAATAAATTTACGCGGATTTGATATCTTGTGAATTAACGAAGCTATGATTTTTTTACTTCTAAAATCCCCCTTTTTTCCCCCCCTTGGGGCCATTTTTAATTATATCAAAAATCTGTCATACATAAATATTCGGCCCTTTTCCTAGAAGTAATAATAACTTTAAACGGATTCGATACGTATAATAATAAAGAAATTATGAGGGTTTTTCTGTTTGGTTTTTCTGTTTTCACAAAAATCCCCCCATTCCCCCCCCCCCTTGGTTCAATTTTGCCCATTAACGAACTTGACCGAGATTTTATGTATCAGTTTGGAAGAGATTTATGCAGAATTTTTCCAGTTATCGTGGTCAAAAAAAAGTGACATATATATATATATATATATATATATATATATATATATATAAACTTATTGCAAAAATTAACCATTGAAACAGAAGTATATATATATATATATATATACTTTTGAACTGGGGTTGGTTTTGGGTTCTGGGAGTCATGATCGGCGTAGATCTGCAAAAATTTTTCAAAATTTCCAACTTAGGTGAGAATGTAATAGGTAGTATTTCTTACGAAATCTACCTAAAGGGATCTGACCAATTTTTTGTGAAGGGATTCAATATCTATAACTTTTTCCAGTTTCTTTCGAAGGGTCTCCAAAACGTATAATCATTCCATTCGAAGGCTCCCCTGTAACTTTTAACTATTTTAATTTTTATTTTTCCATGCTATACTAAAAAATGTATTCATGTAAAACCTATTTTTATATTTCGATCCATTTTAGAATTTTTTGTGTGCTCTGCAAGATAGAGTTATTTTTCATATTAGCTATGTGTGTATTTTTCATGGGCACAATCAAGACATGAATCACATGCGTTAGAAAACATAGATCCGAATTGAATCACTTTCCGAAAAGACGCGAATCTTATCTCCTGTTCCTATGACTCATTCTCTGGGAAAATACCTCTCGATAGGTCAATTTTTACCCTTACTTGAGTTTTAAAAAAAATGGGGGTTGGGGGGGGGGGGTAACAGATCGTGACCATTCCTGCATACTTCTACAGTAATTTCACCGATTCTACAGAGAAGAACATCGCATGAAATTTCTTAAGTCCCCATTCTTCATTCCTATTTTTGTTTAATTTCTTTTTTAAATTCTTATTTTATTTCCTTTTTATCATGAATCCCTAGTCTAGCACAGTCAAAAAAATCTTATCTCTTCCAAAACCGAACAAATACCCCTTATCGTACTGTAACACGCTTCTTATCACTGAAATCCATCCTCAAAAGTGGGGAACATCCCTTATCGAACTGTAATACGCTTCTTACCATCGCCACCACCAAAATCTACCCTCAAAAGTGACGCTCGCCTCTTATCTTATCTCTGCGACCACCGCACTCCGCCACCACCACCTCCGCCTCTCACGTGGCCTCATAACGGTGCTTATACCCTACTCTCAGCCATCTGAAAAACGGCGATTCTTCGTTTTCTAGACAGACCCCTCACAAAACTCCTCTTAAGAGAACAGACCCTTCATAGAAATACATTTAAGAAAACGATCCTATAAATAAAAGGGTCTCCTTCACGAAATTCTCCTAAAAAATAGGTTTCCATTCTATAAAAATGCTTTATTAAATATACTCATTTTCAATTATTATTTATCAATTTTCTATATGTTAAAAATATAAGTAATTTTAATTAATTTTTCGATTAATTTTCATCGGTGAAATTCGCCCGAAATTATTGAATAATTTAACTATGCAGTAAGTATATTGTAGCTAATCTATCTAAGGTAAAGCCAGGAGAGATGGCGAGGTCGGAGAGATTGCGCACATAGGGGTTCGGGGGGAAGGAGTAGAGTGAGCGCGCAGCGACTCCAGGTAGTTGTATAACAGCAGTAGTGGAGTGCCTACTGAAAAGTGCACGTTGATTGTTTTGAGCGTCTAAGATAATCATTGCTATTTTGTTTTGTTTTCCCAAAGTAAGTGCTTGAATTTTCATAGCTATTCGTCAGAATTTCTATACAATGTCAGTAGCACAAAATATTTTAAACTTAAACCATTTCTCATAAGCTACTAATCTAGACTAACAGTGTGAATATCAACGGTTCGTTTTAGTAGCGGCCATGTTTGAATAAAAGGCCGCGCAATCTCTCCTACCGAAATTGAAGAGTTTGCGAATCTTCTACTTAGGAGAGATGGCGCATTGTTCCCATTAGTTTCCATGCTAGGAGAGATTACGCAGCTTATTGGTAAATTTTATAAAAAGAAAGTAAAAATGAAAATGAACAAATTTTAAGTTAAACGTGTTACTGTGATAAAGATATATCACAGTTTTATCTTTTTTAATTACTTTATATTTCAGCTCAACGTATTTCTATTTTATAGCCTTTCCAGTTTAAATTTGCCGTTCTTTAAAAGCAATTTTATCGGCAATTCCGCACCACGCAAGTGGTTTTCACGGCGTTGCTTCATTCCTCCTTCGTGCTATGAGTTCGCTTTCAATCGGCGCTGAGCTGTGACGTCATCGTCATTCAGCGGCTCTCACTCCGCACGCGTGTGTTGTGCGCATGCGTCACCGCCGCTCTTGTTCGGTATGTTTTCGGGAGCTGTTTTGTTTTGGAGCTGCGGGCGAAAGGGGCGTGTCTTTCAAATACAAATTAGAGTGGTTCTTTTAATTATTAAATGTTAATTTGTTTCTGATTTGCTCTTTTAATTTTCACGTAATTCCTAATCATCAAATTAGTTTAAATTAATCTTGCTGTCACATTTGTGCACCCCTTTTCTGGGTATAAATACTAATGTCGCGCATTTTTCCAACAGAATTTTAATAAAAATGATGCTGTAAATTTATGCAAAACGTCGTCTGATCTGAGGCCAGGCCTATGCCGGCGCTCGTATCCTAGAATCGTGGCGATGATTCTTTGGAGATCAATTTCGCGTTTTCAGTTTTTAATTATTCTATAAAAATGCTGTTGTAAATTTTAAGTTTAATATTTTAAAAAGTTTTAAATCAACTGGTAATTTAATTCTGCATTAATTCTACATCCCTTATTGGATTCTGCCAGAAGGAATATTTTAAAGATTCTTCGAATTTTACGAAATTTGAGCCAGTACTTTTTAAAGACTTGATGTGCAGCTTTCATCTCATCCTTCCTCCTTCAAGAAAATGTAATAAACATTATTGGATCCTAACCTAAATGAGTTCTTATTTCAAGTAGTATGAGTCTCTTATTTTTCAACAAAGAACAAGTAAGAATGTTTAATTTATTTTATATTTTTGATTCTCTTCTCAAAGAATATTGACCTAAAGAACAGATGCACAAACTGTGCAGGGTTAAATTGCTATTTTTAATCACAACTGCAATAATATTTAAAATAATTTAAAAGTTCACTATACGATCCTTATCCCTCCATCCATTAAGATAATAATATTATAATGGTACTTACAATAATTTTTTCAACGTCACAGTTACAAAGTAACGTGTTATAAAGTACATGTTATTTTGTAATCTTATCTGGACTTGCTTTTTCTGATGCTTTATTTTTTTTCCCTTTAATTAAAATGTTTTAATCGTTTTTAAAATTATTTGCTTTTTCTGATTCTTTAATCATTAGGTTGAAATATTCACTCCTAATCCTCTTTAATAAAAAGCTATGCGTTGCTGACGACTGGGATTTTCGATAATCGTTGCCACAGATTAATCTCGGAAAATGAAACATTTGAAGTTGCTGAAAAAATTAATAGCTCTGTAAAAATCCCCTTTCTGTTGTTTGGATTGGCGAAATTACGCGTCGCCAATAATAATTATTGTAACCCTTTCTTTTACTGATTTTTCAGTTTTAGTTCAGATTTAGATGTGATGTAATTTTGAACCGAGTTCTCGGCGGTATATCCGAGTTTCTCTGAACCAGGCTTTTGCTTGGTAATAATAATAAATTTGTTAGTTTTATCTATCTGAACTTTTTATTATGTGTAACATCATCGAGGATATTTTATAAAAAATAATAAATAGTGAACTTCTTAGTATGAAAAAGATCTGATTCGAAGTAGAATAAATAATTTCGATTTGCAAATCTTCATTTTTGGCGTCCCGTCTCTTGATGTCTGAATTCTGGATTGGAATGAAGCTGATTTCGTTTTGATTTACGATTCCCTGAAGACTTGAGGTAAGCTCAGTCTAATATATTTTATTGTTGAACTGTAAATATATAAAAATTGAAATGACCACTATTGATACGTTAAAAAAGAAACGTGCTGGTCTACGTACGCAAACCACACAGCTGTGTACTAAAATATGTACAATTCTTGAAGATGATTCTATGTCATTAGAAAACAAGTTTGACATGTTAAATATTTGTAAAGATGAGTTAAATGAAAAATATGAAACAATAAAAAAACTAAATTCTGACATACAAGACGAAATCGCTGATGCAGATTTCGAAAAAGAAATTGAAAGCTCAGAAAGCTATAATGAAAAAATTATCGAATCGCGTTACAAAATAACGAAGTTCTTAAGTAAACGCAACTCCCAAAACCAAAATAACGCTTTTCAAAATTTTATGAAAAATGAATCCGTTTCTCAAAACGGAAATATAGAGAAATATATGAAATTGCCGAAGCTGACAATAAACAAATTTTTTGGTGATAGCAGTTCTTGGCTCGAATTTTGGGGCAATTTTCTAATGCTATTGAGAAGAATTCTAATTTAACCCCAATTGATAAATTCGTATATTTAAAATCCCTGCTTGGAGCCAGTGCGTATAATGCTGTTGCAGGTTTTTCACTTTCCGAGGAAAATTTCAAAGCTGCTGTTGATTTGTTAAAAGATCGCTATGGTCGTAGCGACTTAGTTATCAATGCTCATATGAGTAAATTGTTACATTTAAAACAGGTAAAGAATGCTTCGAATGTTAAAGAATTACGAGAATTGTATGATAATTGCGAAATTCAAATAAGAAATTTAAATTCTTTTGGTGTTATGTCAGGAAGTTATGATCATCTTCTCTGCCCGATTTTAATGAAATTAATACCTTCTGAAATAGCACTAGTTTTTAATCGTAAAAGAGCCAATACTGATAAAATGGAGATCGAAGAGCTTCTTTCCTTCATTAAAAACGAAGTGTAATCTCGAGAAGCTACGATGACACTGCAGAACTCTGAAAATAGTTTTAGTGCTAAAAATACAAAGTATAATAGCAATTATAAACAGTTGAATAATTATAAACGCGACATTCCTTCAGCCTCTGCATTGGCTACTAATGTAAAAAATGTTTGTATATTTTGTGAAAATGATCACGATTCTAAATCATGTAAGGATTGTTCTATTCATCAAAAACGTGATAAATTGCGCATCCATGGTCGTTGCTTTGTTTGTTTCCGAAAATTTCATGTGTCGGCCAAGTGTAAATTTAATTCTGAAAAGTGCAAATTTTGTAATAGCAATTTTCACCATTTTTCGGTTTGTTTAAATAGGAATTCTAATCAAACTGTCCCGAAAGAAATCAAATCAGCAGACTCTATAATCACTTCAATCTCTCATTGTAAAGTCAATTCAAATGAAAATTCTTTTAAAGAGGTTATTTTACAAACAGCTTGCGTAAAAGTGGAATCTAGAATAAATTCTGAACTTTCCTTATGTTTATATGATTTAGGTAGTCAAAAATCTTTTGTAACAGAACAATTAGTTTCAAAATTAAATCCCCGAATTATTCGTAGAAAAAAACTTCAGATATTCTCCTTTGCAGCTACTAAGCCGCAAATAAAAACTTATGACGTCGTGCAATTAAAATTATCCCATGTTGAAAACAAATCGCGTTTCATTTTTATTGAAGCTTTAGTAACAGACGTAATTTCTAACGCAACGATTCATCCCCCACTTCTCAACAAACAGATAACAGACAAATTGGCGCCCTACAAGTTGTCGAATTTTGCTGCGCCATGCGATTCTCAAATAAATATATTAATTGGAGCGGATTATTTTTATCAAATCTGTCACGAGGGAGAGGTACAGAAAATAACTAAATCTCTATTTTTATGTGAAAGTTTATTCGGACACTCATTATGTGGGTTCTATGAGGATGAAAAAAGGAATTTGAAATACGCATCTGTTTTAAATTTGTCCGTTGTAAATCTAGAGAGGGAGGATTTGAAATTTTTATGGGAAATTGAATCTTTGGGTATTACGCAATCAAATGAAAATATTTCAGATATGGATAAGGAAATTGTGAATAAATTTGAGAATAATTTAAAATTTGTAAATAATAGGTACGAAACGGGTTTATTGTGGAAGGATTTTTGTGGTTTGGTGACGAAAATGATAACTTAACTTTTTTGAGATTTACTAGAGCTGCTTTTGGGGTAACTTGCAGTCCCTTTATTTTGGCTGCAACGATTAGATATCATATTCGGAAATATATTGATCATCCTGAAGTTGTTAAGATCTTGAATTCATCTTTATACGTAGATGATTTAATAACGGGGTCAAAATCTGATGAAGACGCTTTTTATCTATCATCAACCGCTTCGGATATTTTTAGGGAAGCTGGTATGAATTTGCGAAAATTCAATACTAATTCTGTTAAACTTAGAAAAATATGGGAGGAAAATAAATTATGTGACTCAGAAGAAAATTCGAATAATTCTTTGAAGATTTTGGGATTATTATGGGATACCAATTGGGATATTTTAAGTTTTGACGTACAATCCTTTCCTGATGATTGGAAATTTAATCCAACGAAACGCGTTGTTCTTAAAGCCATGTTAAAAATCTTTGATCCGATTGGATTCATCGCACCATTTTCTATTCGTATGAAAAGTTTGCTACAGGAAACATGGAAAAGGGGTTTGGAATGGGATGAGAAATTCCCTGATGATTTAAAAATTGAATGGGAAAATTGGTGTTCAGAAATCGAACATTTAGATAAAGTTGAGGTTCCCCGCAAATATTTTCCGCAGGGCCTAGAATTTTCGGACCCAATTGAAATTCATATTTTTTCCGATGGCTTATGGAGCTGTAGCTTATTTTCGATATATCACAAGTAATAATGAAATTATGACCAGTCTTATTTGGGCAAAATGTAGAGTTTCCCCGATTAAGTGTTTGACAATCCCTCGTCTTGAATTAATGGGGGCATTAATAGCTGCTAGGATGTCTAAATATTTAAAAAATGTATTTAATTTTCAAAATTTGGAAATGCATATCTGGTCAGATTCCACTATTACGTTATACTGGATAAAAGGATCAGCCAAGAATTGGAAGCCCTTTGTGGCTGACAGGGTTGTAGAAATACAGTCTTTGACTGATCCGAAATTTTGGAAGTATATTCCGGGTAAGGACAACCCGAAGTGATCTTCTTACTAGAGGCGAGAATTTACATAACCTCACTAAAAATAAATTATGGTACTATGGTCCAGAATGGTTATCATTACCAAAGGACAGTTGGCCAAAACCTGAAAAGGTGCCATTTAACGTAAACATTCTAAATCAAAGCACTTTGAATGAAAGAAAATCATCGAAGTTGAGTTCTGACCAAATATCTTGTACAGTAGGTGTTGTACCTCCAGAATCATTGTTAAAATTAGAAAATTTTAGTAATATTTCAAAATTACTTAGCATCACAGCATGGATCTTAAGATTTCTAAACAATATCAACAAAAATAAAACTAAAATTTCAGGTGAGCTGACAGCTCCATAAATTGAAAAAGCAGAAATTTATTGGATAAAACAAACTCAGTTATCTGTCTTTGATCGTGAAATTGACCTTTTGAAAATGGGCAAGCCCATCGATAAAGATTCAGCATTGTATAATCTGAATCCAAAATTAGATGAGAATGATTTACTGATTGTATCTGGCAGATTACAATTTTCAGAATTTTGTAAAAGGGAAAAACATCCTTTTATACTTCCAAATGGCAGTACTTTCACAAAATTGTTGATTCAGAATGCCCATGAAAAGTTTTTCCATTATGGAATGGCAACTACATTAGCTCATTTACGAGAAAAATATTCTATAATCAGAGCACGAAAATTGATAAAATCCGTACTGAAAAAATGCCTCATTTGTACAAAATTTAAAGCTTCTCCTGGAAAGCAGGAAATTGCACCTTTACCAAAAGATCGTATAATAGAATCCCTCCCCCCTTCCAGACCTGTGCTGTGGATTTTGCAGGTCCTATTTATGTCAAAGCAAAAACTGACCAAGAAAAGGCTTACATCGTTCTTTTCACGTGCGCAGTCACTAGAGCCGTACATCTCGAATTGTGCTCCAATTTATCTACCGAAACCTTCCTTTTAGCATTTAAACGGTTTATAGCCCGAAGAGGAATTCGTAAAACAATGTATAGTGACAATGCGAAAACGTTTATTAAAACAGATAATTTACTTAGAGAAGTTTGGAGCCGAATATCAAAAGCAAACGATATTTTAATAAAAATAATATCGTTTGGGAATTTATTGTTCCAAGAGCCAGTTGGTGCGGGAGGGGGGGGGGGGGGGGATTTTGGGAACGAATGGTTCGTTCGGTAAAAACTCCGTTGAAAAAAGTTCTCGGAAGATCTTGTCTCTCATTTGAAGAAATTCAAACCACTTTGACCGAAATTGAGGCTGTGATTAATGGTCGCCCATTGACGTATGTCTATGAAGAAAACAGTGAACCGCTTTCACTTTCACCTTCTCCTTTTTGATCGGCAAACGAATAAATTCTCTACCAGATCTTCATTGTGTTTCAGAAACTAAATCGAATAAAATAACACTGACCAAAATTTTGAGATATCGAGATCAAGTCTTAAACCATTTTTGGAAACGTTGGAGACAGGAATATTTGCTAGAACTTCGTTCTGCCAATTTTACAGTTCCAGTCAAAACTCCAACTGAATTCGAAGTTGGAGATATTGTGTTGATTAATGAGGATAAAACTCCAAAGCACATGTGGAAATGTGGACGAATAACAGAACTATTTTTAGGAAGAGATTCGAAAATTAGATCCTGTACCATTCAGACTGTTTCCGGTGTGATAAAAAGACCAGTCCAATTGATTTACAAAATGGAACTAGATATTATGGACTAATGAACATTATAATGAACAATTTATTTTCATTTTCTTACTATTAACGTTTTCTAATCCTATTATTTTGTATATTTTAGTTTCAGTATTTACTCCTGTGAAAACATTGTTTGTGTAATCTCCTTATTGTAAGTATGTTCTATTTTTATCTTATCAATGTAGTTTAAAATTTTTTAGAAATTTAATTTGAATTATGAACAATAGCAATTGTTCATCTGGGGGCAGTGTGTAAAAATTCCCTTTCTGTTGTTTGGATTGGCGAAATTACGCGTCGCCAATAATAATTATTGTAACCCTTTTTTTTACTGTTTTTTCAGTTTTAATTCCGATTTAGATGTGATGTAATTTTGAACCGTGTTCTCGGCGGTATATCCGAGTTTCTCTGAACCAGGCTTTTGCTTGGTAATAATCGTAATAATAATAAATTTGTTAGTTTTATCTATCTGAACTTTTTATTATGTGTAACATCATCGAGGATATTTTATAAAAAATAATAAATAGTGAACTTCTTAGTATGAAAAAGATCTGATTCGAAGAAGAATAAATAATTTCGATTTGCAATTCTTCAAGCTCGAAAAGTATTTGTCAGAAAATTGTTAGACAAACTTCGTTAGAAAGATAAAGAATTGTATTTTTCTTGATATAAATTCCAAATCTATTGATTATGCCGTTTTTCAAATATTGAATTTCAAAAATTACCAAATTTCACAACGAAATCTTCACGTGTAAAAAGTCCTCTTTAATAAAAAGCTATGCATTGCTGACGACCGGGATTTTCGATAATCGTTGCCACATCCTCTTTAATAAAAAGCTATGCATTGCTGACGACTGGGATTTTCGATAATCGTTGCCACAGATTAATATCGGAAAATGAAACATTTGAAGTTGCTGAAAAAATTAATAGCTCGAAAAGTATTTGTCAGAAAATTGTTAGACAAACTTCGTTAGAAAGGTAAAAAAATGTATTTTTCTTGATATAAATTCCAAATCTAATGATTATGCCGTTTTACAAATATTGAATTTCAAAAATTACCAAATTTCATAATGGAGTACCATAGCGAAATCTTCACGCGTATGACGTATACTGGCTATAGGACGAGTCGCAAATTATAGTAGCCTTACTATTCTGTATAAATATAAAAGTGAATTAGGTATATGATGCCACGAGTGCATGTTTTTTATTTAATTTTAATATAATTATCTTAGAAACAAGGTTTTGGAAAACGTTTTCGAATGGGACTAATAAATTGGTCAATACTTGTATATTATTTTGAGTTCAAAAGAGGAAAGCTGGGGGGGGGGGCACTTTATATTATTTAGCTTTCCTCAGGAACTTTTGGTCAGAATTGAAAGTTTAATACTATATCAAAACGTCAGAAATTAAATCGGCAATAACTATAACGACTGTCCTTCAGTTCGTTTGGATAGCTTTTCATTTAAAAATATAAAATAATTCAACATTGATTTTAGGTATTTTTAAGGTTATTATCACGAGCCCGGGCAAAGCCGGGCATGTCAGCTAGTACAATAATATTTGTTCACAAAAACCTCACAACAATGTCATTTAAGTGTAATTATTATTGTTAACAATTTAATTGTAGTTGTTATTAGTAACAACCTCTCCTCTATTAAATAACAACAAAATAGCAATGGAAATGCATAAAAAACAAATGAAGTAAAAATTATTCATGGATAGTTTAGCAAAAAATTAATATTTAGATTTTTTATTGCTATTCTTTTAATTGTGCGCAGACTCTCCTAGCCTTACCTTATATACTATATTTTACATCTATAATTTATACAGAAAGCAATGCTAAATAATGCGTATGTTCTGCCTACATTCCGTTTAGTTATATGTCTTTACGGCTTCGTAACGTCACATGCACATTACCCGAGGCTAACGAAAAAGAACAAAATTGCGTTCCTAACTGATCGCATTTGTAAATTATCTCAATCAAAATCAAGAATGAGAAAGGTTTTTTTTTTTTTTTTTCCTGCACTGTGCTACAATATTCTCTATGGCATTGGTTACAATCTTTCTTTCTTTATTTATTTTGGGTTATACTCTACCTAAGCATTTTTAAAATCATGATGCGCCTGTGACATACAATTTTTATAAGTAATTTAAATTATTTTTTAAATTAACTTTGAGCAGTGAAATTCGCCCGCAATCATTGAATAATAAACATGTGAATTTTTACCTTGCTAACTAAGCGTAAACCCACAGAGTGAAAAATGTCCAAGCCGGGAATCGAACCCAGTCACTTGGAATAACGCTCCAATGCTCTACCATTGAGCTACAAGGACGATATCTACAAGGCATCTCTCACTCACCATATGTTTGTAAGGCTACAACCTCAGCACAAAATGGAAATGTCATCATGAGCACATAAACCCTGCGGTAAACTTGAGACGACACACAATGCCCAGCATAGGTCAACACATATATGTAATTTTAATTAACTTTTTCAATTAATTTTCAGCAGTGAAATTTGCCCGAAATTATTTAATAATAAATGTGTGAATTTCCACATTGCTAACTAAGCGTAAAACCAACAGCATTGGAGCGTTATTCCAAGGGTCCGGATTCGATTCCCGGCTTGGACATCTTTCCGTTGGTTTTACGCTTAGTTATCACGAAGAAAAAATGTTGTCGTCTACCTCAGTAACGCATGTCAATTTTGTTACGATTGAAATAGTGCAACATTATTAAAATGCGCTGAAAACGATTTTTCCCCATTGACCGTAATGTATCGGAATACTTTTGATTGCCCTTGTAATTGTAATGTAACCATAAAGACTACACACTTCATTTTCAATACCGAACATGCTATAATCAACCTTAATAACATATATCAATTACATGGCAATCCGACTGTATTTACGCGAGTTAGAGCGCGGACAGACAGACAGACAGACGGACAGACAAACCGAATTCATAAACACTTTTCAAGTATGTTGGAAAGTGTTAAAAATAAAGGAACTTCTTGATTATTATTAATGTTTGTATCATTTTATGGATATTTCTAAAAATGATTTTGTCAAATAAAAAGGCGTAGAGAAGGATATTGTAAAAATCAATTTGTGATGTCAAAAGGGCATGTTACGCTTTGTTTCCGCCACTCGCTCATTAAGAAATACACAGCTTGTCTTCTGAGATCATTAAATTAGAGCGTACATTTATAATATTTATTATTTAATCGATGAAGACTTAAAATGGAATTGAATACATTTTCATGATGGCGAACTTAAACGTCAGCTAGATGTCAGTGGAGGTGTTCTTTGAGTAAAGGTCTTTTTAATTTATTTTGTGATCTTTATTATTATTATTATTATTATTATTATTATTTGCAATAACTCTCTTGTAAATAACAAATATTGATTATAAAACAGTATACTTTAAAAATCCCTGACGGCTCGGCCTACAGGCACAAG
Organism: Maratus michaelseni; assembly: GCA_963931845.1. Lineage (NCBI taxonomy): Eukaryota > Metazoa > Arthropoda > Arachnida > Araneae > Salticidae > Maratus > Maratus michaelseni. Next base: position 324,128,846 of record OZ007592.1, on the reverse strand, counting down.
TAGATTTCGAAGACGCAGACCATGGGGCGCCTGTTTGTTGGAACTTGCAGAAGAAATTACCTTTTTTCCGTGATACGGCAGTTGGGAACGCCAACTTCGAAATCTAACTTGTTTGTAGGCGAAGCCGGCAGGGATTTTTTTTTTTTTTATTTATTTATTATTATTTTTTTTGCTATAAGGGTTGGTTGTATAAAAAACTTGTTAATATAAAAGTTTTAGATAATATTAAAAGGATTTATAATAAATTTAAGCGGATTTGATATCTTGTGAATTGACGAAGTTATGAATTTTTTTCTTTTGAGCCCCCCTCCCATTTTTCTCCCCTTGTGGCCATTTTTAATGATATCAAAAATCTGTCATATACTATAAATTTTCGGCCATTTTCCAAGAAGAAGACTGTAAACGGATTCGATACGTATCATAATTAAGAAGTTATGTTTTTTTCTGTTTTCTCAAAAAGCCCCCCCCCCCCCTGGTTCGATTTTGCCCATTAACGAACTTGACCAAGATTTTATGTATCAGTTTGGAAGAGATTTGTGCAGAATTATTGAAGTTATCGTGTCCATAAAAAGTGACATAGATAGATAGATATATAAAGTTTTGAACTGGGGGTGGTTTTGGACTCTGGGAGTCATAATCGGCGTAGATCTACAAAAAATTTTCAGAAATTCCAACTTAGGGAAGAATGTACTAGGTAGTATTTCTTACGAAATCTACCTAAAAAATCGCAATCAGTTCAAGTCCTTAGCCAGAGGATTCACTCCCACACTGCTCGGGGGACCCCCACAATAGAACCCTATTAGAGTACCCTTTCTTATCTCTCGGCAGATCTGAACTCCGGTGGGGGGGAAAGTAGTTTGTTCCTTTGTATTACCAGTTGAAAGTAATTAAGATGGTAAAATATAGGGGGTCGTGTTTGACTCTCATATTTTCATCTTCGAGGTCTAATTTGGACGAAGGTTCACTATTGTTTGATGTTTCATGTACCATTTGACCAATAAAATGGTATTAAGGCAAAAAGAACTAGAAAATTCTGTGAAAAGTGTCTTGTAACAGATTTTCTTTCTTTCTTTCGCTTTTTTTCTTTTCTTTTTGTAAAATTTTTACAAGATTTGAAATTAGAATTGGAATTTATGACTATTTTTTATGGCAAGCATAGCAATAATCACCAAACGTATTTTACTAAGTCGATGGCTAAAACAAAAAATTCCCATGATTTAAAATATTACTCATAGACAGTTCTTTGTTTTGTTTTTTAGTATATATTCATAGGTGAATGAATTTTTCTATACATATTTATTACATATATACATAAACGCATATGTGAATATATTTCCAATAAATATTTAAATGTGGATATATGTAGCAATTAAGTGTGTGAAAATTCAACTACTTTTCGACGTATGCGCATCTGCATATATTTTCATCATATTTTTCATATATTTTATTGTATCAGTTTTTAACACTTTCCAACATAGTTGAAAAGTGTTTATGAATTCGGTTCGTCTCTCTGTCTTTCTGTGCTGTAACGCGCGTAAATATACTCGTATTGCCATGCAATTAATACATTTTAATAAGAGAATACGATCGGCACTGATATTGAAGTACCGTAATTTCCGTCGTATAATCCACGGATCAAACAATCATATTTCGACCCAGAAATTTTATTTTATAAAATGTAACTTACTAAATCGCTGTAAAAATTTGACTTCAATTATTGACTAAAATTATCTGTTATATAGCTTTTGATTTGTATTTGTTAATTTTTTCATGTTTATAACTATCACCATTCCACAAGTTAAATTCATAGATTCAATTCTGAATTTATACAAAATTTACCATGCTTAGGAATGTTAGCAATTAGAAATAAAGATTATTTTAAATATGCCAGTAAACTTCTGTTGCTCTTTCTGCTAAATAAGTTGTTAAAGTACTTACTTTAAGTAACATAATAAACAAGGACTATATTTCTATAACATAAAATTACCCGATCATAAATCACCCATCAGAATCATGCTTCAACAAATGAAAATGACGTCATATTTAAAGAAATGTTGCCTTGGCATTCATAAAACTGTAATTTTATTAAAAGAATGCATTAAGTCTGCTCTCAAATCCGAAGGAGTTACTTTCGGACACATTTCTGGATTCATTTTTGTTTGGAAACGAATGAAATTGGCAGCTGCTTTTATTATGATACTATACAAACGAATGCTGTTTTTTGATAAAGACAGAAGATATGTTTTACAAAATACTGTCGAAGTTTGTGTTTAGAATCGACATTCAGGACGTAACAACGCGGGAAAGAAGAAAACCTTTGTTCATGTGACAACAATCACTTATAGCGACAGACAATATTCATTTATCAAAAGATGGTAAACACCATTCGATTCCAAATCATTTCAATAATCAGGCATGCAAGTGTCATCAATTTTCTGTTTAAAAATGAGTCCGTGAATGTGTCAGAAAGTTTCAAGTTGTTGTCTTATTGATTGACAGATTAGTTCGTTGTCTTATTGACTGTCAGCTTAGTTCGGATGGTGATATTCACATCATTCACAAAGAAAAAGATCATTTTCATTTATGGGAATGAAATAATTTAGTATGATTGAGTCAGTATGAACTCATATTCAATAACTTTTAGTTCTGCAAATAAAGTTCCTACTTATGTTTTCTTTCTTTCTTTTTTTTTTTTTTATAAATTTTATATGCACTGAATAAAAAGTTTCCGAAAATTACATTATTTCCTTGAAATAAAAATAAGTAAATCTATAAAACTCAAACATTTAAAAATGATTGAAGTAATTAATATACTTAACTCAGGTAATAATTTAGGTAGTGATAATGAAGTCATTCTAAAAAGAAAAAAATGACTTTTGACATATAAGAATAAAATACTTTATTATTATTGTGTCAATAGTCAATGGATTTTATTCTGCACATACAGATACTGAATCTTTACCATTTATTAAAAGATCTTCATAATGCATATATCTGGTAAGTAAAACAGAAGAAAAGTGAATTAAGAAATGGAAATATCAGGTTTTAAAAACTTATTTTATGAAGACACATTTTTAAACTTCTTATAAGCAATGTTTTATAAGTGCGTTTTGATGAATTTGAAAAGTTCAACGTTCTTACACAAGTAATAATAGTTTTTTTATTCTTAATTTGTAAAATAATCAAGAATAATATTTTCAATAAACAATTGCGGGCTTTCACAACAATACATTTCTGAATTCTTCAATACCATCATACACATATATGTAAAAATGTATTCCTCAGTTAAATGCAACATTTTATGCGATTAAGCTCAACGGAGGGAAAGCACCAAGTGGTATGCAAAAAAAAACCTTAAATGTTAAAATGCATACCACAACTCTGAAAACGCCCTTCCAGCAATTACTTTTCATAGACAGTACTCTAGCCAAATTCTTTTGTGTGTATTTGTAAAAATATTAAAAAAACGACAAATTCTATGCATACCATAATTTTACAGTAAGCGCGTCTTGTAGCACACCTCAGTGATGTATATTTTAAATGTGTTTAAAATAATGAAATATTATTGAAATACACCGCAAACGATTTTTCCTGATACTACACCAAAATGTAACGGAATTCGTTTGTGTGTCCCTGTAAATGAACCATAAATGCTACACACTTCATTTTCAATACCGAACATGCCATGGTAAACCTCAATAACATCATTTACATGGAAATCCGAGTATATTTACGTGAGTTAGAGCACTGTCAGACGGACAGACAAACCAAATTCATAAGAAAAACGAATGTATATTTTTAAAGCAATTAAAACGTTTTAAATTCTTTTGCCAATAATTAGTCGTTAGCCCAGTTTAATAAAGAAGTAATTATTATAATTTCTAAAAATGCCCCTCCCCTTAAAAAAAAGGATTTATTTATAGATGTACATAACTTTTATTTTGGATACTACCGATGGGAATTGAAATTTCAGAAACACTATTTCGATTATCTTCGATGTTGAAAAATATTTAAGTTTAAGGGAAAAACAATGATTGTTTTTTAAAGTGTATTTTAAATATTTATAAGTCTTACCTATAAATATTGTAAAAATGTCTTAACGTTAAAAATTACTAATTGGGAGTTAAAAATCATTGATATTATACATTTTAAAATATTCATGAAGGCTTAAAATCAGGGTACGCAAAAATCATGATTTTGTTTTTAAAAAATGGGATTTATTTAATTTAAATCATATATATTTTTATTAGCACTTTCCAACCTAGTTGAAAAGTGCTTATGACTTCGGTTTGTCTGGCCGTCTGGCCGTCTGGCCGTCTGCCGTCTGCCGTCTGTCCGTGCTCTAACTCCCGTAAATATGCTCGGATTGCTCTGCAATTTTTATATGTTATTGTCGTTATCTATAGCATGTTCCCTATTTCAACGGAAGTGTGTAGCACTTATAGTTTTTTTACAGGGACACTCAAAAGAATTCCGTTACATTGCGGTCTATGGGGAAAAATCATTTGCGGTTTATTTAAATAATGTTTCACTATTTTAAACGCATTGAAATTTATATATATCACTAAGGTGCATTAGAAGAAGCTTAATATGGAACAGGGTGTGCATAGCACTTTTAGTTACTTTACAGGGACAGTAAAAATAATTCCGTTACATTATGTCTATGGAGAAAAATCGTCTGCGGTTTATTTAAATAATGTTTCACTATTTTAAACGCATTGAAATTTATATAGATCACTAAGGTGCATTACAAGAGACTTACTACGGAATATTGTGTGTATAGCAGTCATCGTTCATTTACAGGGACACGCAAAAGAATTATCTACTGTCTGTTAACAATAATTCCTGGAAGTGCGTTTTAAGTTACTGAACGCGATTTTAATGTTAACTTGCTTTTTGTCTATTACGTGATGTGTATAAATTCTGTAGATCCTATACAGGGCAGCACAAAAGTTCGCGAACACATTTCTGTTTATTGACAAACTCCAGACGGAGAATTTTAAACTGTGCTACGCGTTTCCTAACTGAACTAAAATTTAGCATCCTATGTAGTATATATACAATTCTATAGATCCCATACAGAGCTGAATAACAGTATTCGGATATTTTTCAGAATATTGTATATGTTGGAAATTCCTGAAATTATGTTTTTAAATATGTTATGCGTTTTCCAAATTGTTTACTTAGAAGTTATCTTTTAGCTTATTAAACGGTATGATTTGTAAAATTATTTTGGAAGCGTTGGAAAGTGCTACATAATCTATGCTTGACGCATGATTTTTCGTTCTTGTTTAAATTTAAATCAGATTTATTTTTTAAATTTATGTTAGAAAGTTAACTTTTCTACACATTATACATATAAATTTAGCAAGAATGCTTGATGATTTTTTTAAATTTTAAATGCAAGTACCATATGAAAAGTAATAATTATAAATTAATTAATTTTTAAATTAATGAAAATATTTGAAGAAAAGAAAAACAGATTTTTTTTCCTTTTTGCAATATTAGATAGTATTTGTCAGCATATAAGATATGTCCTATTTTTAAAAATTACTATTTAAATGTGTAAGTGTAAAATATATAAGATATCTAAAATTTTTTGAAATTGCATTTCTCATAAAAATATGCATATATATACACATTGGTTAATACAATTTATTTTAAATATATGACATAAATGTTCAAGGTTTTTCTCAAAAGACTAAAGTTAAAAAATATAACAATTAATAATATTTTAGAGTCACCTCCATTTTCATTTCTAATTTTATTAATACCTGATATTGAAAGTCAATGGAAAAAATTAATTTGGAACTGCCTTTTTGACTTTTGATAAGTAGATACGTTGAAATGAAAAATAGACGAATACTTTAGAAAATATGAAAAATGTATTATTTTTTCAAAAAACTCAAGGGCTTGGAATTGAAGGCTTTGTATAATAAAAACAATTTTCCTGCTTTTTAATTCTCCACTTTGTTTCTAAGTTTTGAATGTACAAAACCGTAAGTAGAAAATAGTCCTTTCTACAGAGTTGCTTTATTGCTTTTTCACCTGACATTTCACAAAAGCTTGACTTGAAATGGGCTCTCCACCTCTCCGAAGGAGACATTTCGAATACAGTATTTTGCTTAAAAATAAAAACATAAAAAGGATCTGCCTTAGCTAGGAATCTCAGGATTAAAGTTATAAAACTACTAGTAAATTTATTTTTCTTAGCAAAATAAAAAAATAAATAAAAAAATTATTTCCGATCTCAGTCAAATCGCATCTTTTTTAATTCACATGCATGCTCTTGACATTTGCTGCAATATCTGTGACAAGGCTACCAATAAAACAGTTACATTCAGCTTTGCACTTTAATATTACTTCATGAGCAATTTTTATAAGGTATATTCGGTTCTGTGTGAATTTTTCTTATGTGTCAATAGAATCCACAAGATACCAATCCTTGCTGCATTTGGTGACAATTACACAAACAAAAGGCTCATTGTGGACATTTTACCACCCACCTAAACCCAAGCAGGCTGTCTGGCCTTCAAGAACTTATAATTTTTTTTATTCCTTTTCCTTCTTATAAATATTGTCTAAATGCATACACCAATTTCTCTGCAGGTAAATTAAATGTAACCAGGACGTACTAGAATAATCATATTTTAAATTCACAATGAATAAAATTAATTACATAGGAAATATTGTCTATTTATTACCACAAGACTTAACAAGCTATTGTTAGAAAGAAAACATTCAAAATTCATCCAAAAAATTGATCAGCTATAAACATCTGTAGATTGACAGTATTCATCCTCTTTATTTTGCCTTTCTGTACTGTTACAGCGTGTGACACAGCCATGAATAAAACAATTGCAAGATATTTAAAAATAAATATTAATATTGATTTATCAAACAAATTACAACAATATCATATTAAATTGCATCTAAGTGAAGTATATAAGAATAATAATGGCCTTTTTAATAATGACATATTAATAGAGTTTTATATAGAGTTTTAGATATTTTCAGGAACAGGTATACATGTTATACATGAATTCTTTTCTCTATTTTATATTATCTTCATGCATATTTTTTCTGTTATCTCTCTAAATATTGAAATGAAAAATTTTCTTTATTAGAAGCTATAAGAAAATCGTTTTCGATATAACGTTTTAAATATATTATGTTAAATATAACGAAATTTTCCAATCTAATACTTTTCGACTGCAAATAATTTATTTATTTTAAAGTTTCCTTTATTTTTTAATATTCATATGTAAATATATTTTTTCAATTGTAAAATTTTCGGAAACATTACTATTTGAGCTTTTTTTTAATTTGGCAAAAATAAGTAAAATATGGCTTTTCCAAATATGAAATAAATCGCTATTGAGATACCAAAATTGCGAAAAAAAAAAAAAAAAAAAGACTAATGAACAGTAGTTGCTTTTTTTTCTAGTATAAAAAGAAAATTATTGAGATATTTTCTGTAAATTTTCACGAATACCAATAAATGTAAAAAGATTACTAATTCTGAAACCTTTTACTATTTTCTTTTCTAGAGTATTTATATTCCACGAAGAGAGTGGTACTGTATTTTGATTTGAAAAAGATCCCTCATTTTCTTTCCAGATAGAAAGTTTTCGGGTAAAAGGGTAGACATGTTACCCCAATCATTTACGGAGTTCGAATTCAGGCTATCTTCCTTTTAATCTACGTCTTTCTCCCTTCCTTGACCGCTTCACTGAAACTCCCCGATCGCGAAATCCCATGTTAACCTATGGGAAAACTCCGAAGCGCGATAACTCATTACCTAATATAATTATTAAAATACGGTTTTCACCATCAGAAAGTAGACGCCACATGCCGATGTTGAGCGTTTTTAAAAATTGTCTCTTTAAATTTTAACTATTTAAAAATTCCCTATAAACTTTGAAATTTCCACTTGATGAAATTTTATCATCTTCTTAGAGGTATTTAAAATTAACGGAGACAGTTTTTTAAAACGCACAACGTTGGCATCCGACGTCTACTTTCTGATGGTGAAAACCGTATTTTAATAATTATATTAGGTAATGAGCTATCGCGCTTCGGAGTTTTCCCACAGGTTAACATGGGATTTCGCGATCGGGAAGTTCAAGTGAAGCGGCCCCTTAAGGGGGGAGTAAGCGAGCTGCTTGGGAAGTCAGCTAGCCAGGATTGGGTGAGGTGGGGGACGAAATAAGTTGAAAAGGGTCCATTCATAATATTCATATTACTTGTCTTTAAAAGGAAGAGATTCTAACTTAAAATCTATAAGGTTTGCACCCTCATCCCTCCCCCCAAAAATTAAAATTCTCACTAGGGTCTTCAATCAGTTGCTCGTAATTATTTAACCCTGTTGTTCTGTTCGTACTTACTATGCGCAAGTAAAGTACTAATTTCAAAAAATATATAGAGATAATTTATAAAAAAAAGAAAATCTTTTTCCCAGAGGAGTAACATATTACACCACCTTCACTAACAAAGGATCAAAATGCCAATCGAATAAATTATTTTCTGTCTTCTTTTTTTTTTATAGCAGTTAAAAAATGTTTCGGGTCAAAGAAACTCGAACAGAGCAAGTTGCTTTAAATCTGTAACATTTATTTTTAAAGCATTTTCAAATTTTGGCAGTTGATTCAATCCATAACATTTAATTTGAAAGCATTATCAAAGAATGACAACAAGAACAAGCAGATTAACCATTATTTGATGTGAATCTTCTAGCCCAATTTCATTGATATGGGTCGTTTGGCATCTTCTTTTAGCATTCACATGATACGTACTGTGTTTTATTAAATTGAATTATTACGGATGAAAAGGATGTCCCGTTCAAACCGGCGACCATCAACAGACTTCCCCGCCAAAAAAAGCCGCTTCTTCGCCAAGTGCGGCACCTGGCAGGTAACATTAACGTGGCTGGAATTCCTGGCGTGCCAGAGATCCGCTTCTTCATGAATGAAGAGAGGTTCCGACGCGGATCTCCACGCACGCGCCCCAGTGGTCTTCTTTCACGTAAAACGCTCTGGCTCGAGCATCATCCATGTGTATTTCTCCTCTGTTCTTTCCCCTGCTTCATTTTAACATGTTTTCGCTGTTCCAAATGGCGTAGTCAATAGAGGGCTCGTGGGGTTCAAGTTCCTTAACAACAAAAAAATATATATAAATAAATAATAATAAAAAAAATGCACACATTTTTTTTTTTTTAACGTATATAAATAAGTTTTTTTTTACAACAAAGCTTTTTAAAACTAAGCATTGTGATAGTTTTATAATTAAATAAATTCATTTAATGAATAAATGCTTTTAAGGTTAAATAAATACGTTTTTATATCTTCAATTTTTCCCCAAATATATAAATATTTGATTTATTGAAATTTAACTAATATTTTTATACAGTTTAGAAGAAAATTAAACTTGCTTAAACATTTTTTAAAATTCAAAATTAATTAAAAAAACCACGATGAAACATAAAACTTTCTTCACTTGGTTCGAACACTGGCACTTTCTAAAGGGCAGTTTGATTTAGACAAATTTTAACAATCATTGAAAGAAGCTTTTTTAAAAATACCATAAAAAAATGAAAGACACACAATACTTTTCTAAAGAATTAATCTTTTTTTTTTTTTTTTTTTAAATTCCAGGCGTAAAATTTAGGTGTGCTAACACAACAAGAGCTGAAGCAAGATTGAAAGAGAATAGATGAGAAAACCGAAGATAAGGATAAGTGCGAGAGAAACAGCCAATAGGAAAACAGGTGCTAAAGAAAAAACAACCAAACAGAAAAGAATTGACACGACAAGCCCAATACGAAAGAGAGGAAGATTTAAATAATGCAAAAAATCAGAAACAAAGGGAACAAATTGAAAATAAATAAAATAAAGAATAACTACAAAGGTGAAAAATAAATAAATAAAATGACAAATAAATAAATAATGGAGGAAACAGTAACGAGCTACAACAAATATGCTAAAAAAATAAGACGAATGAAAATGCTAGTAATTTTAAAAAGATTATTTATTTAAACTGATCATGTTTCTCTCAGGACAGACAGTAGTTGAATCAGACTTTTCATGAACAAAGGGATCACGATTAAAGTAGATAATTAAAATTTCGATATAATTTAACACGAAAATGCAGCCAGCCAGGGGCGTAAACCACCCTAATCGAGTAGGGGGGGTGTAAGATCATAAATTTCCGACTCCAAGGAGGAAAATTTCCGAGTACTATGAAAAACAAAATGCCGACTAATATATATATATATATAATTATAATATCTTTGAATTTCAAAAAACATATCAAGTTCTTATATATATATATGTGTGTGTGTGTGTGTGTGTGTGTGTGTGTGTATATATATATATATATATATATGTGTTAGGTTTTAGCTGTATGAATTAAAAATTCACAGAAACTGGCAGCTTGTTAAAGATGGTGAATAATTGCAGTCGATAAATCGATAATCATGGCGAGAAGTGTAAGGCAATGAATGTACCCATTGGGTAATTTCTCCATAAAAACTAAGCCAGTTTTCTAAATAAAGTGTTTATTCAGGAATAGGAGAGATAAAGAAACAATTCCCACAGTACGAAGATGTTTTCTAAAGCCCTCGGGCTTGACTATAAATCATTACATCATTTAGTTGATATTAAATATGGCTGGTTTAGAAATTCCGAATCATAAGAACGCCAGATAACCGTTTGTTCAGCACTTGAAAACAAGACGAAATTATGAGCTCCGAAGTCTTCCAATTGCTTTTTGTTAGATGCGCGGATAGCTACACAATCGACGTAATACGTAGACGGACCAATCAGTGAGAGGCGAAATTTAAGAATTGAGCGGCTAAGCTAATGACGCGAGATGGAGAGGTTTTAATAAGAAAGAATCCCAGATCTAGTGGCGCATTGTTTTTGAAGTAAAAAAAAATCTAGCGCGCGAAGCCAGCCCGTGGAATAAAAATAACAAAATGGCTTTTAAAAACATTCGAAATAAAAAAAACTAGCTTCTCTCAGAATATTGTAGATTGGATAGTTGATAAAAGTTGCGAATTGACTGAAAGTTTTTGATTAAAATTTTGAATAAGATAATTATTAATATGCGCGTTTTTAATTTAAAAAAGAAATTAAATAGTAATAAATATTATTAAGAAATAGGGAAATAATGAATATGCCAGAATTTAGAATAATGCAAAGGAACACTGCGAAATGAAATCTTTATATAACATATATATGTCCAAAAGTTTAGAATATATGATAAAAACGAAGAAAGGAAATCGTAAATATCTTACGAAATTAGTAAACTTTATAAATGAAATTCACAAGATAATTATGACTTAGCGTATCGAGATAGTCAAATAAGTTTTAAGAGCTGATGTTGATTCCTTTTGAATTATTAATATATGTCTAAAAACCAGTGGTGAAGTACTATGATTAATATGTTTAGAAAATTGCGGTTTGTAACTCCAAACTGCTTTGTTTGATAGCGATATATCTTTTTTTTTAAATGTATAAAATTTGATGAAACTGGATTGAAGAGCTGCGGATTCGTTGCCCGTTTTTTACCAATAAAGGGTTTAATGCATTTTACTTTTTTGTGTATTGCACACTTATTCACATAGATTCCACTCCAGATAGAAATTCATAAAGTTCTGAATTAAGCATAAGGACTCCTGCTACCCCTGTTCGTCTTACAACATTAAAAAAAGACCAAAATTTAAAAGATTGAAATTTTTCGAATGAACAAAACTCATCATTTCTTAGAACTTCAATAAAATGTAATCAAATTTTGTACGTTTAGAAACAAGATCGCTATGTAACAAAGCAGTTTGGAGTTCCAATAATTCTTTCTAACGACATACTTTAAAGCAGCGTAAAAATTTGGTGTCATCCCTGTTTTTTCCAACTAAACAAAATGTAGTAATAATAATAATATATATAAAAAATCGAATACGGTTAAGGAAAAAGAAAACGAACGTATTATTTCTGATAGAAGTAAACTCGTAATATAGATTGTAAAATATCCAGATTATTTCGAGATAAAAACTCAAAATATTTGGGTGTTTTCAATTTTCATCCTGTATCATATAAATTTCTTGAAATACATTTGAAAAAAAAATAAAACCATAATTATTTTCAATTAAAGGTAAAATTCGTGTAGTGTGGTTTAATATCCAGATTTGATATGTAAAATTACTAAATATTTGCAATTCAATTTTGATTTTTCATCGGATATCACCTAAATTCCGTGATACACAGCTCTAACTAAATTTAAAGTTAGATAAAAAAGTGAAATTTCTTCACTTCAATCAATATATCTTAAAATTTCCAGACTAAACTAAAAACTTTCCGATTATAAATAAATACAGCTGGAGCTCGATATCTCGAAGTCAAAGGGCACAGAAAAAAATTCGGAATATCAAAGTTTTCGATCAAAATATCAAGGTTTTAAATAATATTAACATTGATGGAATATGTATATAAATATTTTTTTCGTCACATCGAGGTTTTCGAGTTAACAATATTCGACAAATCAAAGTTTTTCTGTATAGTTCTATCTGAAAAAGAAAATCCGTAATATTTCCGACTAAGAACAAATTTATATAGGTTTTCTTCGTTCTAAATTGTTTTTTCTTATTTTTCTAATTAACAAGTAATATAAATTTTTTTAAAAGTCATTTCCTACTTTTTAATCATAAATATATAAAATAAACCCGTGCAGCATTAATGTCCCACGTTATCTTTATAAAATATTATTTTATAATCATCGTTGCGGTATTTTATTTCTGTGGCATCACGAATTTGAGATAACTCTTTCATTTCATTTATGAAAACAATGGGAGGAATTTTTTCTCCCATTTAAAACTAAAATTAATTAATGAAATTTAATTATTGAATTAATATTTGAAAAAACTGTATTAACATAAAGTGTCATCCAGTACAAGTTTAAAAAAATGTATTTGAACTTGAGTGAATGAATAGAAAATATTTTATTAACGATTGAAAATTTGAACAAGATATATATATAGAGAGAGTGTGAGCTAATAGTAAGAATTTAAAAACTATAAATAAATAAATAAATAATCTGACTAAGAATAAAATTCTATAAGCTTTCTTCGATCTAACTTGTTTTTCTTATTTAATTAAAAACTACAAAAACATTTCTCCAATTGATAAGTTTTTATAGGTTAATATCATTTTTTTTTTTCGACTAAATATACTTTTTACCGATCGAATGGGAATTTTTCCGACTGATTTTTTCGTTTTTCCAATTTTTAAGTTTTTATTGGTTAATACCTTTTTTTCCGACTAAACGTACTTTTTCGGACCAAATGGAAATTTTTCCGACTGATTTTTTCATTTTTCCAATTTATAAGTTTCTATAGGTTAATACCTTTTTTTCACGACTAAACGTACTTTTTTGGATCAAATGGAAATTTTTCCTACTGATTTTTTCGTTTTTCAAATTTAAAAGTTTTTAGAAGTTAATACCATCTTTTTCCGACTAAACGTACTTTTTTCTGATCGAACGGGAAATTTTCCTACTGACTTTTTCGGTGGGTGGGGGGTGGGGGGGGGGGGGGGTTAAGAAAGTTATTGATTTGCGACAAAGCAGGAGTATTCTTTTAAAAGATCTGAGAAAAAGAAAATATGTAGCAATGACGAAGAAAATAAAAGTAACTTCGTGCTTTTTTTTCTTTTATAGAAGAGAGATACAAATAGTTGCCAATCATAAATTTATTAGTCCCCCAATTAGCCTCATTACAGCTAAATACAATACTTCATTGAATTAAAAAAAATATATTATAAGTGTTTAATTCGTCTGCAATATCTAATTAGCCTAAGGAAATTTACATTAAATTCTTAACCTCCGATATTGAAAATTGTTAATTTTTGAGTTGTGTTGTTCTTCTATAAAGCTATCGAGTTACTAGACTCGATGCAAATATCTCACTGAGATCATGGTTGAACCAAAGAATATACAATAGATTTCTTTGTATATTCTATTTCTTTTCTATTAACTATTTCTTTGGTTGAACCCATTCGCGACGAGCGTCTTTTACACTTCGTTTAATTCAATGGCACCAGTTTTAAGATATTGTAATTTTTGCTTCATTTAATCACTGCGAAAATTTACGCAAATTCGAATATTTTGTGCACCTTTAGTTGGTTAACGATGGCATTTTGTTTTAAAAAAAAATATATATATTATTGTCTTTGTATATTGGAACATACAGGGTGTGTATCTGAATTAGCAGTCAGAATTTTCAAGTGTGATAATACGCGTCAAGACAAACAATTTTTGTGTAGGAAACTAGGATTGAAATCACTTACCTATAGTAATCCACGGATCAAACAATTATGTTTCGACCTAGAAATTTTATTTTATATAACGTAACTTAATAGATCGCTGTTAACATTTGACTTCAATTATTAAATAAATTTCTTGGGTCTAAACATAATTGTTTGATTTCGTGGAATATAGAACGGAAATTACGGTATTCAATCAATACAGAGTATCTCACTAGAAGCCACAATCGATTTTCGTTCATAAAATTAACGATAATGATATTGTAACGGTTTGTTCAATAGACTTATTTTGCTTCTGTGAAATGTGATGACATCTGGAGAAGTGGTGGAAACATCCAAAATAATACTGAACTAGACACTTTAAAATTCGGAATGTAGTTGGCAGTGCATACGGTGTCACTGATCAAATTATAGAGCGATTCCACCCATTTAAATACTTTTGCTGTATTTCATACAACTCAATGGTAATCTGATGAACATCTCGCTAAAATATTTTCGTTATTGTTAAAAAATACTGAACGAAAATTCGGGTTCAGTTTGTAGTGAAACAGCTGACACTTTTGACTGAATAAGTAGATTGTGACTTTGGTTCCCTACCCAAATACTGTTTGTCTTGACACGTATAATCACCCCTGAAAGTTCTGACCATCAGTTAAGATAAATCCCATATGTGTAATAATAATGAATGTATAATCTAATGAAAAGACATGTATTTTCACTAGATTGCACGGGTGATTTTCATTTTCTAATAATAACTAAAGCATAGCGAAGCTCCTATCCCATCACTTCAATCTGACAATGAAATGAACAAGATTTCTCGGCAATGGCTCGATCAATTACAACGTAATTTACCACAAACATATTAGATCTTAACAAAATAGAGGTAATAAAGTAGCCCGATTTTGGAAATTATATCTGTGGAACGAATAATGTAGAAGGTTCTGATGAAGAAGTGTCTAATGAAGAAGTTCTAATGCTAGCCCTACGGGCGATTTCGATTCAATTACACACGATTTCTAGTCAATGGCTTGATCAGTTACAATGTAATTTTATGCAAACGTAGATTTTACTAAGACAGAGGTAATAACGTGAACCAATTTTTGAAATTCTGAGTAATTTAAGGTCAAAGTTCTTATGCAAACCCTATGAGCGATTTCGATTCAAATGCACACAATGTCTTGGCAATGGCTTGATCAATTATAATGTAATTTTATAAAAACGTAGATTTCAGTGCGACAGAGGTAATAACGTTGCTTGATTTTTCAAATTCGATCTGCGGCCTGAGTAGTTAAAGGCTAAAGATCTAATGAAAACAATATGGACGATTTCGATTTTTAGTAAAATCCAGAGAATTGAGTAATTCTTCACATATAGCACGTGCATTATTTGTACAAGTCCTTTTCTTTTAATATATCAGATAAGAACTGCTTTTTACTGCAATTTTAATAATAATCTATATAATAAAACCGTATGTCATGTGACTGTCCTCAACAGTTCCGGGATGCCGCTTCACTTTTTCATATGCCAGGCAGCCATTTTTATCAAAATTATTTTTTCTAATAAAACTGCATAAAAGTTACATTTTTAGAAAGATCGTTCAAAATAAATTAATATTTGAGAGATAACTTACGTTCAATTATGTATACATTCTGCAATAACTTCAGTTTCAATTAGGTTCGCTGTTCAAATTCTCTATCCATGAAAGTAAACAACAACAAAAAAAAAAAGATTCATTCGTTGTGAACGTTTAAAATATTAAACCATGAATTTTTGGACCGCTGCCTGGTGTAAAAAAAAATAATCAGCACCAGTGAGACAGTCAAAGTTTACCATAATTCTGTTCCATACAACTCAACTTCCTTCGGATCTTTTCTTGATGTAAGTTGAACTCCGTGGTTGAACTCATGTAATAATATTTAATGGATCAAATTTCGAAACAAATTGTCAGCTTTTATTTTTCGTGTGTATTAATTAGAAACGATATTTTAATTTTGAAATCAAATGTTTTGATTTATGATAATATTTCTTATTTATCTATTTTCTATTTTAAAGAAAAATGTGAACGTCATGTATTTTAAATTGGAACAGCTGTCACGGACGCACCAGGGTTGGCGGAATTTTTGTTTTGCGCCATTTTGGCGAGAAAATCCCATTTTCAGGTACCTATTAGAGATTACTAAAACAGCATATACTTTTATTTTATTATGAAATAGTTTATTTTATATTAAAAACACACACACAATGATTAATTTATTATAAAGTGGGTTAAGCGGTTTTTGTCAAGAAAGATGAAATACATAACAACAAAAAATATGCGAAATGCTACCACGATCGCAAAAGTTCTTGATTTGTCTATTAGCTTTTTCCGGTTTGGCCAAGGATTAAGGAAAAAAATAAATTATGAATAAAAATAATTTGTTACAATGCTTAACATACATTTAAGGGCGACCAAACTGGTCGCCAGTGGCGGCTAGTAATAATAATAAACAAGAACGAAAAATCATGCGTCAAGCATAGATTATATAACACTTACCAACGCTTCCAAAATAATTTTACAAATCATTACCGTTTAATAGGCTGTAAGATAACATCTAAGTAAACAATTTGGAAAACGCATAACATATTTAAAAACGTAATTTCAGGGATTTCCAACATATACAATATTCGGAAAAATATCCGAACACTTTTATTCAGCCCTGTATATGATCTATAGATTTGTATATATACTACATAGGATGCTAAATTTTAGTTTAATTAGGAAACGCGTAGCACAGTTTAAAATTCACCTTGTGGAGTTTCTGTCAATAAACGGAAATGTGTTCACGAACTTTTGTGCTGCCCTGTATATGATCTACAGAATTTATACAACCAAGTAATAGACAAAAAGTGAATTAAATTTAAAATCGCGTTCAGTAACTTAAAACGCACTTCCAGGAATTATTGTTAACGGACAGTAGAGAATTATTTTGTGTGTCCCTGTAAATGAACGATGACTGCTATACACACAATATTCTGTAGTAAGCCTATTGTAATGCACCTTAGTGATATATATAAATTTCAATGCGTTTAAAATAGCGAAACATTATTTAATTAAACCGCAAACGATTTTTCTCCATAGACGTAATGTAACGTAATTATTTTGACTGTTACTGTAAAGTAGCTATAAGTGCTATGCACACCTTATTCCATATTAAGTTTCTTGTAATGCCCCTTAGTGATATATATCAATTACAATGTGTTTGAAATGTGTAACATCATTAAAATAAACCGCAAATGATTTTTCCCCATAGACCGTAATGTAACGGAATTCTTTTGAGTGTCCCTGTAAAAAAACTATAAGTGCTACACACTTCAGTTGAAATAGGGAACATGCTATAAATAACGACAATAACATATAAAAATTGCAGGGCAATTCGAGCATATTTACGGGAGTTAGAGCACGGACAGACGGACAGACGGCAGACGACCAGACAAACCCAAGTCATAAATACTTTTCAACTAGGTTGGAAAGTGTTAAAAATTTAAGGGTGCACAGATAATTTCTATGGAGGGTGGTGCTGGTGGCGGTGTGTGGGTGTGTGTGGGAGGGGGGGGGGTATAAATGTTTTTGAAGCGAGAGGGCGAAAAGTGAGATCTGAATTTGGAATGGCATAACAATGGTCGGAAGCCATGTTCAAATTTTCATTGGATAGATTAGTTGGAGGGCGCGAGCAATTTTCAAATACTAATAATTGATTGTGTTTCTTTCTTTTCTTTTCATTTTTTTCCCTTTTTCAGTTATTTACTGTTTCATAAGAAAACTGAGTTACTGTTATTTGAACATTCCCCCAACACTGATCGTTAGCTGAAAATGAACTCGAAGAATTCAGTGATTCCAAAACGCTTAGAGTTATAACATCTTTCAAATTTAAAATGAACTAGATGGAACCCGTCAAAACTTGACAGAAAAACATTAAAATAACAATATTAGTAAAATAAGCTTCTTTATTACATAAGAAGGGGTGCTTATGAAACAGTCTTTCAAATATTTTATTTTAAAAGTTTTCCCCACCAGTGAATTACAGTACTATTTCCGATGCAAACTCCAAACAAACAATCCGTAAACAAAATGCAAATCAGTTTGACATTACCGCCATATTCCGCCACGTTCATCTCATATTCAGTCAATAAAAGAACATACTAAATGAAGCACACATCTCCCCACCCCCTCCGCTGTGATAATGCAACCGAATTAGCTCCTATGCGCATGTGCATTTCATCTCCCCAAACGCACCGTCGAAATTCGACCTTAAAAAAAACTTTTAAAATGTTTTGATCAAAATTTTTAAAATGTCTTCTTTAATCATTGTTCGTTTCAAATCCATATCTTGTGAAACGCATCCATTGTTTTAAGCTAATCAATTTTTATGTAAAGATGAAGAATTTTTTTTACAATAATAAATCCATCTGCAGATAATGGAGATTTTTAATGTTTTCAAGTGTAATTTATTTGTATGGTTTCTTCAGTTCCTTTACATATATATATATATATATATATATATATATATATATGCATGTACTATATATATACATATATTTATATACATACATATATACACACACACACACACACATATATATATATATATATATATATATATATATATACAGGGTGGTCCTAAAATATGTGTCAAAAATATAAAGATAGGTAGAGGGGACCTAGATAAGATTTTGTATAGGAATATGGGTGCGGAAATGCAGCGTTGAGGTAGTAGAGAGCGCTGTTGAGTTCGCCGGATGAAATCGCTTCGCTGGCTTGAATCGTCATTCCCCGCACGGATTTCGAGTAATATGAATCGCTACATCAATACGGAGCCTACAGGCATGCATTTCATGTATGGGTTTGCGCAAGGAAATGCTTCACACCCAATGCACGTCCTAAAGCTCTTGAGCTTGTGAAAGGACTACACTCTACTGTGCAAATTACTGCTTCTTCCACTCCAGGAATTCTGCGATATCTTTCTCTGCCCGTATCACGCCTGAAAGCATAAAAAGGTTTTTCGTGCACAACTCCTCATGAAGACGCTCAAATGTTCGGCGATCCGACAGATTCCTACCCGAGAATCATTCCATGTACATCCTTTGAGCAGCTGCTCAATTCGCAGCCCCATACATGAAACACATGTCGCAAGCTCCGCATTGGTGTAACAATGCCTTTTTCTCGAAATCCGTGCGGGGAATGACGATTCAAGGTAGCGAAGTGCTTTCATCCGGCGAACTCAACAACGCCCTCTACTGCCTCAACGCTGGATTTCCGCACCCATATTCCTATATGAAATCTTCTTATCTAGGTTCCCTCTACTTACCTTTACATTTTTTACATATATTTTAGGACCATCCTGTATATATATATAGGATATCCTATTTTTATGATAAATTCAATCATCAACTCTTTTAAATAACATTTATTATATAATTTAAATATAAACATGGTACGTAATAAATTATTGTTTTAGTGTGCGATAACATATAACAAAAGATATAGAAAATAATAATTATAACATACATTATTACAATTATAACATATTAGGAAATTTAATATTTAATATTTGTTTGAACATTATATACACTTTATGTAGAAAATTACAAATATAACATACATAATTACAATTATAACATATTAGGAAATTTAATATTTGATTGAACATTATTTATACTTTGTATAGTTGTGATTGTGCGTTGCCGATCACCTCTGTTTAAGGTATTATTGATGTGCAGTTTTCATAAATTTATAAATTAACTTATACAATAACAAATTAAATTATACAATGATAACATTGGTGATTATAACTCATATATATATATCTATTTGCAATATATATAAAAATAAATATATATAGTTTTTATTTTTGTCTATAAATAATTAAAATTAACAAGTATTTTAATTACTGCATTGCATTAATTTGATTGAAAAACAGTAGTAATACTATTAATTATCAACATTATAAATTTTGAGATATTTTGAATTGTTTATGAATTATTTAATTAGATATTTAAATTAATCTATAAATATAAAATATATTTACAATGTAGTATAAATTAAACATTAATTATTTAAAAACAAGTCTAATATATATTTAAGTAGTAGTAAAAATAAAACATTAATTATTTAATAAATGTCTATAATATCAGTGGATTAACACAGCTGGCAGCAAAAATAATTTGAATTAAAATAATATCTCTTTTACATAATATATTCTTGTTAAGAATATCTGAAATGCTGTGCAAGTTGAATTAATTCTGTGTAGATTTATTCATATAGTAGTATTATATTTTATTTGAATTTTAAGTAAAACTACAAGTTAGTATTGTTTTTTAAAGTTTATTTATATAAATAAATCTAATGAAGTGAGTATGTAACTAATAAAGTGGATATTTAACTAAATATTAATTATGAACTATTATAATACCAATAGATGGCGACACTTTACCTTTCAGGTAGTTGTAGATAATATTGTTAATATTATATTTAATTTAACTATAGAGGGAGCTATTGATTGTATATTAATTTTACTTTCAGGAATTAAAATTGGATGGAGTAATATATATTCACGGATATAAATTTGTTATAAGTGTATTAAAACCAGAATTATTTTGAGTGTTTTTGATTCATTTTGTGATTGGGTGTCATTTATGGGGTTGTGTTTTAAAAAAAGTGTGCTCTCAACTTGTCTTACAAATCATTTCTCTCAACTCGACTTAGTTAACATGTATGATGCATTGCCATGTGGATGTGAATATTATGTAGACGTTGTGACATTTTAAGGATTCTGTATAATTATTGTGAGTAAAATATTTTATCTACACTTTACGCGTTCATATTTCCAATTTTATTATTTCAAAACTGTTATCTCGTGGTAATTTAGTGAGGTGTTAATTACAGTTTTTTGGATAATCGATGTGAGTGAAATATATTGTATTTTCTTAATGGTTTTTTATTTCCTATTTAAATATTTCCAAATTTTAATATTTCCAATTGTTGTCTGGTAATAATTCAGTGTACCTGGATGATTCTATTGATCTTAGCATTATGCCAGTAGAATTATGAAACACTGAATTATTATTTAAAACACATGTGGGTGCATCCAGGCTGATGAGTACATGTGCATGTGTTTTTCCATGTCCAATTCATATTTAATTCTCATGTGGTCCAATTTTCCATTGTGTATGGTTCATATTTAATTTGTTAATCCATTTGTGTTTACTTAATTACAACTCCAATTTATAATTTTTTTTTTCCCCTTTCTCTCTATTTCTTTTTTCAATATTATTTTGGTATGAGTAAAATTTGGCCAATTACCATTGAAGCATCAGCTATGGTAATATTATGTTTGCACATGTTAATTATTAGCTATGTGGTATTCTGTATACACAGTATCATTGATTATCTCTTTGGAGATTTAAGTAGAATAGAACTTGATATGTTTTTTGAAATTCATAGATATTATAATTATATATATATATATATATATATATTGTATTTATATATTTTACTTGCGCCGGCTAATCGAAAAGTACCTAATATGGATATAGTTTTTTTCTTAATGGGACGAGGGGATAATGAATATTTTTGATGGTACCAGAATATTTTTCTGCATTTTATAGTTATATTAAGAAATACATATTTTTAAGATTTACTGAATCACTTATTTGTTTACTTTTTCATGTATTATATTATTGAAGGTTGTTAGTTCTCTTATTCTCTTAAATATACCCTACTTATATAAAAATAGCTGTTCTCTGTGGTGTTTCGCATAAACGTTGTAAAATTCAGGTTATTTTATCCAACTTTGCTGTCATAACTGCTGATGGAGCAGTCATTTTTGGCGATTTTTTTGTTACCTGTAAAATGTTTGTTTTTGGTATAGCCCGAACTAAGAAAAATTTGGGTACTTTTCCGTTATGCGGACACCATTATCGCCAAGCATTCACATGTATGGCATGGTGTCGGTATAACGGAAAAGTACCAAAATTTGCGATCGATCAAATAATTGAATTTCGTTTAGCATTAAATTTTCTGGTACTTCTCTATTATCCCGTCGACCACTTTTCATAACAAAAAACTCTCGTCAAACTGTAAAATTAAACGCCAAAAATGCAGTCCGATTTACTTGATGTCAGAAGCATTATACATGTTTGTTACGTCACAAGTGGCTTTTAATTCGACATTTGTGTATATTTTTCATTATGTTTTACTAATTTATTAGTTATTTCATAAATTAAAAAAAAAACAATCGTGTCCTTAAATTCTTATATTTTATTTATTTATTTATTTTGATATTCCAATGGCAACGTTCTCCCGTTTATTTGGCGTTACAGCTTGGCGATAGTTTTTTGTTATGAAAAGTGGTCGACGGGATAATAGAGAAGTATCAATTTTCTTATTTTTAATTTGAGAAAGAAACAATAATCATGGATTTAATTAATTTTGCAATATGCGGTGCAACCAAAACAATTCTGATTAAATCGGTACAGATATCGCAGACGCACCGGGGTTAATTTTTGGCGCCTAAATGTCGATTTTTGCTTTGTATGGCAACCTAGTGTTTTATAATAAAATTGAATATGTGTGTAAATAAATAAAATAAAATAGGTACTTTTATGTTAGCTGGGCGTCAGGGATAACTCTCCAAATCTTGTTTCAATTGGAATCATTTAAATTGCAACATTTTACGTGAGATTTGTTATTCATATTGATATGTTTATGTTTGAATATTTTATTATGATTATATTCTAGCTAATTTTAAGTAAGTTTTTTTAAGATTTTATATTACAATGTTAAATAATAAATTTAATATTACCTAGTTGATATTAGCTAATGTCAAAAGATTGGCAAACCACAGAGTTCAGAAAATAAACGCTATGCCTGGCAAAAGTGGGTGTTGTCGACTTTATGACGTCATAAGCAGAAGTAAATGTTTAATTGAAAATTACGGCTAATTAATTAAATTTTCGAACAAACGAATGCACGATAACAAATCTGTATCCAAATATCTTTCATTTAAAAAAAGAATGGTGTAATTTGATGCAGTAGTTTGTTCTGACGGATTGTCGAAAGAAATCGCTTAGCGTTTTAAATATATAGATGACTTTTGCGAAATGAAATTTCTCGAATTTCAGTCGCCTATACTATGGAACAAGGAACCTAGGAACGTAGGTTCCTTGTCCCATGACCTATACAATCCGTCGAAAACATGGGAGATATTTTATCTGTATGCCGTTTTTCTTTTTAATTCATCATTCCCGTAAGGGGACTTACAAGCTTACTTTCAGCTCCGGTACGATAAGTTCTCTGAATTTTATAGACACAAGATAACTTGCTGTGCTTCAACTGCATTGTGGAAAATGTTTCTTATGCTTGAAAATATAATATAGCCACGAACGAAAATATAGAATAACCTCTTCCGAGTTACCCACGATCCCGAAAAGCGTTATTCGTTATCATCAGAAATTCCAGAAACCAATATATTTCCGAGATTTACAGAATCCTTTATAAAAACAAAGTTTCTTTTGCTGCCGCCGATTTTCGGAAATGTTTCCGAGTATTTTTAGAGTGTATTCATTAGTTTTCTCCAACCGAAATATCGGTTTTTCGGATGCTATCAATTTTCAAGTAAGCATTTTGATGTTCAACAGAGATGTTTTACATATACACACATGATAAATTAACAGAATTGACATTAACATTAACTTTATTTTGTTACTCTTGCATGTATAAATTTATTTGCGCAGCTGAAAATGTTTAATTGAGAGTTGATAGTATCCTAAAAACAGATATTCCGCGTTGAGAGAACTGATTAAAACATTATTAAAACTACTCGGAAACGTTTCCGAAAATCAGCTTCAGCAAAAGAAGTTTTGTTTTTATAAATGCTTTACAAATCTCTTTAAGGGGTTTCGGATGATAAAGCACACTTTTTGGAATCGTGGCTAACCCGGAAGAGATTATTGTATATTTTCATTCATGGTTACAATACATTTTCGTAGTAGCATAATTTTTTATTTTTATTTATTTATTTATTTTTTTTTTTTTTACAGAGTATGATATTTTGATTCAGCCTTGTAACAATAATAGTCCTTTTTTAGCATTATTATTTTTTCCTTTTAAAATAGTGATATCCATTAACACAGAATTTTTGCTTGTAATCAAAAAGTGCTTTGTTCATATATCATATGCACTTAAAATAGCTGTATGATAAAAATTTATTTTTTAATTGTGCTTTTGGACAGAGCTTGACAAATGCGGTCGCCAGGTCACCACTGGCGAGGGCGACCAAATTATTTAATTTGGTGCATTTTTTTTTTTTTTTTTGTACAAATATCAAACACAAATGACATTTCTTCTCTCCCTCACCCATACTCGTGCGTGGCAATCAGTGGACTTTCTCTTCTCTCATCCTTTTAATACAATAACCAAGTTTTAAAAAGCATTTTCTATCTCATGCACAGAAAACACAATTCTTTTTCCTTCTAACCAGCTAGCATGTTACGCGATTAGAACGTGGGGGGAAGGGGAGGTATCCATAAAAAAGTAAGATACAGTGTCAATCCAGCCTCTGTGGCATCTAAAATGGATACAATGGTTAAAAATCCTGAAAATTTTTTTGTAGGTTTCAAATCAAATTTTTGTGTTCAGAATTAAAACTGATTAATCTATCATATTCATTTTAAAGACGGGAGGGGGAGAGTAAATATTTTTACTGGCGACTAGAGTTTTTTGCTGGCTACCAGACTTTTTCAAATTTGTAAAGCCCTGCTTTTGGATGTGTATTTATTTCCGATTTCACTTTTGATAATGTCTCACTAGTAACACTGGACAACAATGGTTATGTCCCAGAACTGAAATTAGCTGATCCTAGATCAGTTTCTTGCGCTAATTCCGAATATACTTTCCATTTTTCTCTAGGTCGTGCAGTTTTTGAGAAATTTGCATATTTAAGTTTATGCAAATTTAAGTTTTTTTTCTGCCATTTTATGGAAATTTTAGGTGCAATCAATGTCATAATTGAATTGCCTTTTTTAGATTACTGGACCATTTGCTTCAGATAAATGTCGCAATCTGCATAGTCTTAACATTTACCTGTCAGTTAACGTATGTGGCAGAAATATTTAGACGTCAAGAAACGTTATTAGAAAAAAAAGAAAAAAAATGTAAATTAGGCACAATATTTCACGGTCACATGCCAGTATAATCTCGGACACAACATTTTGTAAAATAAACTGGCCAGTAAATCATAACGTAAAACAAAAAATCCAATCTGATAATGCTTTATGCCTTAAATTTACATATAATTAAATAAGTAAAATACTGACACGGAACTAAATTTTCACAAAAAAAAAAGCTTTAATGTACAAAAATTCCAAACATTCCATAAATCAAAATATGCAAATATCTCAAAAACTGAACGTGCTGGAGAAAATCTAAAAATAGATTCAGAATCATCGCAAAAACCGGAATAAGAAAGAACAAATTTTGGTTTTGGGGCAGAGCAAAAGTTCAAATTTGCTGTCCAGTGTAATTACAACAAAATTTTGTTAGAAATCTGGCGATTATATCGATATCTGTTTATCGTAATAATGATAGCGTAGCACAGAGATAGATACTATTTTTGGCCTATTAAAATCGATTAAATTTATTATATATCGTTATTAACTATTAAACGGACAAATAAATAATTTAAAAAAAAAATGCTGTCGATAGTCAGGAATTAACTAACAGCGAAAATCATATAATAGTTAAGCACAAAAACCGTTCTGTTTTGGGTGAAAAATCCTGGAAATTGGTTTTATAGAGCAGAATCTCAGTTTAAAGTAGATGAAACTCTTCCAAGGATTTTAATAATTTTTCATTGTTCATATTATTCCAACAAGAGATTCTTCAAAGAAATGATCTATACCACTAATTCAATAGTTATTTTTAAATAAAAAAAGCCCATTTACTGAAAATTAAATAAATTTTCATCATTTTTCAAAGTTATTAATAAGATTTTTTTGTATTTTTTAAAATGTTCCCGCTGTTCCATTTTTCAAAATATTTTCTCAATTTTGTTTCATTTTATTACTTAAAAATACTTTATTAAAAATTTTGCGCATTCATTTTTTAATCTAACCAGAGAGTTACTTAAAAAAGAAATAAATAAGTAAAATACTGATAACAATATAATAAATTTAATATAATAAATTTTTATAAACAAAAATTTCACACATGTTGATATACAGCGAAATTCGATGATTCGAACTTAGAAGTTCCGGAAAAAAAAGGGGGAGAATTATCCTATTAAAAAAAAAAAAAAAAAAAAAATCACTAAAGAAAAAATACTTATTTATCATTGCAAAAAGGTACATTTTTCATAATTCGAATTATTTTTAACGTATTAAATTATAAAAAGAAAACACATCTAAATTCTAAAATTAAAATTGTAGAAGCTTATTAATTAAATATACCTTACATATCTTGCACAGGAGTCAAACATATCTTACCTTTAACGTAAACACAAAAATCAAGTAGAAAAAAAATGAAATTACGAATTAAAAAGTTTAATGAAAAAAATCAGTTTTGAAAAAGTTGAAGTGGTGTTTGTTACTCTTACGTTTATTGGCCAAAGTTACAATTTCGAATAAATATTTCAGTTACTTGTCTTCTGAAGACTTTTTTATTGCAGTGTACATTACGGATTTTTCATTAGGATATTTAAGGATTTTGGGAGTAGAGTTTTACATCGGGTCTGGTAATCCGATTTTACCCGACCCGACCCGCGGTTTTGTTCAGGCCCAATTCCATAATCTTTTAATCCATCTTTTAATCCGAAATCCATAATCTTTTTCGTTGCGGGTCGGCTTGGCTTCAATTGTTTCGTGTTCGGATTGGTTTTAGGTTGGAATATGACTTTTGCGGGTCGGATTCGGGTGACCCAATTTTTCAAAAAAGTCTGGAATATTTTTTCAGATGAAAAACTTCATGTTTGAATATGAATGAACCTATATACATTAGTTTTTCTTCAGAAAAGGTCAAATTTATATTAGAGATACAGGGATCTGTTGAGTAAAAAATTGGGTCCTTTAAAGGACCCTTCACAATATTTTTCCTTTCCTCCAGGACCTTTCACAAAATTCTATATCTTAAAAATAGGTTTTTCACAATTTTTTTTCATCTTTAAACTAAATATTTCACAAATTAATCGTTTAAAACTAAAATCTGACCTGTCACTTTTACACATATAAAGAAAATATATGTATTTTACATCCATATATCGTCTTAAAAGTGTATAAACAAGAACCTGAATATAACGATCATTTCAAATTCACAAAAATAAGACTAGATTCTTCACAAATATAAAAAGCTGTTCACAATTTCACAAAAACAGGACCCTGGGAAAAAAGTCTGGACAGATCCCTGTTCTGGTAAAACCTATAGGAAATAACCTATAGGTAAAACAAAGTGCTGGACCTAACCAAAGAAATAATTTTCTTGCTGGTAATACTTGTCTACTTATACTTGTTATTATGTTTTCATGTTTTAATGCTGGGTTTCGTCATTTGGAATTGCTTTTTTACAGATTTATGTTTTGCTTACATTTAAAATTATTTTTGTGTAATTTTCTAGGTTATAAAGTTAGACAACTCAATATAATTAACTCTCAACAAAACTCAATACACAATTAATATAAATACATTAACTTGATTAAGAGTGTGTTGTAGATTTAAGTAAACAAATCTATTGGTAAATGGGCAATTCCATTAAAAAAAAAATCAACTTTAATCAATTTAAAAAAATAATAATTTTTGTAAATTAAGTTAAAAAATATAGTGAAATATATTTCAAGTTTTTAAATTAATGTTTTAGATTGAAAATGTTTAGGTTAGATGAAAAGTAAAATATTTGCAGTTATGTAAACTGTGAACTATTTAGAAGTAAGTACAGTATTCTTGAAGAAAACTGTGAAATATAATATAATTGTTGTTTATTTTTATTATTATTATTTTTAAATAAATGAATGCATGTAGTAAAATATTAAATGGTTTACAATAGTCTTAAAGCCATATACTTGCAGTGATCTGTTTAGGAAAAAATTGGGTCTTTTAAAGGACTCTTCACAAAATTTTTCATTTCAAAACAGGGCCTTCACAAAATTATTTTCCCTAAAACAGGGACCTTCACAAAATTATTTTCCCTAAAACAGGATCCTTCACAAAATTCTTTGTCCTTAAAGATAGGTTTTTCACAAAATTTTTCCATCTTTAAACCGAACATTTCACAAATTAAACATTTAAAAGTAAAATCTGACCTGACACTTTTACATATATAAAGACAAAATATGTATTTTACATCCATATATCTTCTTAAAAATGTATAAACAAGAACCTGAATATAACGATCATTTCAAATTCACAAAATTATAATTAGATTTTTTCACAAATCTAAAAAGCTGTTCACAATTTCACAAAAACATAGGACCCTGAGAAAAAAGTCTGGACAGACCCCTGAGATATGATTGTAGAATATTTGTTTCATAACTGATTAAATTATTGATAAATTTTCTTTGATTTATTGAATTATTTCGGGTTCGGGTCAGGTTTAAGAAGAATTATTTGTCGGGTTTCAGGTTAACATTAAGTAGAATTTTAGAGTTCGGGTCGGGTTTGACCCGATGGAGACTAGCCGGGAGAGCATCATCATCTGACCTAAGTCATTTCCCGGCACTTTTCGGCTTTTTACCGGTAATAGTTTAATTGATTTCTTCATCACTTGATTTTCCAGATTTTTTTTTTAAATCATTATCTTCTGTTACATATTATTCTCTATTAATATCGTATCTTAATAATAATAACAAAAATAAATAAATTAATTAAAATAGATATTTTTAGGTCGAATTAACCAATGTTATAAAAAAATGAATTAACAAACTAATTTGAACATTGGCTGTATTGCAAAGTTTTCGGGAATTTATAATTAGTTCAAATTAAACAAAAGTTCGACTTAAACGAGTTCAAATTATCGCGAATCCACAGTTCTTTATTACTGATTAGAGGACGTTAATGAACCATCATGCCAACACGAATGCAATGATGTATTTTAAATAATGGTTAAAGATTGTCCCTTAGACATATTTTGACGCTTTAAAGAGTGTAGATTGCAAAAAATTTGTTTTGAGAAAAATGCATTTGATTTGCAGTATTTTCATTAATTATCATTAAGAATAATGAAAATTCGCTTTCTGATAAGTATATGGGCAATATATTTTTATTAACACTTTCCAACATAGTTGAAAAGTGTTTATGAATTCGGGTTGTCTGTCTGTCTGCCGTCTGTCCGTGCTCAAACTCGCGTAGATATTTTCCGATTCCCATGCAATTGATCTATGTTAGTTAGGTTTACTATGGCATTTTCGGTGTTTAAAAGAAGTGTGTAGCAGTTATAGTTCCTTTACAGTTTACACGAACACTCAAAAGAATTCCTTTACATTACGGTCTATGGGGGGGGGGGGGGAATCGTTTGCAATGTGTTTTAATGTTTTTACCATATTTCAAACGTATTGAAATTAATATATATCACTGAGGTGCACTACACGATACTTACTATAGAATATGGTGGGCATAGCATTTTGATCGTTCATTTACAGGGACAAATGAAAGAATACGGTTACAATACTATTAAAAAATCTATCAATCTATTAGTATCTATTAATAACAATTGCTGGAAATGCGTTTTCAATTGTGGTTACGCGTTTTAAATTTAACACAATTTTCACCTATAACTTGATGTACAGGGTCTGTTCTGAAATTAGTAGGACTCAGTTTAAAAAAAAATATATTCATGAGAATAGTACAAACGATTAGAATTTTTCAAAGTAGCACCCTTCCGCATCTACACACTCCTGCCAACGAGTTTTCCAGTTTTCGTACGCCTCCAGGAATGTCTGGACCGGAATTCTGTTTAGCTCCCTCGTCACGACCTGTTGAACCGCCTCTACCTAGAGCTCCTATGCCTCCTAGAGCCGTGATGCTTCCCCCTGAGCGTCTATTTTATTCTTGGGAATAGAAAAAAGTCTGGCGGGGCCAAGTCGGGGCTGTAGAGGAGATGAGGCAGCGTTGCCACATTGTGCTGGACAAGATACTCCACTACGCGAAATTCTGTGTTGCTCGGCGCGTTGTCATGGTGCAGCCGATCTCAAAAACTTGGATTTGAGGAATGCTCAATTCATCAGCAACCATTCTGATACTCATCCTATGATTACTGTTCAGTAAATTTTTCACTTGAGACACATTTTCTTTGGTCTTGTTGGTCGAAGGGCGTCCATAGCGGTCGTCGTCTTCCACTCTTTCCCTACCTGCTCGGAACAGCTTGTGCCACTCAAAAACACCGATCTACCCATGGCCATGGCAGCATCACCGTAGGCCTCCTTAACCATGTCGTGAGTCTCTTTGCCCGTTTTGCCAAGCTTTACACAAAATTTGATCGCGTATCGCTGCTCCAGAAAACGCTCCTTCATTCTCCGTGACGAGGCGTTTCGACAGGGGTTCACAGTACAGAAACAGAAACCTCCCACTCGTGGACAGCCAACCTCTCGGCATAGGACCTATGAGTCCACGACGGGAAAACCTATATCTACCAGGAACCCCAGTGTCCAAAGACCCGGAGTCTCCAGCAAGTTTAAAAAAAAAAAAAAAAAAAAAAAAAAAAAAAAAAAAAAAAAAAAAAAAACAATTACACGAGCTACCCAATATTGCTTATTGCTGGGTGAGCCCAAAGTTATTACATGTATATAAGTTCTATATGAATATACTGATAAGATTACATAATATTAAAGATAAATATTTACAGATATTTACAATAATAATATTGTAGTTAAAATTTTTAATTGTATTATGCACTAGTCTATTAAGTCTTTTAAAACATAGTTTTTAAAATCTATAGATCTAGAATTTTATATAGGTTAGATCTCGGCCTGCACTATCTTCAAGGGCCGAGAGCCGAATGCCGATTTCCCCCAGCATTCCCAATATCCCCCTCCACCGAATGTGCGCGCGCCAGACCGCCTCTCGTCCGCCTGTTCGCTCAGGAAAAAACCAGTCCTACTAATTTCAGAACAGACCCTGTATATAAATTCTACAGATCATATACAGAGTAGCACAAAAGATCTCTAGTACATTTCCGTTTATTGACGGATATTGTCTGAAGGGAATTTTCAACTGTGCTATGCGTTTCCTAAGTGAACGAAATTTTAGCATACTATCTAGTATTAGATACAAATCTATTGATCACATACAGGGCTGCACAAAAATTGCTGAAATTGGGTTTTCAAATGTGTTACGAGCTGTCCAAATTGTTTACTTAGACATCATCTTTCGCCTTATTAAACGATGAAGTTCCGTTAAAGTATTCTGGAAGTGTTGGAAAGTGTTTTATACTCGACATGCTCGACGCATGATTTGTCTTACTTGTTTTTTTAAAATTTTAACAAGTAAATAAACACAAAAACAAAAATTCGCTTTATTTCGCCGATTTTTACTCATTTCAAAGTCTTTTTTAAACTGGAGAATTAGATTTTATGATCATTTTGTAGATCAATTAGAGCTGTAATGAGTCGAAAATATCTAGGACATTATCAAAGATGAAAGTATAAACAAATATTCTACTTCTTGAGAAAGGCTATCGGGTGCTTTCAAAGAGAGCGAAAATAAAAAAAAGTGAAAACGTTTATTACCGAGAATCAAATTGGGGTGATAAGAAACCCAAACAGTTGTCGCGTAGGCTGAGATTTCTTGAAGATAAGTAATGATAGCATTTCGGGGAAAGTGCTAAAGATTCTTTGCTTAAATAAAATGCCCCACTGTAAGAAAAAGAAACAAGTGGGTAAGTGTGATCGAAGATAGCACAAAAGGTTTCGCATAATATTCCTTTTAAAACACTTTATCCTTTGATAAATAAATCCAAATAAATTTCATTTTCAAAAACAAAACTTGTCGGATGTGTCAATCCCAAAACTTTCTTCTGTCTCACACAAGTTTCGCATACACTAAAAAGAATCAGCACCAATTTATATCAAGGTCTAACTGAAACTCAAGTTTTATTAAATTCCTTGCATTATTTCTTGAGATATGACTATCGCTAAAATCGTGTAAATCCTGAAAAATGCTGCATAGCAGCGCCACCTGCTGGGCGATTTTTACCAAAAACTAATCAGCACCAATTTATATCAGAGACTAACTGGATATAAAGTTTTATTAAATTTCGAGCATTAGTTCTTGAGATAGAGCTATTGCGGAAATCGCGAAAAATGCTACATAGCAGCGCCACCTGCTGGGCGATTTTTACCAAAAACTAATCAGCACCAGTTTATATCAGGGACTAACTGAATATAAAGTTTTATTAAATTCCGAGCATTAGTTCTTGAGATAGAGCACCCACAAAATTTTTGTCACATACAGACAGACAGAGTTACAGACAGACATTTTCTAAAAATAGTCAAATCGTGTTCCGGACCTTCTAAAACGTATAAATCCGTCGAAAACCGGAAGTCGAAAATTTTCATGAATCCAATACTTTCTTCTTGTAAAGATAGAAGAAAACTAAATATAGAATAAACTAAACATAGAATCCGACTTATGACTAAAACTATCTAATATTGATCCAGACATGAGGAAGCTGTGCTTGATAAAACAAGTCCACCCCTTTCATTAGCGATAGAAGCAAATTAGTGCAATCAGCCTACTATAACAGTAAATGAATCAATGTGAGGCAATATGTCATTAAGTAGTGTGGCTTTTTCCAAAACCAAAACACTTTATTTTGATATTGTATGCATTATTAAAATTTAATGATGATACTACTTTTTGCTTGAATGTTATTATAAAGCAGCCAATCTAAGTACCAATTTAGTAATGTAATCATTAATTTTTAAATACAATAAAATCTGCTATGACAGAAACACAAAAGATCGGAGATATATTTCGTTTTAGAAAGGTTCCTTTTTACATGTTGTTATTGAGTTTTCAACTATATACACACACTGCTGGTTCTTAACTAAAAACACAAATGGACTGTATAGATGCGGTTTATTCACAAACAACAAAATGCGAGCCATCACACGGCTTATTCCACAACATTCTTTTTTCACATTCTAAAAACAACAAGAAAACAGAACACTGAGTGTTGCCAAACGCGGAAAGTAAGAAAAAGAAACTTACATGAACTCGGAGCACATGAAATCAAGGAACATGCAGCTTTAGCTCGCTGCAGACGATAATTACACAAACATTCTGGCCCCCGTTGAAATCCCCTGTGATTTCAACAAGTGGTTAGTTGCTTACAGTTTCTTACTACAATGAAAAAACAATTAATAACACAAACAAATTACTGCAAAAAAAAAAAAAAAAAAAAAAAAAAATATATATTAAACAGTTTTCAGTTCACAGTTTTTAGTTTCTATAGGAAGAGGACACAGATACACTACTGGACGACAAAAATTTGCGAATTTCCTCACTCTGCCCGCACTGCAAAAGATATTTGTCAATTTCTTTCTCTGAACCTTTGAAGCTGGCTCCACAGTCACTAAAAATCTCAAAAGGTTTCCCTCTTCTTGCAATAAATCGTTTTAATGCACTTAAGAATGCCTTTGTTGAAAGATCTTCGAAGACTTCAAGATGGGCTGCTTTGATGACGAAGTAGATAAATACACACACATATGATTTAAATGATTTTATTGCGCGTCCTGCACGATATTTAATCATGAATGGCCCTGAAAAATCTGTTCCAACTCGATGAAAGGGTCGTGATTGTGTTAGTCTGGATGCTGGAAGATCAGCCATTATTTGTTTTTCAGTTTGAGCTTTATATCTGCAACACGTAACACAAGCTCTTACCATTTTTCGAATAACAGACCTAGCAGTAATGATCCAAAATTGCTGTCTAATTGAAGAAAGAAGAAGTTCTGGACCTGCATGTAAGTATTTTTCATGATAATGTTTAATTATGATCTTAATCACATGGTGCTTTGATGGTAATAAGATTGGGTGCTTTTCATTCTCCGACAGCTGTGCGCTTTTCAATCTTCCTCCTACTCCTAATATTTTGTTATTGGACACAAGCACATGAGACTGCTATTTGCAGGTAGCGCTTTTCCAGCTTTTAAATACCGAATTTCCTTACTGAAGTTCACTTGTTGAACTATCCGAATAATGCAGCGTGTTGCGGCTTGAATTTCACTGCTTGATTAAAAATGATGTATTTCTTTCTACACGTGTTACCTTTGAATTGGAGATGAATCTCAATATCCAAGCAAATATGCGTTGCAACTTGGAAAACGAAGATATTTTTGATATAACATCAAGCTCTTTTACAGTTTCAGAAGCTACAAATGATAAGGTTTTACGTGCTTCTGGTAATTCTTCATTTATGGGAATAGGTTCATGCACTGGAACCTCACTACTTCTTAACCATAGTGGGCCGTTCCACCACAAGTCATGGGACAGTAGTTCTGCAGGAAGTAACCCACGTGATGCACAATCAGCAGGATTTTCTTTTCCGTCCACATGGTTCCAATTCTCAGCTGGTAAAATGGATTGGATTTCAGATACTCTGTTGGCTACAAAGACTTGCCATCTTTTAGGATTTGATCTTAGCCATTACAATACAATTTGTGAATCACTCTATGCGTGAGCAGAATCAGTTTTTATATGTAATGCAGCTTTGACTGCCTGTATTAAGTGTGCCAGTAATACTGCAGAACATAATTCCAGTCTTGGAATCGTGACAGGTTTTAGTGGTGCTACGCGAGTTTTAGCTGTTAAAAGTTTCACATCAATGTTAGAGTTATCACAAGTTTTAACGTAAATAACTGCTGAATAACCTTTTTCTGACGCATCACAAAATCCGTGAAGTTCACATCGAGAATAATTGGGCAAGATTACTTTTCTAGGTATATATATGGAATTTAAAAGTTTGAATTCTTGGCACAAAATTTTCCACTTTTGGTCAATATTTGCTGGTACTGCGTCATCCCATGATAATTGTAATTTCCACAGTTCTTGAAGGATCATTTTAGTTAGAATCACAAAAGGTACAATCCACCCCAATGGGTCGTACAGCGTTGATACAAATGACAGAATAATTCTTTTAGTAGGGACACCTTGGTAATTTATACCACTGAAATTACATTTGAACATATCATTATCAGGATGCCATTCCACTCCTAGAACTTTTGTGGCCTTATTGCTCACTACACTATGTATATTATCGTTAATTGTGTTTGATAACCCAGCATTTTTCAATAGTGATGGTTCATTTGTGGACCATTTATGTAGCTCAAGCCCACCTTTTTTTAGCATTTTCTGCAAATCAGATATCAATTCAGTACCTTCCTGACTATTCTCAACACCAGTTAAAACATCGTCGACATAAAAATCTCTTAAAACTATAGACTTTGCTTTTGGGAAATTAAGACCCTCATCAATTGCTAACTGACTCAAAGCTTTAATTGCAAGATATGGAGCAGCAGCAGTTCCATACGTGACAGTATTTAAGCGAAAGACTTGTATTTGTTTAACTGGACTATCTCTCCATAAAATTCTCTGAAAATCCCTATCTTTGTCATGAATTTTTACCTGCCTATACATCATTCTTATATCAGCTGTTATGGCAATATTATGAAATCTAAACCTTAACAAATTCCAAATTAAATCATCTTGTATTTTGGGACCTACCATTAGAGTGTCGTTTAAAGAAACATCTGTTGTTGTTTTAGCACTCGCATCAAAAACTACTCTTAATTTGGTAGTTAAACTAGAATTGTTTAAGACGAAGTGGTGTGGAATGAATAATGTTTAGTTTCTAATTCACGATCTGTATTCGTAACTAAGTCCATGTGGCCCAGACATAAATATTCTTTCATAAATTGCACATATTGGTTGTAAATTTCTGGCATGGATATTAGTCTTTTCTCAAGATAAAGAAATCTTTTGTGCGCCATTTGGCGTGAATCACCTAAAATATCTCGATCCTGTTTGAATGGTAATGCGACTGAATAGCGGCCTGATTTTTCTCTAAAATGAGAACTCTCAAAATGTTTTTCACAATGTTTTTCTTCAACTGTTAAAGGTTGCACATTTGGAATATTTTCTAATTCAAAGAATGAATTTACTAACTCGTCAGTTTTGTACTTAAATGATTTACATGTACTGGATCAGTTGCCAGCGTTTCAAAATTTGTAGTACCCGAAATTATCCACCCAAGTCTCGAATTTAAGGCAAATGGAAGGTTAGGTTCACGTTTGACAATTTCACCAGTCACTAAATGCATAAATACATTTACACCAAATAAAATGTCAATTTTTTGTGACTTGTAAAACAATGGATCAGCTAACACTAAATCACTGAAATTATCGCAAATGACTGAAGGAAGGTTCACATAGGGAATATTATCTGTCACTTTATCCATTACGAATGCTGATGTTGATACTCTGAGATCACTTTTGAAGTGAGAAGTGAATAATAAATCGACTTCCCCATTACTCACAGTATTAAATGTTCCCAAACATGACACAGAAATAGAACTATCTTTTACCTTTAATCCTAATTTGTTTACACATTCTCTAGAAATAAATGACTTCTGAGAGCCTGTATCACATAAACATCTGCATTTTACAAAATCTTGTTTACAATTTTGAACTTTTATTAATGCGGTACACAACAAAATATGACTCTTTTGATTACTCTTTGCGTTTGATTCATAATGAGAGGCACAGACTGTGGACGAAACATTATCACTCGCTGACTCAACTTTTTTAGGGATAAATTCTTGTGCGTGTGGGGACGTACTATTCGTCTGAGTCTTATTCCTTGAATTGTTTACCATGTGCAAAACACTATGATGTTTCTTAAAGCAATGATGGCACGTATTTAGACTCTTACATTTATTGAGAAAATGCATATTAGATAGGCAATTGAAGCAATAATGATTATGTTTTACGAAATCTACTCGTTGTTGAACAGGCAAATTAAGAAATTTCGAGCATTTAGCTAAACTATGGTCTTCTTTACAGTAACCACAACCCAAAGTAGCTACAAAAGCATTACTCTTATTTGGAAATACAGATTTAGGTACCTTATTTACATTTACCACTAACTTGCTATTTTGAAGAGTTCTTGCGTAATTCTTAAGAAATTCAATTAAGTTCTTAAGTTTCGGAATTTCATTGCTTTTAAGCTGACGTTCCCACCACAATTTTGTAGAAGGATCCAATTTTTGCAAAATTAAATAAGTCATTAATGTATCCCCAAATTTGTCAATGGTTTGGTTCAATACTTCTAACGAGCAAATAACTTCATTAATGTTATCCACTAGATTTAAAATAGCAACAGCTGATTCTGTTTGAATTGCTGGTAAACTTAGAAATCGTTTAATATATGCAAAAATTTGTTCTCTCTTATTTGAATATATTTCGCCTAATAGATTCCATGCGATTTCAAAATTAGAATCCGAAATTTGAATAGACTGAATGACGCGATACGCTTCACCTTTCAATGAAGCCTTCAAATACTGCAATTTTTGAGCATTAGATATAGTCGTATTACTGTTTACGCATGCATTGAAAAGATCTTTGAAAGCTATCCATTCAGTGATATTGCCTCCAAAAGTAGGTAATGATGACCTAGGTAATTTAATATTCTCAGAAATGTTTTCTGAAATTACACTATCAGATTTATTTTCACTCTTACTTAACTTAGCATTTTCGATTTTCAATACTTTTTCACCTTTAAATTTCCACAAATCAATTTTATCTGAAAATTTCCTGTGCGGTATCTATCTCACTCTCTAATTGTTTAGATTCTGTAATTAAACTTTCAATTTCACTATCCAGTTTTTTTAGTTCCGTTTCTTTCTGTTTTAACAGTTAAATATTTTCTTGTAATTCTGTTAAATTAATCTCACCATCTGCGATTATACTTTCGATTTTCTTAAAATGCGTTACACTTCTCCGTAGAGCAGTTCTTTTTGTTTTAAAAGTTGTTAGTTCACTCATTTTACTTAAATCAAACCCAAAACTAGTTCTAAAATATGTCAATACGAAATTTAGTTTAAATCTAAACTATTATTATCATCACAATTCCACAGTTTTAAATAGTAAATTATTTTTACACACGAAATATAATGTTCAAAGTTAATTTACCTCAGAAGCTGAGGTAATCTTTCGTCACAAAACGACATCACGGCAGTTCAGAAAAATGTTCGATTCTACATTTTTTTCCTTTCACTAGCGCTCCGGCTCGACGGACCAAAAATGTTATTGCGTTTTCAACTATATACGCACACTGCTGGTTCTTAACTAAAAACACAAATGGACTGTATAGATGCGGTTTATTCACAAACAACAAAATGCGAGCCATCACACGGCTTATTCCACAACATTCTTTTTTCACATTCTAAAAACAACAAGAAAACAGAACACTGAGTGTTGCCAAACGCGGAAAGTAAGAAAAAGAAACTTACATGAACTCGGAGCACATGAAATCAAGGAACATGCAGCTTTAGCTCGCTGCAAACGATAATTACACAAACAAATGTTATTCTATAATAGCTTTACTCTTGTTAGTACTTGGTGGTACGCGGAAGTATGAACTTCGATTTAGTGGTACGTCTGCCTAAAAGTTTGGGAACCTCTGTAAAATGATCTTAATACAGAGAAATAGCGAAAAGTATTTACTTTTATATTACTTTTACGTGAACATTTAATAGCCGTTATATAAACTCCTGTTTACATCACTAATTTACATATAAAAATAAGGATTTATATGATAAATAAATAATATTAGCTTATACTTAGTATTTTTTAAAGCAATTCCAATGATTTTACCATGTTTTCTCATGAGTTTTATATAAAATTAGCGATTTTGTATTAACTTTCAATATTTTCCATGATAAGACTAAATCTTTTCTATCATAAAAATACCACTAAAATTTCATTTAAGTTCATATTAACTTTTAGTTATACTTTTCTTGAACTTTTACTTAAAATCATGTAAACTTATAGAAAAATTACCCTGCTTACACAAATCGAGTTTACTAGACAATATTATTTTCTACGTGAATACGAATACTATACATTTTAAATTTTATTCAAACATTTTTTATTTCAAATGGCCTAGGTTATGAAATCGATACGTTCTACCAAATATTAGACATTTTAACATGAACTTAGCTACTACTCACATACCTATTTTAACATGACTTAGATGATGTAATAGTATTTCACCCATTTCTTTCAGAAATATACATATAAAAATATGAATTTACTGAGTAAATATCCAATTTTAGTTTGCACTTAGTGATTTTTTACACCATTTCAATGATTACAAACTATTTTTATATCACAGAAACGAAAAACAACGCATTTTTTCCCTCGACTTCGGTTGTTTAAAGTGTCATTTTAAAGGGTAGTATAATGATTGCAACCAT
This sequence comes from Maratus michaelseni, assembly GCA_963931845.1. NCBI lineage: Eukaryota > Metazoa > Arthropoda > Arachnida > Araneae > Salticidae > Maratus > Maratus michaelseni. The sequence goes on along the minus strand of OZ007592.1, from coordinate 324,089,039 downwards.
TGTACAATTCTTACTACCCTTTAAACTAACCCATTATACTATCCTTTAAAATAACACTTTAAATAACCGAAGTCGAGGGAAAAAATGCCTTGTTAGATTTAGGTCTGGTTTTGCTGTTCAACATCGATCACGTGATCAACTTGGATATCTGAAACAGCGGAATGGGGTTTCATTTTCTTTCCTTTAAGGTAAATATTTTATTGGTTGTGTAATTCGAAATCACTCGTTGTAGAATGTCGTGGATTTCTCAGGTCATAAGCAGATAGATATGTTTAAATTATACTCCGATATGAATTTTCGGTCCAATTTCGACTCAACATACTATTTACCTGTATGCATATCTATCCGAAATCTACCTCTGTATTCATCACCTGAAACGATAACATAAACTGAAAGTCCACTATACAAGGGCCATCGTGAAAACAACTTTCCTCTCTTAGCGGGCTTACTTTGAGCTTTTAAACACGTGACCTGATGTCACAAACGAGATCGACTCTCGTGTTTAATTTCCTTTGGTCGTGAAGTTTCGCCATTTTTTTTTTTTTTTTTTTTTTTTTTTTTTGCTTCTGTATTTCAGATAAATTTTACGTAAAAATGGTTTTCAAAATGTTAATTTTTTGAAAATATATTATTTGGACTATTTGGATAAATAAAATAAGTAAGTACCCCTTTTTTATCTCATTATTTAAAACGCAAAATAGTACATGTATAGCGTGTGCCAATTCAAGAATTCGAATGTTGTAAAAGTTATATTTTACTTAATACTTTAATAAAGGTAATCGCTTACCCTTTCTGTTGTGTTGAAATAAATCGGGTTTCGCCGGGGATGACCGTGCATATTCTACTATTATAATACTATTACTACTATTAACAATTTTAAACATTTAGTATCACTTTATTCAAACAATCGCAATGGCGAATACGCACATAAAAATATACACAGAATGTCAACAGACGATAATTAAACATTATTATTTTTCTGACTTCATTATGCTTTTATATTGACTCACTACTGAAAAGACTGAAATTTTAGGTCTGGAATTCATAATTAAATGCAAATGTGGAAATGAACTTTTATATCTATTTAGAAATAGATGTGAATAGATGTGAGTTTCAACGGATTTATTTTGGAGAATTAGAAATTTATTTATTTTTTATTTTTTAATTTTAATTGGGGGACTTAAATTTTTCGAGTTTTTTTTTTCGCGCAAATAGGTGTACTCTAACACAAGGTGAGATGATTCTTTTTTTCTTTTTTTTGTTTAATGAAATAGAAATTTAATTTTTTCATTTTTATTGGGGGACTTAGAAATTATCTTTTCGAGTATTTTTTTTTTCGATGGAAATTGTGTGTAACTTTAGCGCGGCGATAGTTTAAATACATTTATTTTTGAGAGAGAAAATGTGGTGAAAAAATTTTGCGAGGAATATTTTATTATATTTATTTTATTTTGCGGAATGGAAAATATTTAAGGATTTTTTTTTTTTTTTTTTTTTTTTTTTTTTGCGAAGTAGAGAATTCGAATTTTAGAGGTGAATGGTGGTTTTAAATAAAAATGGTAATTAAGAAATAATGAGGGGAATTAAGAAATTTTTTCATGTGTTGTAGTAATTTGCATCGAACCCCTTCACAAAAAATCCAATGGATTCAAGAAAAAACTGTACCTTACTGATAGCCAAAACATATAGGTTTCTCAAATGGATTGAAATATAAAATAGGTTCTACATAATGCATTTTTTTAGTATAGCGTATATAAATAAAAATTAAAATAGTTAAAAGTTACAGGGACCCTTCGAATGAAATGGTTACACGGTTTAGGGAACCCTTCGAAAGAAACTGGAAAAAGTTATAGATATTGAACCCTTTCATAAAAAAATCCAACGAAATCACGTTACGGAGACCCTTTCTAAAATGAGTTCTTCACCCTATCTAGCGATACAGAGGACTTCACAAAAAAATTGAATAGGTCCCCTGTTTGAACAAAAAGGCCCAGGCCACTTCGCAATGTACCTGTAAAAAATACTGTGATTGTAAAAGTATTTTAAGAAATAGAGTGCTATCCCCAAGTGAAAAATGAGTACGTACTCATGCAATGTGTACACTGTAAAAATAATGTAGGTCATGTTATAATTCTGCATAAAATAGATTTTACACGGAGTGCATTTTTAGTATAGCGTGCAAAATAAAATATAGGAACGCTACGAATAGTCTAAATGATAAGAAGCACGACCCATTGAATCGTTACGGAAAAAAAAAATTATCACGGTATAGGTCTATTAAAGAAGAGAGGAAAGTTTACGTATGTAATAATTTAAATAGAGTTTTTAATTTGCTAAGGATTAAATTAATATTAAATGACACACCTCTTTCGCAGTAGCTTGTTGAAACAAATGAGTGATGTCATGGGTTTTTCTGATAGAATGACCTCACGGATTTAAGGAGTGGTATATCATCTCAGTGATCGTATCGCGCTCCACACACCAATCTTATCTATGGGGCCATATCATGATACTGCAATAAGAGAGAGTATAAATGAACTAATGAAGGGAGTCTGAAAAAGTTTGTACAAATACAGGGTCCCCTAAAACATGCGTGAATTATACTGCACTAAAGTGTTATCCCACCCCTTCAATATAATTTAGGCTAACAATACGCACTTCAAAAAATACAAAGTGACCACAAAAAGGATACGAATGAATGAAGAATTTTAACGTAAATATAAAATAGGATCTACAGTAAGCAACAATAAATAAATAAATAAATAAATAAATATACAAAAAGGAAAAATCATGTGTCACAGTATAGTTTATGAAACACTTTCCAATGCTATCAGATTAGTGTTAAGAATTTTCGAATAATTTCAAAAACTATTGAAATACGTGAATTGGTAAAATATAATTTTTAACTTGAGTTTCATACCTAGTGCAAAAGTACCAGTTAGATTTTACTTTCGAATGTTTAAATTTGTAAATGGTTCAGTTTGGAGAGGTAAAATGGTTATCAAAGGGCTATATTTTAAGATGAAAAGTTTTGTGAAGGGCCCTGTTTTGAAATGAACAGTTTTGAAATAAAAAGCGACTTAAGAACGGTGTTAGATTAGCAAAATCAATTTTAAAATACTAATAATTAAGAAATAATTGAAAAATAATTAATGAATGAAATATCCTAACGATGGGACTTATAATCAAATTTATAATCCTGTTTTGAGATGAAAAATTTTGTGAAGGGTCTTGTTTTGAAATTAAAAAAAAAAAATTGTGAAGGTCCTGTTAAAGGATCCAATTTCTTCCTAAACATACTCCTTACTACAAATAATGTAGTTTGTATACATTTTGAAAAGGTATGAATATATTTATACATCGCGCTGTAGTTTTTAAATATTTTTTTCAAAGTTAGATTCGTACAATGAAGCGAGATTGATACTTAAAACCGTTAATGTATGCGAATTAATGTATCCTTTGTTGTTAGACTGTGTTTGTCTTTGTAGTAATTAGTTAGAGAAAATTGCTAAAAAGATGATTAAATATTATTGTGAGCTGAAATAATTTGACAATTTAACAAAATTAAATTTAATCTGCGATTCTTCTTTACTGCAAATAATTGTATTATCTTATTTGTGTTGATATTGCATCACCGTTGTATTGACATTAGTGTCAACTAAATTAATATATTTTGGACCAAGAGGATATATTGCACTTGGAACAGCTAAGTTTGTCCTAACTTTTTGAAAGGTTGGAAATGAGACTATAGTTGGATTTTTCAAAAGTCTCAATTCAATAATTTAGATTATGTATTACCAGGGTGCTTTAGAATTATTTTTTCTTTGATATTTTGCTTTTGCAGAGTCCCATTTAGAAAAATTCGTATGGATTTGAAAAAAAAATTCTAGAAATTGCAATCTTATTTGCAACACGCTGACGGAATTAAATAATAAAGAGATGCTAACGTCAAATTTTGATTTTAAAATCTATATAATAGTTGATTTTATTCATTCTTGACCGTCTTGACAGATAGTTAATGGCATATTTATGATCTCTACAGAAATTTCACAGGGGGTGGGTCCAGTGGCGTAGCTACGTTTTTTTGCACCCTTTGCAGGATTAAATTCTGCGCTGCCCCCCCCCCCCCAATAATAATAATAAACAAACCTCATATTATTTTTCCTCAAGACGAAAAGAAAAGTCCTTCCGGCTTGTACTGGAAGAAAAAGGAGCTTCCCCCTCTTGTTTTTAAGAATTCAGCTAATTTTACTCAAACACACAAAGCTAAAATGTGTGGAACCGATTATAGAAGATTCCTAGTTTTCGTCTATAATGAATTTGAATGGGAATTCAAAAAATTAGTCAGCTATCGCCAAGTTGACTTCATTTATGGCGAACTACTTTTATCGCCAAGATATTTAGCTAAATATCGCAAAGCTTTGCGAGAATTTGACAATAGCAGCTATGACTATGTAGTTTTAAACGTATGAGAGTAGCAACACAATGATTACAACAATGAAAGTAAATTTACGAAAACCACGTTTGCTACAACTCATAAATTAAACCCTATTATGAAAAATAAAAATCTGCTGTCTTGTTTCATTTAGAAGGTGCGTATACTTTTTGGAATTTCCAAATATTTACATATGCCCTTAGGTAGCAAAACTTCAGCAAATATTTTTCAGTTGATTTGCTGTTTTATTTCTTTTTTTATTTTGGACAATCTTTAAGGTGCATTTCATAAAATAAAAAATAGGATTTGCGCAATATAAATAGCTTATTTTCTAAAAACAAAAATTGTTAAGTAAAAAGTCATTTTTACTGTATTTAAAATTTTGCCAGGACATTTTTAACTAATTAACTTTTTGAAATGTGGTCTTTACTAGAGATCTTACATTAGATCCTAACTTATTCTCTAATATAGGATCTCTATTCTTTACAGTTATAGAGCAGATTTGTAAGAAAAGTATGAAAAAAAATGTTGCGAAAAGTTAAAAATTGTAGGAAAAGTGTGATTTTAAAATTTTCTTTAAAAATTTTTTAATTAGGTATTTTTAACACAAAATTAATTTTATCTCAAGAATTATGTTTTTGTTCGATTAAATCATAAAACTTTAATGAAACAATTTAATAATATCAGTAAAGACTGCACTTTAAAAATTTACAACGGTGCGCCTTGTTTGCAAATTTTAATTACTGTAAAATGTTTACTTTGATTAGCCCAAAGATAAAGAGAGAGATCCTTGTCCATTCAGATGAAATTTGGTTAGTTTCTGTCTCCTTGCTTTCTTTTAATCATGATGGCTAATCCTTTTTTGAAAACCACTCTAAATAACTATTATGATCTTGTTGTTTAAAAGTAGCGGCATAACTTAGGTTGCGCTTCCGAAACTTATAATATTGTGGCTTAGCCGTAAAAAGAATGCAGATGATCTCTGCAATAGCATATCTGAGTATTAATAAATAAATAATAACAATAAATACCGGATACAACGAGCGAGGAATTTGATTTCGAATATAATAAACCTCCAAAAATTTGGCATATGGTCTGCCCGTTTTATTATGGCTTTAATAAATTTTTATTTTAATTTGTTTTATAAAATTTTGCTCTTTTTAAAAAAAATATTCCTGAAGATCTAATAAAACATTTCAGATATAAAATTATCTATGAGTAGCGTTATTTTTACCTTTGAAAATCATCTATTGCTATGTTTGTACATTTCCTTAATGAATAAAGATTTCATTCCTAATACATGAATTCATTTTTATTTATTACATTCTTTTATTTAACTTAATTTGGTTTTTATATGTAAAAGTAGAATTTTCTAATTGATTTTTCACTCACTTCCTGATAGGGTAATATAATTATAAAAACTATGTACGCAGACAATACAACATTTTAATTTTTAAGGACTTAATTATAAAAGATAAAAATAATTTTAAGGCATTTTTTCGTCAGTTGGTCGCAATAAATCGCCAAATAATATTTATGATTATAATTGTTAAGAGTTACAACAAGAATGGAGTTAATTATGCGCCAAACCAAGTTTGCCAAAATATTCCAGCTGGCTGGAAAAGTGCAACAACGAAATATTTTAAACACTAAAACGTTGAAAATATAAATAAAAAAGAAAGAGTGTAATAATAATAATAATAATAATAATAATAATAATAATAATAATAAACTCTTTTATCATTAATCAATATCAAATAATTTATGACCTTACGTTGAGAAAATAGATCAGAAATCCCGAATAGATAGTTTAAAGAATGCTTTTTTTCTGTTGCATATCTTGAAAAAGATATAAATAATATATAAATGTTGTAATAATAATAATAATAATAAAAATTCACCAGTTCGCACTTTCAACCAAGCGTAATTTTCGGCGAATTTTCAATTATCGGGACACATGCCAAATTACCGTATTGTACCGGAAATTTTTTGGAACTACATGAATTGCAGTCATGCAATAAACTGATTTTAAAGATAAACATGGAATGCTTATAAATGTGCGACTTAAAACATAATTGTTTATTTTTATTAATTAATTTGTATTAGAAAACTGATTACTCATGAAAACAACACTGTTTGTCACTCAAAGAACAGAAGAAAAGAAATCGACCTTACAAATATAAAATGCTCGCTTCCTCTTTACGTGGACTAGATACTCTTTTTTGCAAAAAATGACGAAAATATCAATTTTCCAATTTTTTGTTTAGAAATGTAGTTAGACATCCCTAGTATATTTTGGTAAATGATCTGATGATTTTAAATATCTAAAGATCCGATTATTATAAATATGTGAAAAAGGCTTTTTTACTGGATCGATTTCCCCTTAAATGATTCAGGATAGAAATTTAAATTAATTTTCTCAGTTCGAGTTTTTTTTACAATTGGCTACTTTTAAAATCATTTAAAAGAACAATATGAGAAAAAAAAATGCACTGATTACTCTATTTTTTAAATACAATCGATAAAAATGTTTTTTTAATAAAAATTACTTAAAAAATATTTCCCTGTTCTTTTATATTTCTTCATTATATTTAATTTTCTGTAATTTTCAATGTTCATTTAATATTTAAAGATACTTTGAATGTTTATATTCTTTGTTCAAGACTAGACGAACATTTAAATTATCTTTAGAGGCTGCATGCCTCAATACTGCTCGCGAAAGATTTTTTAAATTGTCAAATTCTTCTAAAGATAACCCACTCTTAATTGCATTTAACAGTAAACAAGTCCAACAGAATAATTTTGATTTTTTTTCCATTTCCACACAGCCATTTATTTGTATTGGTCTTACTACAAAGACTGAAAAGTTTTGCTTTGATTTTTATACGTTTTAAGAATGGAAAGTTTGGAGGTACGTCGCCCACATTTTATTATTTGGCTTTTCTCAATGTCAGTTCGACGGAAAAATATAATTTATAATAAAGAAGGAATAATATATTTGCATACAGTTCCTCTAGCTAAATCCATTTTGCACTGGTTCACAGAAGCTCCTATTACACAAAAATATCTATATGGAATGCTAATAATACGAAAATCAGCAGAGAAATGAAGAAATGTACTTTTGATACCAGAAATGCAACGCCAGCTGGGCCCTTTATTTTATAATTTGGAGGCTAGACAGTCAGAAGCTTCCCTCTGTGATTCGCACTTATGGATCTCTCCACTCTCCCCTCCTTGGACGATTTTCTTCAAAGCGTTCAAACATCGAGGAAACCCACTGTTTAGTGGAAATTCCTAAGTATGATGATGAGAAAAAAAGTCAACAATTCTTATTTATTGTCAAAATATGTGAGCTAATTTCGGTTTAAAGGGTTTTTCAACTAGGCGGCCCCACCCACATATCATTTTGCTCCCCCTTTCAGATACTTAATCATGTAAGGTACCAAATGTGTTGAGCCATCCCTAGAAACATTTGCAGAAGTTTTCTCTTTCATTATTTAGATGTAATAAAATATTTTACTAAAGAAAACATTCACACATACACAGAAAAAAAGTTCAACAATTTTTATTCATTTTCAAATTATATGAGATAATTTTGATTAAAAACCCCTCTTACTTTGGCTACTTTGGCGCTCCTTGGCAGCGGCGCCCGGGGCGGAATCCCCCTTGCCCCTCCTTAGCTACGCTACTGGGGGGAGGGGGGGGGGTCAAACTTTGGTGATTCCCGCACGGGTTAAAGACTGTTGCAGCAGTGTTTAATAACAATCAAAATCCCATCTGAAATTTAAATTCCGACTACGCCACTGCTAAACACTGCTTCAGTCGGACGCACATTTTTTGAACTTCGGGACCTCTCGTGTAAGACAATTATTTAAACACATGACCATAAAACCATTACAAAAAATTTATGAAAAAATTTTAGTTCCTCTTTCTCTTAGTGTTTTATTATTTTAAGTCACTTGCAAAGAATAAATTTTGCTTTTTTTCATCAAAATCATCAGAAAAAAGGTAAATTAGTTCACTAATTTTCAAAATGTAATAGGATGGGGGTAATGACCGTCCCCTATCTCAGTTATTTAATCCTAAAAACCAGAGGGTATACGTTAGAAAGTATACGCTATAGTTTTAGTTAAGAAACAGAAGGTATGCGGAATTTCCCCCAAAAAATCCAGAAGGTCTACCGCATATACCCTCTACTACTTCCTTGCCATAGGTGCCGACTACGAGGTAGGGAAAGAGGCATGTGACCCTCTGGAAAATTGCCGAAGGGGTGTTGCCAGGAGTGTATACGGTGATATACGCAGTGTACCTTCTGGATTTTTCTAAAAACCTCCGTATACCCTCTGTTTCTCACGTAAAGGTATAGCGTATACTGTCTAGCATATGCCCGCTGGTAATTTTACGACTACAGCAGACTGGTGTTGCCACCCTTGATGATATAAAACAAATAATGGGAGGTTTGTTCTCATCCAGGATCGACCGTGCTCCTCCCCCCCCCCCCCCCATCCGCTGAAAATTAAAAAAGTCGGTGCCCCTGCCCCTTGCTGGAACCAGGTTGATTACGCCACTGTCGAACATACGTTTCTGGAACTTCAGGTGTCCATCTTACTACCGGGCCGTTTTAGCGTGCAAGTCCTATAGTTGCGCATCCCGTCTAGTTTTGCAAAAGAACGATGCCTCGGGAAAACAGATCTCCGTGCGATCCCGACCTCGGAATCAAAGAGAAGAGGTGAATGAATATCTCCCCGGTGACCTCACTCACTCCTCTCTCTCCTTTTGCGCTTGGCGCTCTTTCCACTTGCCACGGCAACCCCACTTGCGCGAAAGGAATGTGACCGAACGGATAGTCAGTGACCGACGCACAGCACACGGCTCTCTCTCTGCTACTGACTTGTTCCGTTTTCGACCCTCTTGCGGTTCCCCCCTCTCTTCATGAATGGCACGCAGGTGGTCTCGCTTTATCCGAGAGCAGGTGAGTGGGCATCTTTTTTTTCTTCCCGATCTTTCCTTCATCTTTGCATCCTAAAGTATTGGGCAGATGAAAAGGGATGTAATAAGTTTTAAAATTATGTAAATTGCAAAAAATTGAAATATGTTATACTTTATAATCGGAGCATAGTTTAAACCTTTCGTATTTTTTTTTGTCTTTCTTAAATTTGAGGAAAAATTACTTTTAGCTTTATAAATATTAAAAGCAGCTATCCAAATGACAAAAATTAATCTTACTGAAATTTAGCGAATGTATCAATTATTTTAATTTATACTTAAATCTGACGAATATAGTTATTTTGCCAAAGCTGCCAACTTTTACTCTTTTTTTTTTTTTTTTTTTTTGTTACCGCTAAAATTAAAAGAATTTTTTTAATTCGTTAGTCGCCCGATTAATTTATAACTTCGACGCCTGTATTTTCTTTATATTTTGACATTTTGAAAAGTCGACTTACACCGGAAAATATGATAGTTTGCGTACTTTTACGTAAGAAAAGGTTCATGTCTAACTTAACTATTTTATTTAAAAAATCGAACATTTGTACCAGCTCTACCTTGCGGTCTTGCATAATAAAGTTATTTTTACTGAAAGTATGTAAAGATAAAATAGTTGTAAAGTACATTTTGCTGTTAATTTGCAGTACAAAATATTCCCATCCAAAATGCCAGCTGATTTTGCTGTGATTTTCCCTATTATCATTATCATTATCATTTTTATTTATTACTAGATGGAACCCGTCAAAACGTGACGGAAAAAAAAATACTATAACAATATCAGTAAAATAAGCTTCTTTATTATTTAAGTAGGGCTTCGTATGAAACAGTCTTTCAAATATTTTATTTTAAAAAATTCCCCCCCCCCCCCCCAGTGAAATGCTATTTCCGATGCAAACTCCAAATGAACTACACTCCGTAAATAAATGTGTAATGCAAATCAGTTTGACATTACCACCATATTCCCCACGACAAAAAAAAAAAAAAAAAAAAAAAAAAAAAGTCATAGACCTATAAAGTATCATACAAATAGTCCTATCATAAAGTATCATACAAATTTCCTACTTTCATCTCATATTCAGTAAATAAAAGAACATATAAGTATAAGCACCCCCCCCCCCCCTGGGATAATGTAATCGAATCAGCTCCTATGCGCATATGTATTGTATCTGCCCAAAGGCACCGTTGAAATTCGACGTTAAAAAAAGTTTTAAAATGTTTAAATTAAAAGTTTTAAAATGTCCTCTTTAATCATTGTTCGTTTTAAATCCATATCTTCTAAAACGCATCCATTGTTTTAAGCTAATCAATTTTTATGTAAAAATGAAGAATTTTTGTTAAAAATAATAAATTAATATGCAGATGAGGGAGAATTTTAATGTTTTCAATTGTAATTTATTTGTATGGTTTCTTCTATCCCTTTACATAATCAGGATGATGATTCCTTTTCCATCACAGTCGGTCTCTTATACAGTTAAATATCCAATGGATCTTTAAAAAAATAATAACTAACAGTTCCTAGCATATTCTGATTCAACATATACATCAACGAATTCAACATATCAATTTTATGTTAATCATAAACTAAAAATAGTTTTTTTTTTCTTTTGACAGATTTTATATTAGCGCCAAAATACTCTTTCTTATGGATAATCTGATCTTATGATTTATCACGTTTTTATTATTATTACTATTTTTTCACTTTTCATGAAGGTTAGGGATACCCATTTTCAATTGTTTCAACTTTCCAAGGGGCTTTCATTATTAAAACAAACGGATGGTCATTGTTGAGATAGAATTGAAAAATATTTCATGCTTGAAAATTATTTAAAAAGTCGTTAAATTAAGCGGCAGATTTCAAATAAATTTCAATCGAAAGCTATTTTTTTTTTTTCTAATTGAGGATGTAAGAATTGAAATTGTAAAATGTAGTAAAAAAATTAAATTTTTAGTATTTAGAAGTGATGTAAGCGCGGTGAAAGCTAAAGCGATAGTGCCGTTTGTTGTCACAACCGTTATACATTTCTAAATATTGCCACTGTGTTTTGGTTGGCGTCCAAAAGTAGACTACCATTTCTTGACATCGAAAGAAAAATTCACAGTGAAAGAAATAAGACTTTGCCGCTAATAAGGAACTGTTAAATGAACTTATAACAAACCTACCAAAATAATTCCTATAAAATATTAGCCTTACATTGTTTATTCTAGCTAAAAATACAATAATTATTTCAAGTTTTTTTTTCCTGAAATTCTTTACTTTTGTGAATTTTTTTATTAAAAAAGGAAATCTTAATAATTTAAATCCTATAATTCCTATAACTTAATCCTATAATTTAAAAAAAGTAATTGGTAACATGTAATCAAGGTATGCAATCAAGATGAAGCAACCAATAAAGGCTCCAGTTCTAATCTTTAAAATTAAAAATTGAAATATCAGTTAATATTACGCCATGTTGACACAATCGTATAAATTTTTCTTTTTAGTTTTATCAATGTCAAAATGCATTTCAAGCTAAGCATAACGTCATTTTCACCGGTACAAACTTTTCACACGTACATTTATGCTTAAGCACCATGCATACAAATAAAAATATATTTTGCATTTAATTGTAATGAAAAAAATGGCATCAACAAAGTTATAATGCTTAATGATAAAATGAACCCAATGGACAATATTTCCGTGACGTCACAGTAAATATGAATTTTTATTTGCTTAGAAAACACACGGATAAATATTTTTACCGAAATACTTAAACATTTTAACTATATTTTAACTTACAAATTAAAAAATTCGGCCTAAAAGTCACGTGCTTTTAATATTTAATATTTATTTTTTATGCTCGCAATCATTGAGTTCAGAAAATAAACTCTGTACGTCGCAACAGTGGGCGTTAATCCGATTGTCGACTTTATGACGTCATAAGCAGGAGTAAAATTTTAATTTAAGATTACGGCTAATTAATTAAATTTTCGAACAAACGAATGTACGATAACAAATCTGTGACCAAATATCTTTCATTTAAAAAAAGAATGATGTAATTTGATGTAGTAGTTTGTTCTCACGGATTGTCGAAACAAAACGCTTAGCGTTTTAAATATATAGATTATTATTATTATTATTATTATTATATATATATATATATATTTTTTTTTTTTTTTTTTTTTGCAGGGATTTTTTCTAATAAAAATTATTTCATAACATTTCTGAAAATTAAGGCAAGCAAAGGGGTGCTTTTTTTTTCGGAAATGCTTCCGTAATTTTCAGAAATCTAATGTTTTGTAAAGTTTTTGATTGTTTTCGCGTTTGGTAAGATAAGAAAATTTTTCTGGAATCGTGGGTAATTGAGACTTTGAGAGGTTACATCACATTTTCCTAAACGTTTCTACTATATCAAGAAATGTTTTCATTTTTTTTCCCCTGTAGCATGGATGGCATTAAGCGGGTGCAGGGAAGGGCCATTCCTCCTCCCTAGATTTTGAAGTTTAATTTTCTTTTTCTCAAATGATTTGAAAATAATAAAAATTAGTAAAGTTGATTCTTCCCAAGAAATATAAAATAATTAAACACTAGGAAAAAAAAAAGGAATCTTTTTTTTTTTTTTTTACCTGACCCCCACACCGCTTACCCCTTAATGATAATCTGAAACAAAAAACTCAAATCGATTCTTAAAATACATTAGTTGGAATTCAAACCTAAAATTGATAAGATAAATTAAAATTTGCAAAATGGTGGCTTTTGAAACTTGAGGTACATTTTTGGCACTCGTTTTTCTTTTTTGAAACTGTTTTTTTAAAAAATCGAAATTATTAAAAATAAAAATTATTTTAACTGTTTGTCTTACAATTTAAAAAGGTCGAGTTTAATTTGAAAAGAGAAACAGAATGTCGATCGCTTGAAATGTTTAAGAGAAAGTTCAGTTTTTTTTCACCTGACCCCTACTCCCACCCCTTAATGATAATCTGAAACAAAAAATTCAAATGGATTCTTAAAATATATTACATTAGTTGGAGTTCAAACCTAAAATTGATAAGATAAATTAAAATTCGCAAAATTATGGCTTTTGAAACAACGTATTTAAGGAAAAGACATAATTCAATATGTTTCCAAGATTTAAAGAATAATTCAATATGTTTCCAAGATTTAAAGGATCATTCATAAAAACAAAGTTTCTTTTGTTCTATACACTTTAAGAGTTTTTAAAAAAATTCCCTCCCCCCCCTTTCAAAAAAAGAAGTTTTCTGGGAGAACCTCCCCTTTAATATATTTTTTTTCTGTTTTGAAAATAAATGTTTGGATCAATAAATAAACTTTTCTTGAAAACTAGGACGTTTGTTTCAACTTATTATTTTATTTATTTATTTATTTTTGGCTACCAGCCGCAATTTTTTTTACTAAAAAAAAATGTGAAAATATAGTTTTTGACTCTAAAAAAATAAAATACGTTCCTGTACATGTTAGGTGATAATATTTATTGTTATTTTCAAAGTTTTGCTATTTAAATTATTTTTGGTCCTCTCGCAATTCAGAACATTTTATTTATATTCTGATATTATCATTAACACACAAAACATTTTTGTCTCTTTATTGCTATTTTCTTCTATCAACTAATAAATCTTTTTCCCGATCACTCAGAATTATTATTATTATCATGATACTTTTAGGTAGATTTCGTAAGAAATACAACCTATTACATTCTTCCCTAAGTTGGAATTTTTGAAAAATTTTTGCAGATCTACGCCGATTATGACTCCCAGAACCCAAAACCACCCTCAGTTCAAAACTTTATCTATCTATCTATCTGCCTATCTATCTATCTATCTATGTCACTTTTTTATGGACACGATAACTCGAATATTTCTTCACAAATCTCTTCCAAACGGATACATAAAATCAAGGGGCATAAAATCTCGGTCAAGTTCGTTAATGGGCAAAATTGAACTAAGGGGGGGGGGGGGGTAATGGGGGGGGGGAGCTTTTTGTGAAAACAAAAACCCCCCATAACGCCTTAATTATAATGCGTATCGAATCCGTTCAAAGTTATCATTACTTCTAGGAAAAGGGCCAAAAAATTATGTAACAAATTTTTGATATCATTAAAAATGGCCCCAAGGGGGGGGGGAGGGGGGTTTTAGAAGAAAAAAATTCATAATTTCGTCAATTTACAAGATATCAAATCCGCTTAGATTTATTATAAATCCTCTTACTATTATCTAAAACTTTTATATTGACAAGTTTTTTATAGGACCAACCCTTATAGCAAAAATAAATTAAAAACAAAAAAATCCCTGCCGGCTCCGCCTGCGAACAAGTTAGATTTCGAAGTGGGCAGTCCCTTATGGAACGCAACTGCGGCATCATGGCAAAAAAGTAATTTCTTCCGCAATTCCCAACAAAAAGGCGCCCCACGGTCTGCGTCTTCGAAATCTACCTGTGCCTGTAGGCCGAGCCTTCAGGGATTTTTTTAAATTTTGCATGCTTTGAACTCTTCTGCAGCTTTATATTTATTGTTCGATATTTCTATCAGGGTCAATGTCATAGTTTTTTTTTTGGGGGGGGGGGGGTGGGGAGGGGGGACATCTCTTCTATTTTCTTCTTGTGTTTGAATGTGTAGGTAGCGATGCCCCCCCCCCCTTTGTGTGTATATCTTCCTAACCCTCTCTCTGTTCACATCTTTATTAGTCTTCGCATTTGCCGCCCCTTACCCCGATACACTTTTAGATCAAACAATTAAAAATCTTCTCGTGGAACCTATTTTCTCGTTATCGGGTTAACTACTCTCTGCTATTAATCACCCGATGAAGAGAGCCGATAATTAATAACTATAGTTGTGTTCTCTACTGATTATATGAAAGAAAAATATCTTGTTTTATAGATTTCATAAATAATTAAAATTTAAATTCCCACAAATTCTTATTAATCTTTTAATGAATTCCTGTAATTCATACTTTTGTTTTGGTGTTTTTAACAATATCTCATTACATCTTTCTGGTTAATTTTGTTTTGTTTTGTTTTTATAATTCCTGATGAGAGTGGTTTTTTTAACTGTTTTATAATTCTATTTTTAATACTTGGAAATTTTTCCATAGAAAATTTCTCACGCCTTTGCATTCATAATATTCAAATTTTTAATTGCTTAAAAGGCGTAAAGCCAACATAGTGAAAAAGTATTCAAGACGGGACTCGAACCCGACTCATCAGTATGGTGCACTGACGTTCTACCAACTGAACCACTTGGAACGACACCCAGCTTGGCACTTCTCACTATAACATGTTGGCAAGGCTACAAACGCAGCACAAGATGGCATATTTTTCCGTGAGCCACCAACCCTGGGGCAAACACGAAACACAAAGAGAATCCAGCATCGATATTTGAGTAAATCTATTCACTATGTTGGTTATACGCCTTTTAAGCAATTAAACATTTGAATATTATGAATGCAAAGCGTGAGAAATTTTCTATGGAAAAATTTCCTAGTATTAAAAAATAGTTTTATTCAATTATCGATGCTGGATTCTCTTTGTGTTTCGTGTTTGCCCCAGAGTTGGTGGCTCACGGAAAAAGATTCCATCTTGTGCCGCGTTTGAAGCCTTACCAACATTTATAATGAGAAGTGCCAAGCTGGGTGTCGTTCCAAGTGGTTCAGTGGGTAGAATGTTAGTGCACTATACTGATGACCCGGGTTCAAGTCCCGGCTTGGATACTTTTAAACTATGTTTGCTATGCGCCTTTTAAGCAATTAAATTTTTGTTTTATAATTCTTTAACTAATAAAACATTTTTTTGGGGGGAGAGGTGTGTCAAAAATGTGACCTATTTATCATAATTACTACTTGTGTAGTCGAATTCTGTTAATACGGGAAGAAAGGGCAATGTAAAAGTCCTCGTTTTAACCGTTACTCGTAATACCGTGAAGATAATAAAAAGCTAAAAAAAAATCGTTAAAACATGCACGAAATTAAATTAATTATACTACTGTTAGTTGCTTTAATTATTTCAATGCTAAAATTAACTTAATATGATAAAATGAACATGAAATATCCAATCTTACATTTTGTCAATGTTATACTCTTCAGACAAAATCACAGTACTGAAGTCAGTCTCTAAATAACTAGTAATTACAAAAGACATGAACGATGTACACTAATGCAACTAATCACTTCCTCTTTTCTAGGAAAAACTCGGCTAACATTGCAATAGTCACTGCAATTTTCGAGCTATTGATTTTACATCTCCTTTTCATTTTGACAGTGGAATAAGAGGCATGAAAAGGCCAGTTAATATGGCTCAGAGTCAGGATTTAATGACAGAAACAAATAAAGGATTCCTTCTATGTTACTTTAATTCCATGGTTCAGTTGTAAATCTTGCATATATAGGAGTAAGATATTTTAAACGTCCTTAACTCTTCCTTCTTTCTTTCATTCTTTCAAGACCTCAGGACATTCATTTGCATTTTCCTGGGTGTTTGTGTATGTGAGAGGGGTCATCTTGCAGGTTGAAATTCTGCAAAACTTATAAATGACTACATTTTAACAGACAATTGTAATATTATCGACGAGAGAGAACAGTATTCTATAAGAAAGGGAATTCTTTCCTTATTCTACCCTACTTTAAGCAGAAAATCACATTGAAGTGAACGGATGTTTTGCTCGTAAATTAACCCGGATCCTGGTTGGTTGGGTGGTTGATTAGGGTTTTATGGCACAAAGTCCCTTTAGGGACATGCTGCGCTAAAAAAAAAAGATTAAAATAAAACCCGGATCCTGCTTTTGTAGCTTGTAACAAGTATAGGAAATTGTACGTCAAACGTGAGAAATGAGGTGCGTTCGTACTATAACTACTTTTATTAATATTCAGATCTTGGTGCAATAGCTGTTGCACTCTTATGCAAAAATGCATGAATACAAAATTTATTTTATGTGCAGATTTTCATATTACAGATATTAATTTTATTTTATGAAGTTAAGTTTTGATAAACTTTTACAAACAATTAATTACAATTCTGTTACATTAAAATTATACTATTTGCGCAAATATCCAATACAAGACAATGTAAAAAAAAAATCATCGTTATTATTCTACTGAAAAAAGGAATTATATCGTCTGTTATTATGATATGACTAATTTCCGTAATAAAATAAATAAATTTTAAATTGGCAACATTTTATCTTTTGTAGACATTTACTGAAAATTCCAATTGGAAACTTAAGCCTAGCTTTGAAAATTTCAGAACTTGAAATCCAAATTTAGACTCTTTTTCCATTTAATATCTATTTCTCTGGAAATATCTATTCAAAAAACTGTCGATAGGTTATATGATTTTTATAATTAAAGAATTTTAGTATACAAATTCCGTTTTTAAATTCAGTAATACGGAAATAATGGGACTCCATCTTAAATGTGACGTAATCACCATGGCAACCTAGTATCATTACCTATCATGGAATATCATTGAATTAATTACGTATGATAGCATTTAGTAGAATGAAGAAAACTTTTATTAATATCTTTTTAAATTTTGATTCGATTTTCATAAAATTTAAAATGACGCGACAAAATTCTGCAACGATTATATCTATTAAATTTTAACCCATTCGGTTGAGTAGTTTTTTTCGCTGTTATATGCGGACAGACGGACGTACCAGACGACGACTATAGGTGCTACGTATTTATATAATTACGAACGTACTAAAAATGGTTTACAGTTATATCTCTAATAACAACTTTATTTATTTATTTTTTATAAAAATAAACTTATATGCACTCAGTAATATTAAAATCTACAGTTTTTAAAAAATATTCAGGATTTTCTTTTAAAACATTGAGTCAAAACTATTCCAACCAGAAAGAGTCAAAATATAAAGCGAAGCAGACTCGAATCCGAAACATATAATGTCAACCCGACCCGCTACGAAAATAATTAGGTCAGCCCGACGAACACGAACCGCGGGTCGGATTCAGGTAAAATTGGGTTAACCGACCTGATGCAGGACTCACATAATCATCATTTGACATATAAGTTGTTGTCAAATGATTAAGACAACAACTTATGTCAACATTTAACTGAATCTGAAGTATGCAATTATATGAGATTCAATAATGATAATATTGAATTTCACATAAGGTTCAATAACGCTTCTGAAATACAGCAATAGATGACAGAATTGTTTCATTTTTAAACATTCAGTTGGAAAATCCGTCTTTAGTAAACTTGTTTCGGCTGTGTTCGACGTGGAAGAAAATTTGCTCAAAGAATTTCCGCTCTTGTATCTAACCAAGAACATGAAAAAGAAAAAAAAAAATAAAAAAAAATAGTTTTTTTATTTTTTATTTTATGTTAAACAATCCAAAGCATAAACTATCACAAACATCTATTTAATAACTATTAATGATATTTTTTTAGTGCTTGTAAACCTCACATGAAATTTGTTTTATAATTATATGTAATAAATGCAAGACTTTTAAAAATGCAAAATTATTTCTTCTTAATCAACCCTTTTGAAATATATTTATTATACAATTTATTATTTAAATTTATTTATTTATTTTAATATGTTTTTATCCATTTGAAAATAACTACAATTTGAAGGTTACGTATTATGAGGAAATTTGTTCCGGCACTCTATTTTGTTATAGAACTGTTTGAGAAAAAAATCCATTAAATTATACGTTACAGTTTTAACAAATTTTGCTTTCTGAAACTTAAACTCAGTTTGTTAATCTCATTAATAAGTCATTAAATACTGGTACTTTTTATCCAAATTTTGTGTTTATACATCAAAGTATACTAACATACGATTGTCTATGGGTTTTACCCGGTAACTTAATGAAAACTTTTCTGAGATTTATATAATTGAAAAGGAATACAGTATTAAATGTTTTTTCTTTGATATGCCCATTTATCAAATTTAAATACGAATGTTCAAATTAATGCCCAATATAAGCTTACTAAATGTTGTTCGTTGAACAGCACATATAAAAAAGAAAACAAAAGAATACCTTTTACCTTATTCACAAAAAAATGACTACTGCATACTCATGTTTTCAAAATATGAACATGGAAAGAATTCATTTAAATGATTCCATACCTGAAAAAAATCCCTGCCGGTTCGTCCTACAGACAGAGGTAGATTTCGAAGTGAAGTATATAGACCAACAAAAACTAAATCAAGATTAGAGATAAACCCAGTTTAACAGTTTTATCTGGCTGTACTTGACGAGTTTTTTTTTTCCCAATTATACTCCAATTATTTTGCAAATAATTATAAAAATTCTCCCGTGTTTATTCAATTATTTAGTCTTGGTAAATGGTAAAAGGTACGGAATTTAAAAAATTGGATTACCTTTTAACTTTTAAGTATCACTATTTTATAATAGAAATTTTGGCTCATCTAATCGCAAATTTCTGTCATTAAATAAGGCAAATAATACTTTTTGAAAAAAGTTGTGACAAAACTTGAAAACAAATGTTGAAAATAAATCCTGCGAAGCGCATAAAATGGGTTAAGATGAATTTTGAGTGTTAATTTCCTCAATTGCACTTCTTCTTCATATATAAATTATGTGTCGTAAATTTTATACAGGTGTCTCAGAAAAGTTTAAATGTATTTTGTTTTTTTACCTGTTGGAGATAAAATAAGCTATGAAGATTAATAAAGTGTTCAAAATAAGGTAGGAAACAAGTTTATGTTAATGAAATAGTTACACTTTTTACTTATACACATAGTTACTTACACAAAATTCGCCAATTAGAATTTTTTTATTTTTGATTCATCAAGATTATTACAAAAAATTGCATACCTGTATTTTGTTTTTTTACCTGTTGGAGATAAAATAAGCTATGAAGATTGATAAAGTGTTCAAAAAAAGGTAGGGAACAAGTTTATGTTAATGAAATAGTTACACTTTTTACCTATACACATAGTTACTTACACAAAATTCGTCAATTAGAAATTTTTCATTTTTGATTCATCAAGATCATTACAAAAAATTGCATACCTGTATCTATAAAATTAACAGAATTATAATAAAGAAAAAAGATCATGCCATTTTCTCGTACTGTTTAAAATGCTATTTCATCTGTAAACTAGTCGAATGTACTAATCCCAAAACTTTCTTCTATATCATATAGGTTTCACATACACCAAAAACGAATCAGCACCAATTTATATCAAGGTCTAACTGAATCTGAAGTTTTATTAAATTCCGTGCATTAGTTTTTGAGATATGACTATCGTTAAAATCGCGCAAATCATGAAAAATGCAGCATAGCAGCGCCACCTGTTGGGATATTTACACCAAAACCTAATCCACAACAATTTATGTCAACGTCTAACTGAATCTGAAGCTTGAGGAAAATCTGTGCATTAGTTCTTGAGATATAGCTATAGTGAAAGTCGTGAAAACTGTAGCACAGCAGCGCCACCTGTTGGGCAATTTACACCAAAAACTAATCAGCACCAATTTATATCAAGGTCTAACTGAATTCTAAAGTTTTATTAAATTTCGTTCATTAGTTCTTGAGATAGAGTACCCACGAATTTTTTTTCACATACAGACAGACACACACACAGATAGACAGACAGACATTTTCTAAAAACAGTGAAATCATTTCAAGACATTCTAAAGCGTATAAATCTGTTGAAAACCGGAAGTTGAAAATTTTCATGAATCCAATACTTTTTTCCTGTAAAGATAGAAGAAAGTAAAATAGCGGTCATTCACAAATTGACGATGGCGTTCTTTAGATTAAAAGTATGTTAAGTGTGGTACATCACAAATACATCTAAATGAAGAAAATACACAGTCAGGGATCATGTAAGAGACAAATGTAATTTTAGATCCTAGAATTTTTCTTTTTTTTTTTTTAAAGCAGTTCACAAAGCAATTTCAATCTGTTTTCTCTCATCTCTATACATAAATAAGTTCTAATAATTTTTCTGTAACTGTTTAGGAGTTCTTCATCCCTAATATTATTACAAGCCTCGTATAGCTTTTGTTTAAGGTCAACTGTATATTTATTATCATCCGTGTTTTCTTTTTCTTACAGTATCTCAGTGTTTTATATTTGTAATTTGATATATGGTCCCGACTCACAATGGTTGATTTAGAATGAAATAAAAATGAATGAATGTTAAAGATACAGATAAGCAATTTTTTTGCAATTACCATGTTGCAGTAAGAAGGGGAAAAAATCTAATTGACAGTTTTTGCCTAGAGGGGTTGTATAAAAATTTTAAAATGTAGCTTTTTAAAATTTAATGTCATGTTTCATTATTATAATGTTATTTCCTATCTTTTACGAACGCTTTTGCAATTTACATTGATTACTATCTCCAACAGATAAGAAAAAAAAATTAAAGCACGTTTCTGGGACACCCTGTATATTGTATCTTATGTACCATATATTATTTTCTTTTCGATATTAATAGTATGTTTGATATGTTAATATTTGTTTTAAGGAAGCCAAATAGTTCCCGGTGTTTGTTTACAAATGAGGTTCTAAATAATCTTTTCTTAAACTTTTGAAAAAAGAAAAGAAAAAAAGGAAATAAATAGGGCTCCACAAAGATTTTGGCACAGAAAAATAAACCCAGGGTCTGATTTGCAAATTTGGGGGCCCTGTGCACACCTGCTTATGGGACCCCCTTACACCGATGCTTAAGGTGGCTTGAGTAAAAAAAAATATAATCGAAAGCGATACTTATTAAGATAACCACTATTGACTTTAATAATTTATTAAAATATCCATTCAAAAATAAATTTGATAATCATTAATTTATTTTTAAATAATTATTTCACAATTATGACAGTTTAATGAAATGTATGTTTTATCATAAACTGTGTGTGGTGCTGATTACCTTTCCCTATGCAAGTCCGTATATCTGGAATGATAAAGTATGCAACAACTAATAATAAATTTTCCGCAGTACCAAGCAATATTTAAAATATTAGCATACACTATTAATCAATTTCTTTCAAATACAAGCATTCACTGAAAAAATAAAAAATAAGTTTATGCAAATCACTTGGCTTTTCCCATGTTAACCAATGAGGGTCTTGCAGGTAAAATAAATAAAAATGCAATAATATGGCGATCCCAATAACGGAACTCTGTACATTCCCGCACACAAATCCTTAAAAGACAATCAGGAAAAAATGAAGTTACTTTGACGCAATCATAGAAAAAAAAAACTTGGCATTATAAATGAAAATGTGCATTTTATTTGGTGCATGTAATAGAAAAATATGCGATTTCTCCGACAATACGAAATAAATAATGAGACAAATAGGGCTCCGTGATATGAACGAAACCCTAATGAACCAAATTGCGAGCATTTAGCGAAACTCTATTTCATATGGCATCTATATTTCTATATATATTATGAAATTTAAAAAAAATCCTTGGAAAAATGTCTTATGCTAAATATCTAATCAAAAACCAACAATAGTTGTCGTTTTCGTCTAATCTTCCATAATCGGATTCATAGCCGATGTTGGCAACAAAATCGCTAAACTAACTATAAAACGGATGAAATAAGTGTAACTATTTTTTACAAGACTGATTTAGCTGTATTTTACGCTCCTATGTATAACTGCAGCTGATATATGGCGAAATGAGCTAAAACTTCAACCCCCCCCCCCCCAGTTAATCTCCTTGTTGGTTGATTTCTAAAATTGCTGAAAATCGCATTTAACTATTTTTTTAGTAGATTTGTTATGCTGAATTTCACGCTCTTACCTAAAACTGCTCTCGAGATATGGCGAAATGATCTAAAACTTCAGACTCCTTACCCCATTTAACTCCCAGGGTGAATTTTCAAAAATCATTTCTGATTGCTTGCCTAGGTCATAACAGACAGACAGCGCCCACCCTAGGGACCAGCTTTTGGCTAATGGCCAGGACGAACCCCTAAGCCTAGGAAAGGAAAAATATTACTATCCGGCGCTAGCTACAATAATTACTAGTTAAACTACAATTTTTTACAAAGTATAAACGTTACCCAATTTTGCCACAAGGCTGGGCGAACGTTAAAATTATTACAACAATTGATATTTTATATAAACTTGAATTTTAGTTATTTATATACCATTTTGAGATTAACATTATAATGACAATTATTTATAGTCGTACATTTTGAATGCATTAATGCGTATACAATAACCTTTAGAGGTATAATATGTTTTTAAAAATGATTACAATATATAATTACAATATAAAATTCAAACAATTTTATTCACACACAATAACATTTTGAAATACACTATATACAGTAACCCCTCACCCACACGCGACACACGGCAAACAAACCTCATCACCAGAAACTTTAAAAAAAAGGTCATAACAGCAATCTATTGTCCAAATTTTTTGATCCTGACTTTAGTCGTTTCAGCTCTGTGTTGACGAGTCAGTCAGTCAGCGAGTGAAGTAGCCCCTTAAAAATTTATTTTTAAATGACAAAAATGATAAGCAGATTTTTCCATATTAATTTTGTTTTTAATAGCTAAAACTTCATCATATTTTGGCCAATAATTGAAAAATCTTTGGGGGCCCCTGAAAATCGGGGGCCTTGGGCCTGTGCCCCGAATGCCAAGCCATAAATCAGGCACTGAACAAACCTGTTAGTTTCGTTAGAGGTTCCTACAAATGCAAAATCCAGGTGAGGGCGCAGGCCTCATCTGAAACCAACAGTCTGGTTTCAAATTTCAAAAACAGATTTTTTTTTTTTTTTTTTTTAATTTGTGTTAGTTAAAGTTGGTGTCAGATGACTAGGTAATGTGCTTTCAAAAACTGGCTTTTTAAATTTTAAGTTACTTTTTATCAAAATAGTACAATTTAGAAATTTTGCATGAACAGATTTAGTATTCCTTAACAAAAATAATCGCTTGCGATGCAAAAATTCTGAAAATAGGGGACGAATTATATCAGATCTTTTTAATTTAATTTAATCTTTGTGTACATTGTTTTATTTAAAAATCTAATTTGTAAATTTTTCTGTAATGTCCAAATAATGATTCTAGCTTTTCCAAAATGAAACATGTGTGTATAAGTTTACAGTTCATTCCAATAATTAGTTTTTGAAATATAGATCGATTTTATTTTTCTACAGCGACCTCTCTTGCCTCCATAGCATCCATAAAAATTAAAATCTTAGACAGTAACCAGAAAAATTTTATGGAATTTTCTTTAATAAAAAATGAATTTATTTTATATTTAAAATTTTTACATAATTTTTCTGATAAAATATTGTGTGTTCAAGGTATACTTTTTAATTTGAGATTTTAATTTTATTTTCAGAAAATTATGGATGAACCCCTATATAGATTTTTTTTATTTTTTAACTCTATGAAGATTTAACAAAAATTATATGAACTATGCCTTTTTTCCTGCTTCCTTTGATCCAAGGAACTATTATAGTATGGTGTCAAAATTGTGTGTTATCATTTGAAAAATGAAAGGTGGTGCAATTTTTAATATGTAGACGATCTCTTTTGACAAAATAACATACAATTAAAAAGAACTTTATACAAATTTAAAATGTTCTTTTCGTTTATTTTTGGATTAATTAGAACTGGAGTTATATTCATCGTTTGGATTTGTTTTGGGGTACTGTGCATTATGCGTTACTTTTTGTTTTGATGGTATCAAAACAATGTTTTTTCTCTTATAATTTTACACTGCGACTCTATCTAAACTTTTTCTAGATTAACTTGCATTTGTTGCATAATTTTTGACAATATTTGAACCATTCGCATGGCTTTTTGCAGCCTCCGCATTTTTTTATTCAGATATAATCCATATTGTAAAATGAGATATTTTCTATGACACATTTAAAAAATTCAAATAAAACTTATTAAAAGAATAATCTTGTTCGAAAATGAACAATATCGACTAAATTTGTGGAAGTAATAAAATGATTTAAAAAATCACTGTATGGTTTTATTTAACGAATTATTCTATTCACTTTAATCTAATCCGAATTCAGTTAAAATATGATGCACAATTTTAAAACTTTTTCATATTACAAATTATTTAAAACAGGGACAATGTGTCATGGATAGATTATAAAACATTTTCTTACATTATGACAATTATTGTTACGAAATGTTCATCTATCAATACGATGCAAAGAGAGCTGTAAGTAAATAAGTTTATTTATTTCTACAAAATGCAGTTTTTTCGTCGAATATTCGACAATCACGACACAATCCGCATCACAGAATTCGCAAAAGTAGCACCTGCAAAAAAATAGCTAGCAAAAACCTGTCCAGACCTAGTAGTATGTAACTATTTGAGCCATTAATTAATATAAAAAAATATGAAAACGAACAAACACTTTATTGTAACTTCAATACAGGAAAGACTACTTGGTAATTTTAACTAAAGGGCTATTTTAATGCACTATTTCAAAAGCAAGGTCTTCAAAAAACATAAAGACAATTTTAAAATTAAAAGTTCATGCAAGTTCTTAAGTCAAGATTAAGTTAGCAAGTCACGGAAAAAGGAAGAAAAAAGTACTTGTCTATTTACCTGATTTAAATGCTAAAAAAACTCAAACTGTCTATTTCACCATTTAAATCAGATTAACATCATCTACATCAGCGCATCTTAAACTGTGGTCCGAGAACAGCAAGGTGAAAAGCTGCAGAAACATACCTTTTCCATGTTAGAAGGGGTTTTTGTATTACGGAATCAACTGATAATACCCACTTGTATTTTGCATAAACTACAGAAAATTGCATCTCCCTTATTGGAACACATGCACACGTTGAAAATAATAAGAGGTCTAAAAAGAATAACTTTAACTAAAAGTAAAGAAACTAAAATTTAATAAAACTCATTCACAAATCTTCAAACTTTACACGACTTTTCCCTAAATTAAAAAAAATAATAAAGATTTCGTTATGGCCACTATGAAAAACCACCCAGAAACTTACAAATTCCATTATCGATAAGTTAAAAACTTCGTTAGAGTACTTTATAAACTGAGTAATTCCGAGTTCACACCTCAACTATCGAAAAATCAACGACTTTGTAGCTGAACCATCAGTGAGTGAAACATTTCTCAGATCCACTACAACATTTCGTAACTCTACTACAATACTTCGTAGCATGCACAGGCACAACTCCCTAACTTTAACTCTGAGAAGAATGCAAACTATATCTCTGAACACAACGTCTAAGCTTCTAAACTAATTCACTGATTGCTGAGCAATGCCAGTTGTATCCTTATTTTGGGCGAGAAAATCGTTTTAAAGTCACAACTTGCAATCTGGAACACTCTAAAAAATTCGACTTCTAATGGGTCGTACGAAACTTGATACATTGGATTTTCTAAAAGCGACATGCCCAACACAATAAAGTTATTATTGCTTAGTTAACTGCCACCAGCTTTTCTTGCAACGTTTTTGCTTCATTTAGAGTTACGTTCAAAACTCGATTTTTAATTTAGTTTAAAGTAAATTTCTCATCGAATTGAAACCGATATTTCTACAATTTCAGTTTGGAACATATGGTTTGTTAGTTCTTTCCGTTTGTCCATGCGTTATTCTATTGCACATTAATAATTCCTTAGCAAAAGTCATGTCGGGTTTCAAATTTTAGTGCCCCCCCCCCCCCTCCTTACTCTAGGCAGTTCGGTAAAGTTTTTGTTGAAAAATACAGTTAAATTTGCATTTATAAGTATGATATTTTGTCACAGCTTCCGTTAAACAACATCGTAAAAAAAAACAGCCCCCCCATTTCATTACACAATAACACATTATTTGAAGTGTAATTATAATCAACAATTTGATAACTCAAGGAAATTAAAATCACTTTTGCTTCAAGTGACATTCTTCGTCAAAAATACAGACCCGTACCCGCAATGTAAATTCTTCTTGTACCTCATGCAACAAACGGCTGGTGTAACAGATTTGCCATAAAATGCGATTTGTAGAATGTTCTCTACTCGTGGATTCTCTTTCATAGGCTTTATTTTTTAAGAAACTCAAAAGAAAGTAACCTAACAGACTTAAAGCTGCTGACCAGTCTTCGATAAAGTTAAACCTATGGGCATGAAATATCGCCTGAGGAAATTAATATTTTTAACTTCCCTTTTCCTATATACTCTTCTTAAAGGATGTTTCTTTTCTTTCTTAGTTGTCAAAATACTTCTGAAATATTTGCTTAGTTTAATATTTTATGCGTTTAAAAGTTGGCGAGCTGTGAGCAAGATTTTAACACTTCCGATAAAATTAAGTATATATTTTAGAAATATTTTGACAAATAAGAAAAAAAAAAGAGACATCCTTTAAGAAAAGTACACAGAAATAAAAGGTTAAAAATATTAATTTTCTGAGGATATATTTTAAATATACGAAGAATGCACTCCATGGCCGCGAGCGCACTAAAAAAAAAAAAAAAAAAAAAAAAAAAAAAATGATTTTACGGTATAACATTGTCATTCCAGCTGCCGTATTATATCATAAAATATATATATATATATTTTTAAGTGTACAGCGTCACAGAAGAAGAATAGCACAATTAAACTACTCTTTCTTTCATACCATACGCCAAATACTAACATATCATATCAGTACACTTCATACCTGTTTGATCGAGATTTTCCTCTGACCAATATTGTCATTATGTGTCATATTATTTTTCCATCTTTTGTAAAATGGCATTCATCAGTCCACAAAATTTCATTCATAGGTGATAGGCTTTTACCTTATTTGTAAAATGAAACGTATTAAAATTAAATGAGATGTCGAGGGTCGACAGTGGATTTTTTTCTCGATTGGTAGCTTTTATTTTTCAGTTCGAAATCTAAAAAAATTCGTTGGATTCATTTCCTTCGTACATTCAGCATTAATGTCGATACCGACTTATTTTTCTACTTCCCTACTATACCTGTTTGATCGAGTATTATGTGGATTTTCCTCTGACCAATATTATCATTATGTGTCATATTACTTTGCCATCTTTTGTAAAATGACATTCATCGGTCCACAAAATTTCATTAATTAGAAGATAGACTGTTACCGTATTTGTAAAAATGAAATATGTATTAAAATTAAATGAAATGTCGAGGGTCGACAGTGGATTTTTTTCTCGATTAGTAGCTTTTATTTTTCAGTTCGAAATCTAAAAAAATTCGTTAGATTCATTTCCTTCGTACGTTCAGCATTAATGCCGACTTCTTTTTCCACTTCCCTATTACACCTGTTTGATCGAGTATTATGTGGGTTTTCCTCTGACAAATATTGTCATTATGTGTCATATTACTTTGCCATCTTTTGTAAATTGACATTCATCGGTCCACAAAATTTCATTCCTAGAAGATAGACTTTTACCTTATTTGTAAAATGAAATATGTATTAAAATTAAATGAGATGTCGAGGGTCGACAGTGGATTTTTTTCTCTATAGGTAGCTTTTATTTTTCAGTTCGAAATCTAAAAAAATTCGTTGGATTCATTTCCTTCGTACGTTCAGCATTAATGTCGATACCGACTTAATTTTCTACTTCCCTACTATACCTGTTTGATCGAGTATTATGTGGCTTTTCCTCTGACCAATATTATCATTATGTGTCATATTACTTTGCCATCTTTTGTAAAATGACATTCATCGGTCCACAAAATTTCATTAATAGAAGATAGACTGTTACCGTATTTGTAAAATGAAATGTATTAAAATTAAATGAGATGTCGAGGGTCGACAGTGGATTTTTTTCTCGATTGGTAGCTTTTATTTCTCAGTTCGAAATCTAAAAAAATTTGTTGGATTCATTTCCTTCGTACGTTCAGCATTAATGTCGATATCGTCGTACGTTCAGCATTAACGCCGACTTCTTTTTCCACTTCCCTATTACACCTGTTTGATCAAGTATTATGTGGGTTTTCCTCTGACCAATATTGTCATTATGTGTCATATTACTTTGCCATCTTTTGTAAATTGACATTCATCGGTCCACAAAATTTCATTCCTAGAAGATAGACTTTTACCTTATTTGTAAAATGAAATGTATTAAAATTAAATGAGATGTCGAAGGTCAGTGGAATTTTTTTTTCTCGATTGGTAACTTTTATTTTTCCGTTCGAAATCTAAAAAATTTCGTTGGATTCATTTCCTTCGTACGTTCAGCATTAATGTCGATACCGACTTCTTTTTCTACTTCCCTTTCATCCGATGGCTCTGCCAGTCTCATGTGCTTCCTAATGAGAGATGGTGAACGAAAGAAAAAAAAAAAAAAATTAGTAATCTAGCGTTGGCCCCAGAGAGGCAACGGGATGTGCATCCTTCGCACAACGTCCGGAGTGCGGGTAATGGCGTGGGAGAAAAAAGGAACGACCGCACTCTCCTGCAAAGAATGGTCATCGCGGATATTAAAAAAGACGTCATTAGTGACATATATCTGTGTTCAAATGACAAACCATTTCCAGAATCTTCAAATATAAAATATTTGGAGGCTCGGCTACTTCCTAGTCTGTGCCTCTTTCATTTATAAGGAACATATGTCACAGACGCACCGGGGTTGGCGCGATTTTTTCGCTTTAGCGCACTTTTGGCGAGAAAATCCCGTTTACGAATACATATTAGACCTAGCGCGCATGATAGTTTTTATTTTATTATGAAACAGTTTATTTTATTTTAAAACACACACGCAATTTTATTATAAAACACATACAATTTTCCAACTTTCTCAACCCGGAATATAGTTTTTATGCTATTTATTCTCAGGTAAACATTTTCATGTTCAACAAACATGTTTTACAGATAAATCTTATAAATTAATAGCATTACCATTACCATTACCATTAAAATCAATATTATTTTATTGCATGTATACATTTAGTTACGCAGCTGTAAATGTTTAATTGAGAATGGACAGCGCCCTAACAACTGATATATTCCGGTTTTAGAAAACTGATTAATATACTATAAAAACTACTAGGAAACGTTTCCGAAAATCAGTAAAAGCAACAAATTTTTGTTTAAATAAATTCTTCTTTAAATATCGGAAATTTATTGGTTTCTGAGGTTTCGAAAGATAAAGAACGCTTTCCGGAATCGTGAGTATCTCGGAAGAGGTTATTGTAGTTTGGTTCGGGTGTTATATTATATTTTCGTAGCTTAAGAAACATTTTTTTTCTTTCTTTCTTTTTTTTTTTTTTTTTTTTTTTTTACAGTGTGGAACATTCTAAGAAAGTCCAATTTGCACCTTCTGTAAAACGAATAATAACAAGTATTTTATATGTTCTGGTATATTACCGTCACAGGATATTCTACCTTAGTTCAGGTATAACAAATATCCCGCAAAAGCTCTTCCGTTTTTCTCTTTCGCTTACAAAAAAATCGACACTACTTCCTCGCCGAATAATATTTCTTATTTGGTTAGAAACTGCTATAGGTTTTTAAAGCTTTCAATACGGTTCCTTTGTTTTCTCTCCCCTTAGACGTATTTTACTTATCATAATTTTGGGACAAATAAATAAATCTGTGATTTAAAAAAAATGGATAAACTCTATTAAGTATAATCGTAGATATGCAGCGAAAAAATGCCTACACTGCAAAAAATAATTGGTGATTTTACAGTATAATTAACAGTAAAATTAACAGTAAAATTAACAGTATTAAACAGTAAAATAGGCAGTAATACTGTTAATTTTACGGTATAATACTGGCAGCTGGGGTGCCAGTTTTATACTGTAAAATCACCAATTATTTTTTGCAGTGTATAAGGTGTTTGGAGTAAGGTGTTAATGATAACAAGAACAATGCATCAGGCATAGATTAGGAAACACTTTCCAGCACTAACAGAATATTATTAAGAAATTTCATTTTTTTTTCACAATGAAATGAGATATCTATAAATAAATAAATTAAAAAAACAGATAACTCATTAAAAATATTATTTTAGCAATTGCTGTCCATATCGATCGCAACCAGTCCTGTAACCAAATTCTTTTGTGCGTCTCTGCAAATGAACGATAAATGCTACGCACTCCATAATCTAGAGAAAGCATGTTGTAGTGATCTATACCTCAGAGATACTTTTTAATTTTATTATGTTTGAAGCATTAAACATCACTAAAATGCACTGCAAATGATTTTTCTGCATATATCATAATACAGGATGATTACAAATGAATATCTCAACTTTGAAGGGCTATAAAAGTAGTGTTGCATTTCACACATCGAAGTAAGTGAGAAGTTATGAAGTTTCATAAACGTAAAGGTTCGTTTTTCTGACGAGAGATGACGCAACGAGCGGCGGTTGAAAGTGAACCGACATGTTCCGTTGCCAGTTCATCCAACAGGATGGTGCACCACCCCATTGGTACCTTTCTGTGCGAGGATTTTTGAACGAGCAACTGCCGCAACGGTGGATTGGTCGCAGAACAGATTTCGACGCTGCTCTTCATCAGTGGCCTCCGAGAAGCCCGGACTTAACTTCGTGCGATTTTTTTCTTTGAGCGTACATAAAAGATAAAGTGTTTTTTTCCGCCTCTACCAGCTGACACAGCTGAATTGAAAACAAGGATAATTGCAGCTATTGCAACTGTAACACCCGACATGCTGAAAACCGTATGGAACGAATTCTCCTACAGAATGGGTGCGAACTTTCGCAGCCATGTTCAACAAATAAGAGTGAATTATACCAGCTAAGATATCGTTCAGATAGCTCAATAGGAAGAGCGGTAAGCCAAGGTATCCAGGTTCGCGTTCGATTCCTGGTCTGGACATTTTCCATTGTGTTGGAATAAACCTCAACTATGATACTGCAACTATTTGAACGTAACAGAAATATTTTGTGTGTACCTGTAAAAACCACACACTTTATTTTCAACAGCGAACATTTTATATTGAACCTCATCAACATATAAAAACTACATGGCAATCCGAGTATATTTATAAGAGTTAGAGTGCAGACAGATGAACAGACAAACTGAATTCATAAACACTTTTCAACTATGTTGGAAGGTGTTAAAAAGTACAAAAAAATATTATGTGTATAAAGGTAGCATTTTGTGTGTGTGAAGTGAATATGTAACTTGCAATAACCAACTATAGCGAAAAGAATAAATACGATAAATTTATTATACATCTATTTCAAAGCTTAACAAAACAGCCTTTTCAAAAATTCATTTTGGTAAAATCCATATTCCGATATAACAGAAGTTAGTTGCGCATTCGAATGACATAAGCATCTATAGACATCTAAAGTGCGTCCCAAAAGTTTATAGACAACCATCTTTTTGGATTTAAGAGCTAACTAAACGAGTAAGAAAGACGAAATAAATTATGTAAATATATAATGATGAAATAAAAATAATAAAATACTCAAACAACTTTTAACAGTCATAGATTTAATATAAAAAAATAAAATTAAAAAAAAAATGCTGTCCCAAAAGTATATAAACAACCGGTATTAAAAGATGATTTAAGTACAGATATCCAAAATTTGCATATTCCATGGTCATGTACTTGTGACGCAATAGTTCCCTGAGATAAAAGCTAACCTGTCTTTCCGTTTCCGACTTATTGCAAAGATGCCTCTTAATGTGCAGTTTTCCAAAAAGAAAATTTTGCAAATCTATCATTTAAAGGTTCGTGGATGGAAAGTTGTAAACATTGAAAAAAAAAAAAAAAAAAAAAAAAAAAAATCGACGCAGCAGGGTTGGTATTTACCGAATTCTGTCAAAAGGTGACGATTTTGAAACAAAATCCCGTTCTGGACGACCAAAGAAGACAATTAAGCGGCAAGACAAAGAGATTTCGAGATTAGTTTCAACTCAGAACCTGTCTGTACGGTCAGTTTCTAAAGAAATAAGCTTTCCATTATCAAAATCCACGGTCCATCGACGCCTGCAGGCAAGTACATTTCTTGATTATCGCAAAATACGTCGTTTGCCAAAGTTAACAAAACGGCATAGAGACACTTGTGTTCAATGGGCCCGAAATCACACGAATTGGACAGATGAATGGTTGAGTGTTCTGTTCAGTGATGAAAAGAAATTTAATTTAGATGACCCTGATGGTTGGGCATATTACTGGTACGATATTCGCGAGGAACCACGAACTTTTTTCAGCAGACAACAAGAAGGGGGTTCCCTCCATGGTGTGGGGAGCATTTTCTTATAATAGAACAACCGATATATTGCTTTTTGAAAGGTCGTCAATGTTCCAAAGATTACCAGAAAACGCTTGAAGTACAGTTATTTCCATTTGGAAAGTTTCTAGGTGGGGACAAATGGATATACCAGCAAGACAATTGCTCCATTCACGTGTCCAACTCTACAATGCAGTGGTTTAGACAAAATCAAGTAACTACTATGGAGTGGCCAGCCATAAGTCCTGACCTGAATCCAAAAGAGAACCTCCGGGGAATATTATTTAGAGACGTATATGCTAATGGGCGTCAATTTGCAACGGTTCAAGATTTAAAGCTGCAAATTGAACGAAGTTGGTTTTCTTTAAAGCCAGAATTTTTTTCAAAATCTTGTTTTGAGTGTGCCTGATCGAGTTTTTGAAGTGATTAGAAAAAACGGCTTAAAAATTTGAACTTTAAAGGGAAAAAAAATGAGTTGTCTATAAACTTTTGGAATAGTAAAATTTAAGTTTTAATTTTTCTCACAAAGTCTGTTATTGTGTAATATTATTTTTGTATAGTATTATTATTGTCTTGATATTGTTTATAATTATGAATTGTTTTGAAATTGTTACTCCTCTTTTTCAATTGAAAAATAAGAAAAACCCGTTGTCTATAAAATTATGGGACGCAATGTACAAATGTAACGCTTTTCGTTTCATTCACGTTTTTGCATATATTAGTAAGTATAAAACTAACTTTTGAAATTCTCTTTGACATATTATTAAATAGTTTTGTGAAGGAAAAGGATTTAATAAATAATAATAATAATAATAAAATGCAATTATTGTGGTAAAATTTTAAATAAGAACTAAAAATCATGCGTCAAACATAGATTATGAATTTTTTCCCAACACATCCGGAAAACTGTAACGAAACTTCACCGTTAAATAAGGTGAAAGAAGATATGTAAATAAATAGTTTAGAAAATACATAAAAAAGTTAAAAACCCAGTTTTAGCAATAACCTTCCGCAGTCAAAAGAGTAATCTAATTATTTTGTGCACCCTGTATGTGGTTTTGCATGTATAGTTCAGCATGCTAAATTTTAGTTCAGTTAGAAAATTCACTTTTAGCAATTTTTGCCAATTAGATGGAAATGCACTCGAATTCTTTTGTAAGGCTCTTCGAATATTTTTGTAATGTTATATTAAGACTTTTGTATACACCACATACTCTGAATCATTTAAAGAGAAATGGATGCAGCAAATGCCTTTTTTTGTATATTTTTAATTATCGATCTTTACGGCGTTTGGTGAGAATATAATACTGATGTCTAAACTCATTTTTAGCAAAAGGTTAAAAAAATTATATTTTTGTCATTTTTCGCAAAATGAAAGGTAACGACTTCCCTCATTATTCTTTTTTTTTTCGATAAATTTACTTTTTGTTTTTCAGATATTTATTGAATTCATGGTACAGAACATTTATTTTAACAATTTCTTATTGAAATAACATAAATAATGAAAAATATTTTTTAAGTTCATCGCCCCCTTAAGCGGAGAATACCAGGTGTGGCGGTTACTAGTTCTTAATTTGTTCATAAAAAACACGTTTAATTAGGGAGAAAGTTTAAAAATGGTTTATTCAAAGTATGCGCCATCGCTAGCTACACATTTCGCACCATCTCTCTGGTAAGTTGTGGATGCCCTTCCAGAAAAACCATGCATCTTTTGAGGTGGTTCAGTCATCAAGCCATTTTTCGACATCTCTGTAATTGTTGAAGTGTTTCATGGAGAGTGCGTGAGACATCTATGAAAGCAAGTGGTAGTCGGAAAGGGCAAAGTCTGGTGATTACGGCAGATGGGGCATGAGTTCCCAGCCAAGTGTAGAAATAGTGTCTCTGATCGCTTTCGCTGTGTGTGATGGGGCGTTGTTGTGCTTCAAAATCCCTTTTCCATGTTTTGTAGCCCATTCTGGTGGCTTTTCGATCAATGCATGGTTCAAATTCATCACTTGTTGATGGTAGCGAACGGTATTAACTGTTTCAGCTGGTTTCAGAAGCTCATGATACACGACACCCTTCTGATCCCACACCAAATGTACAGCAATGTCTTCTTTCCAATTCGGACTTGCGGTTGATGTTGATTGGTTTGTCCTGAGTCAACCCATGATTTTCTACGTTTTGTATTCTCGAAATGTATCGATTTTTCGTCTTGAGTCACGAAGAACCGATCCAAAAAGTCTTTCTTTCATGCCGAGAAAGCAAAACTTCGCACGCCTTTTTCCGCTTTTCCATTTGGCTGCCGATCAGCTTGATGTG
Source organism: Maratus michaelseni (assembly GCA_963931845.1). Taxonomy (NCBI): domain Eukaryota; kingdom Metazoa; phylum Arthropoda; class Arachnida; order Araneae; family Salticidae; genus Maratus; species Maratus michaelseni. The sequence continues at coordinate 324,053,220 of OZ007592.1, read as the reverse complement.
GTATTCGGCGACTATAAATGTGGAGTGAGTCTATACTTTTGAACAGAAATGAAGTATAAAACTAAAAATAAATAATAAAATTTAATTAATTAATTAATATTTGAAAAAAACTATTATCGTTAACTGTAACATCGCTATGGCACTTTATTGTGAAGTTTGGTAATTTTTGAAATTCAATATTTGAAAAACGGCTTAATCATTAGATTTGAAATTTATATCAAGAAAAATACAATTTTTTTTAAAACTTTCTAACGCAGTTTGTCTAACAATTTTGTGAGAAATACTTTTCGAGCTATTAATTTTTGGTATTTTAGCTATTTACTTTTTATTTAATTTTTAATACATTTCAAAAATTTCTCTTATGTAAGATATTTAGCAGGATATAAATTTAGGAATAAATACCGTCAGTGGCGAAGCGAGTAGATCGCTGGAAAAAAAAAAATTCTATTTGACCTAAGTAGGAATTGATTTAAAAAAAAAAAAGTTTTTATATTACTTGTTTAATATTCAAGTGTAAATATTTTTTTCAATTGAAAAGTGTTTAGAAATATTATTTCGACTTTCAAAATATGACCGAATTTCACCATTGAATGTTTTTCACATGCAATAATTTAGTTATTTTAAAGTTTTCTTTCTTTTTTAATATTCACGTGCAAATATTTTTTTCAAATTGAAAAGTGTTTAGAAATATTATTTTGGCTTTTTAAATATGACCGAATTTTCACCATTAAATATTTTTCGCAAGTAATAACTTGATTATTTTAAAGGTTTTTTCTCTCTTTTAATATTCACGTGTAAATATATTTTTCAATTATAAAATGTTTGAAAATATTATTATTTGTACATTTTTAAAGTCTGGTAGCAATAGGTTAAAAAAAAAAAAAAAAAAAAAAAAAAAAAAAGGACTTTTGAGAATTATGAAATCAATCTCTATTCAGGTAATGAAATTTTGAATACAAAATTAAGGACACTGCGCACCGCTATCTAGTACAGTATTTGCCTGCAAAAGATAATTAAACTGCTATGCATAGTTTTTGATCCTATAAAACATTTTTATGGTAACTATTTTAACCGATTTCAGCATTAAATAGCACTTAAAATAATTCTTCGATTTAAAAACTGTGTTCTTCAATCATACATTTCTGTATAAAACTACCAGTTTTTATATTTTTATATGCAATAGTTTTTTTTATATATATATAAGCCGAGAAAGAGGCCCGATCACAATACATCCAATTACAGCAGCGACAGCGACAGCAGCAGCGTTAGTTACCCTTTTTTTAGAATAGAGAAATAATAATTTCAATAATATCAATAAAACAAATTTCATAAAAGCACCATAAAAAAGTAAAAGAACCACAACAAGTCTCGAAAGAATTAATCTTTATTTTTCTTTCTTTCTTACTTTTTTTTTTTTTTTTTTTTTTTTTTTGTTTCGCTAAGTGACGAAAATTTAATTATTTCGAAACTCATTATGTTTCTTGGTATTTTAAGAGATTTCTTTCAATAGTGTTTTAGACTAAGTGTTAAAAGATTTCTTTAAAAAGTATAAAAGTTATTATTTTATTTTTTTAATGTATTTTTGCTTTAATAATTTCATCAAAATTAAGATAGAAGATTAATAATTTAAGGTAAACTGCAGATAAATATGAATTTAATTTTGATTAATGTATAAAAGAACGAAAAATCATGCGTCAAGCATAAATTATCAAATACTTATAACACATTTGGAAACACAATTTCAACAATGACCATCAATAGTCGGGAAAATATCCGAATATTTTTGCGCAGCTCTGTATATGATCTATAAATTTATATATATACTATATATTGCAAAAATTTAGTTCAGTTAGGAAATGCATAACACAGCTGAAAATTTCCCTTCAGCCATTTCCGCCAATAAGCGGAAATGTACTCGAATTATTTTCTGCAGCCCTGTATATGATCTATAGAATTTATACACACTAAGTAATATGTAAAAAAATTAGTTAAAAAAGCATACCACAAGTGAAACCATACTTCTAACAATTATATCTATCGTAGACCATAAAGTAACTGAATTCTTTTGTATTTCCCTGTAAATGAACGATTAATGCTATGCACACCACATTCTATTTACAGTAAGCATCCTGAAGTGCAACTCGGTGATGTATATCAGTTTCAATATGTTTGAAAAAGTATAACATCATTAAAATATCCCGCAAACGATTTTCCCCCATAGACCATAATGTAACGGAAGACTTTTGAGTGTCTCTGTAAACGAACTACAAATGCTACACACTCCATTTCCAATACAGAACATGTCATGGTAAATTTCAATAACATACATCAGTTACGTGGCAATCTGAGTATATTTACGCGAGTTGGAGCACGAACAAATAGACAGACAAACCGAATTCATAAACATTTCTCAACTATGTTAGAAAATGTTAAAAAGGAAAAAAAAATAGTCATGTGCCACATGTTGGTTTATCATGATTTTTTTCGTGGGCTGTTACCAAAATTGTGACTAATATGGGATTAAATTATAATATACTAAGACGGAAGCCGTCTTACCTTTGTACGGTCATTTGAATTTGTAAGGCATCTTCATGGGTGCAATTCTTGATCCTCTTCAACCTATATATACTTATTTATATGTGCATGGGTTGGATGTACACAGCATAAATATACGAATTCCTCATATGGATGGATATAGATGTATATTTCTAAACAAAAGTACAAGGTTCAAAGGGCAATGCGCTTCTTTGTAACTACCAAGTACACAAAACATGAAACAATAGCCAAAAATCTTGTATTTTTGAGTTTGTGTAAGACTTTCAATATTTTTTTTTTTTTTGTTTACAACAGTTATCGCAAGAAAATACTGTATAGATAGAGAATCCAATCTTTCTTTCAGTAAAAAACTCTTAATATCTATGAGTACAACATTTGTACTTATGCGTACATGTATAGAAGCTTCCAGAGCGCGAGGTTGATGACACGTGGCGTGGACCAATATAAAAATTTACTACATCTAACGGATGTAAAAGATGTGTAAAAATAAGTTAAATAAGATTCCTTCCTCCGGTCTGTTTAATTCCTAGAAAAGAAAAAAAGCACCAGTACTCGTATATTCAAATACATATGAGGCATTCAAAATCAAAGAAGAGCAAGTCTGTAAAACATTATCCAGTGATGTTCAAAGGTAAAATTAATGGAGTATATTGCTTTTCACTGAGAATCATAGGAGACTAGTACTGTTTGTTGCTCAAATTTTCTTTCTAAGACTTGGTTCGTTACAGCACCGAACAAATCATTGTCTATAGAGCAAAAATTCATCTCACACTCGTTGAATAAAAAAAGAGACTTGATCTACTTTGGTTCAGGACGAACCTTATAAGGAAAATAATGAAAGACAAAAATTCGAACATATAAAGAACCATAAAAGACACAATAATTTTACGCGAAACAGCAACTCTTTTTTGATGTTGAAAATATACATGCCAAAATAAGTTTAACTGGAGCTACTCCGGGTGGGTTGAGTTGTGGAAGTATTAAATAAAATGGTATTGCAGAACCGGGTTATGGATTGCTTCTTACTACACCTACTATTGATCTGTACTATTAGGTAGCTTTCAATACAAAAAAGTCCTTCCGGCCTGTACCGGGAGGAAAAGGTAGCTTTCCTATATCTTCGGTTTAAAATTTTAGCTAATGTTACACGAAAACAGCAAGTTAAAATGCAAAGAAACGTTTACAAAAGATTCCTTAATACTGAATTTGAATAAGAAATTCGCCAAATTATTGAGCAATAGCCAAATTGGCTTCATTTATAAAGACTTATTTTGGTCGCCAAATTTGGCGATATTTCGCCAAATGTCGCCAATTTTGGCGAGAATTTGGCGATAACGGATATGAATATATAGTTTTATGCGTATGATTGGGAAAATTATTACAACAATGAAAGAAAATAATTTGCGAGTAATCGCGTTAATGTGCTGTTTTGTTTCAAAATGTCAGCCACCCTAGAATTTCAAACTGCTCTATCTCAGCCATTTTTTAAGATAGAGGTAAACCAAAAAATGCTCTGGATTCCTCGTATCAAGGCCTAACGCTAAATTAAAAAATAAATTTGAATTTTTAACGTTTTTATATATTTATTTTCGTTTTAAATTTTTAAGTGGCCGCCATCTTGAAACAAAAGGGCGGACCAAGCTGGCCAACGAACTCGGTCGAGACATTGGTGAGCTTAATACACATAATTAGTTTCATCAAAATTGATTTATAAATACGAGCGTTATCGTATGACATATGTCAGATATATATATATATATATATATATATATGGATATATATATATATATATATATATATATATATATATATATAAATAAATCAACATTTGAACGGAGGGTGGTTTTGGGGTCTAAGGGTCATAATCGTGAAAATATATCGAAATTTTCCGGAACTGCTTTCCTCCGAACGGCTGCAATAGGTAGCTTTATACTTTTAGGTGGCTGACATTTTGAAACAAAATAGCACATTAACGGGATTACTCGCAAATTATTTTCTTTCATTGTTGTAATAATTTTCCCAATCATACGCATAAAACTATATATTCATATCCGTTAGCACCAAATTCTCGCCAAAATTGGCGACATTTGGCGAAATATCGCCAAATTTGGTGACCAAATTAAGTCTTCATAAATGAAGCCAATTTGGCTATTTGCTCAATAATTTGGCGAATTTTTTATTCAAATTCATTATTAAGGAATCTTTTGCAAACGTTTCTTTGCATTTTAACTTGCTGTTTTCGTTGTAACATTAGCTAAAATTTTAAAACGAAGATATAAGAAAGCTACCTTTTCCTCCCGGTACAGGCCGGTAGGACTTTTTTTACACTTATTGGAATGCAAGCTTGAAGATGTTTGAGAAAGTCTGTTTTTGGCGTTTCCACCAGGCACAGATCATTCTAAAACGTTTACGACCTTGTCTGGGACTTGAATCATTAATAAAACCTTGGTTATTAGGATCGACTTCACCTTCTTCAAAATCGTCACAATTAACGTCGAATACGCTTAACGATGTCACCGAGTAATCTGGTCCTGTGTGATCAAGTAGTTTTTCATAATCTTTTCTGAAAAGTGGTATTTCTCCTGGTTCTATTTCATCATCATCATCAACATCATTATTTTTTATTGACTGAACAGATGACACTGACGTAGTAGGCTGATTGATTTTTTCTATTTTGGGTCTGTGGGAATTAGTTTTTCTTGATGTCTGTTTTAAATTAATGTCACCGGAAAATTTTTCATCATTTTTTATATGAGTGCTTTTTTTTCGGTTTTTCTAATCGTTTTTACAATGTAAATGAACTCCTTTTGTTCCCTGCTCTGTATTTTGTTCTAAAGAATATAGTTTTGGTTTAATATATATTGAACTGTTGGAACTTGATGTTTCTATTCTTTGAGTAGTATTTTGTGTAAATTTGTTCTTTTTAATGACGTTATTTTGATCATTATTTACTAAACAAGATTGTTTGTACAAATATTGACTGATATGTGTTGGAAAATTTTGCCTTTGGTCATAATTTTCTGAATGACATTTTTTCCTTCTTTTTTTCCTGCGACTTTTATCGAGGAAATGCAAAGACCCCTGGGAATTCACACTAGAATCATAAACTGCAGAACTACTTTCTTTCAAAGATGATTCTTCCTGTTTAATATTATCGTAATCAATATGCATTTCTTTTTTAGTAACTTCATTATTTTTTTATCTACATATGGGACTTCCTCTTTTATGGCGAGGTCAACCTTATGTTTATCAAGATATCCATTATTGTTAGATACACTTATATTATCAGCTGTTTTTTCTTTGGCTTCTGTTATATAATTTTTAATTTTATTATCATTAAACAAATCTGGATTACAAAATTTTTCACTTATCTCCCTTTTCGGCAAGTTCAGTTTTTCTTTAAAATGGGATTCACTGGTACCTTTATTACAAGTATCATTCAGGCTTGTGTCATCATCGTTTTTTATCATTCCATCTCTATTTATTTCTGTTGTATCTAAGTTTTCTTTTGACTCATCTTTTTTTACATCGTTCATGATTGTTACACCCTCATAACCGGTTGCATGTAACGTTACATAATCAGTCTTAGTGGCGTTACCATCATACCATCATGTTTTTTCTACATGGTGGTATCGTTAGTTATATCTAATAGTACTTGATTTTTCTACTTTCACTTCATTCTGTAAGTCGTTAGTTTTATTAAAACCGTTAAAAGCTTTTTTATTTTCTTCTTTATTGCAGACTGACTTGATTTTCCAAACTTTCTTCATTTTTAATTATAGGAACGATCTCTGCTTCATTATTTTGCTCTATTTGTACTAACTCATCCAGAGCATATTCATTTTCATTCGATATATTGAGATTTTTAAGAGAATTGTTGTAGACATCCTTTTCGCATTCCAATTCATCTTCATTTTTCAATGAATTTTTCGGAATTTCGTTACCAGTTATATGAGGATTTTCATCCTCTTTATCTTCCGTCTTATCCAATTGTACACTATTAATTTTTTCAGTTATATCTTCTGAACTGTTAGTGCAATTTTCTGTAAAAGACTTAAACATTAACAGATTAATAGGATCAGGATCCCTTTTTTCAGCCCATATGTCATCGTACTGCGCCGGGTATATAACAAGCCCTCTGCGTGACATTTAATCCACTCGCTGAAATTCATTACTTTTTCGAAACTTTCATGGCTTATTGACGAAAATTGTGTCTTTTTATAATTTTTGTAACCTAACTGATGAAATTCGGGACTTTTTCGCAACATTCATTATTTTTATGACCGGTAGACATCTTGTGCGAGAAAAGCGCGCAAGTGGAATTTATGTGACTGAGATTTTTAAAAGTATTGCGGAAACAGCGTCCTAGCGCAGACCTTGGTATATACACATAGCCTAACTAAGATTTTTCAGATAACTTGGACTCAAGCACTGCCCTTCTCACTCCCCTTACTGTAAAGTTGGATGAAATTGAAAACTTTCATTTTCCTTAAAAAATCAAAAATACAAAAACCTGAAAAAAAAATCATGTTTTCAAATGTAGCATGACAAAGAAAATGATATTTGATTGTTTTAGTAGAAATATATTGCGTAAAAATTATTTTCAGTCCTTTTTGTAGATATTTGAGGCCTCCTTAAGGCTCCTCATCAGTCAGACCGCAAATCCCCTTCTCTAATATTAAACCTATAGGCTTGGAATGCATCCGTATTTTTAAAATTCCTTCTCGGAAAATTAAAATGTTTAGCTTTTTTCTTCTGTATGCTGTCCTTGAAGGATGTTTCTTTCTTTTTTATTTGGCAAAATATTTCAAATACATAGTTAGTTTTATTTCAAGTGTTAAAATCTTATTTACAACTCGTCTGCTTTACTTAGATTCAGGGGCGCCATTTCAGAACTTTCCTGGGGGGGACAAACTTTTCTTTGATGGCAGTGACATAACAAAGGGTGGGGTTCGGGGGGTTGGTGCTGTAATCCCCCCCCCCCCCCCTTCGAACGAGAAACGTTTACTGAATAAAAGATACAAAAGTCTTTCTTTTTTATTTGACAAAATATGTACTTCTAAAATTCATAGTTTTATTTAAAGTGTTAAAATCTTATTTACAACTCGTCTGCTTCACTTGGATTTTAACACTTAAAATATAAAATTAATTACATATTTTAGAAACGCTTTGTTACATAAAAAAGACAGAAACATCATTCAAGAAGAGCATATAGAAAAAAGAAAGTAAACATTTTAATTTTTAGAGGAGAAAATTTAAAAATACGGTTGCCTCCCAAGTCCATAGGTTTAAATTGGAGAAGAGAATTTGCGATCTGACTGATGAGGAGTCTTAATCTGGCATGTTCGACCCCATATATATCTTTGTCTAACATCACAGCATAAAGGGGCCGATCTCGTTCCAAACATTCCCCTGTGTTCATCTACCTTCTAAAAAAGTATATTTTTCTAAATTCGTTCGGTTATCAGAGCGATTTTTCCGTCCATATAAATAGCGGTCCGAAGAGCACTATTATCTAAAGTGTGCGCGGGACGGAACACATGTCTGCTCTTGAGAAAGTACGAGACGTTCCATGATGTAGTTCCTAGTATTTTTAGAAAACCCATCGAGAAACTTTCAGACGTTAATATCCATTTTACATTCCTGTTGGAGAAAACGATTACAGGCGTTTCCAACATTTCGCATGGCAACATCATTGTCCGAAAAGGAAATTAGCAAGAACGAAAAATCATGCATTAGACATAAATTAAGAAAAAACTTTCCAACACATTCCAAATACTGTAACAAAACTCCCCCGTATAATTAAAAAAAAAAAAAAAAAAAAAAAAAAAAAAAAAAAAAAAATTGGAAAACCCATAACACATTTAAAAACACAATTTGAGCAATTACCGTTCAAAGTCGGAAAAGTATTAAAATTCTTTTGTGAAGTCCTGTAAATAATCTATAGATTCGTATAGATTACATATACTGTGATCACATATACTTTAACATACTGCATAGTATGTTAAAATTTAGCTCAGTTAGGAAATGCATAACGCAGTTAAAAATTTCCTTTCAGGAATTTCCGTCAATAAACGGAAATTTACTCGGATTCTTTTGTGCACCCTGTATATGACCTATAGAATTTACACACACCAAATAATATTACCAAATAATTTATACACACAACTTAGTTAAATTTAAAAACGCATACCACAACTGAAAACGCACTTCCAGCATTTATAACCAGCTCTATAACCGAATTATTTTGTGTGTCCCAGCAAATGAACTGTAAAATGCTATGCAAACAGTATTCTACAGTAAGCTTCTTGTAGTGCACCTCAGTGATGTATATAAATTTCAATACGTTTGAAATAGAGTAACATCATTAAAATACATTGCAAATGATTTTTTTCCCATAGACAGTATTGTAACTGAATTATTTTGAGTGTCCTTGTAAGCGAACCATAAATGCTACACTGAAAAAAAAAAGTGTTGATTTTACATTATAATACTGGGTGCCAGTATTATACTGTAAAATCAACACTTTTTTTTTGCAGTGTACACACTTCATTTTCAATATCAAACATGCTATAGTGAACTTAAATGAAATATATCAATTACATAGCAATCGGTGTATATTTACACGAGTTAGAGTTCGGACAGACAGACGGACTGACAAACCGAGTTCATAAACTCTTTTCAACTATGTTGGAAAGCATTGAAAATCGGTTGTTCTACAATAAATACACCCTATTTTCTCGACAGTATTCAAACTTTAGTTTTGAGTAAGTTTCGTTCTAGGGCTGCTTTTAAAATCATTCTGGTACAATTATAATTTTCCTTTGTATATTTACAAAATTTTAAGATATTCTAATTCATGCTCCTATAAAATTCAAATACTTTTTTTTTTTTTCGTTTCGCTATAAAAATTAAGGTCCTATAGAAAATTATGTAATAGTTAATGATTAAAACCGACTTTTGCATGTTGACAATCATGTAAATGTGTGTGTGGGGTAGCATTTGATAACTGTTCGACTGCTATCTAAAATTGTATCACACCAGTCGTTTAAAGTTGGCTGAACTTGCAGGGAAAAAAAATGCTCTTTGATATTTTGGCACATAAATGAAAATGCCGAAATTTTCACTCATGTGTGAATGAAAACGATTTTATAATTGTAATCAGAAAGAGCCAGTGAATCTTCCTTTGGTAAGTTTTGTCGAATAAAAAGAAAAAAAATGAACGCTCTTAACTTTTTAAAGGCAGTGTAAACTTATTTATATCTAGATAAAAATTCCTTATACTTACTGCATTTTTTTGAAAAACGCCAATAACATATTTTCATCATATTAAAATATTTTCGAGCATTTTAATAGGAGGTAGTGGAACATACCATCGCACTACACTGCAAAAAAAAAAAAAAAAAAAAAAAAAAAAAAAATTGTCGATTTTACGGTTTTACGGTATAATACTGGCATCCCAGTTGCCAGTATTATACCGTAAAATCGACAATTCTTTTTTTTTTTTTTTTTTTTGCAGTGTAGGTTAAATAAATTCAGCATCGTAGCATCTATGTCTGATAATCACAGAGGGGTGAATTCCGCATAAACGATTTTCTCTACTTTTTATGGTGTCTCCATTTTTAGCCTTCCTCTTTTTCACTTCGCAGCTGCTATTGTTTTAGGATGAATTTCTAAGATGAATTGATATGATAGTTTTAAAATATGTTTGAATTATTATGTATAATAATATATACTGTCGTATATAAAATGTACTCCATTTAATGGAACTGCTTTTATGGAAATTCAGTCATTTCTAATGATAGTCTAAACAGCGAGATGATATCATTGTTATAAATTATTATTATTAGCATAATCATTTCATTTATTTCATAAATTTGACTAATGAAAGCTTTTAAATGACTTAAGAAAAAATAAGAAAGAAAGGATTTATCTTACGTTCTATCTTTTCTCATAATTCCTTCAGGCATAAACGAATACAAGTTCGTTCACATTTTTAAAAATTCACAAGAAATTAACCAATTGTTGTATCGGACCGCGGTTTGTAATAAAAAACTTTTTAAAGAGTCGGATTTTTTGTGGCAAAAGAAAAAAATAGTTTAAACAGAGCCATAAGTAAGTTCAAATATTCAGAAAAAATTAACAGAGTACCGGAATGCGGTTTGCAATATATCCGATTAAAATAGTCGGAATTTTTGAGGCAAAAGAAAAAAAATGCTTAAAGAGTCCAATAAGTCCTTTCATATTTCAAAATGTTATGGAAATTTAAGAGATTATTGTATCGGAGTGGTGGTTTGCACTATAAGAGTAAAAGAGTCGGAATTTTTGTGGCGAAAGAAAAAAAAATGTTCAATGGATCCAATAAGTCCTTCCATATTTCAAAATGTTATGAAAATTAAACAGATTGTCGTATCGGAGTGCGGTTTGCACCATATGACTAAAATAGTCGGAATTTTTGTGGCAAAAGAAAAAAAATGTTCAAAGAGTCCAATAAGTCCTTTCATATTTCAAAATGTTATGAAAATTTAAGAGATTATTGTATATCGGAGTGGTGGTTTGTACCATAAGAGTATAATAGTCGAAATTTTTGTGTCAAAAGGAAAAAAAATGTTCAAAGGGTCCAATATAAAGTAACAAATTATCGTATTGGAGTGCCGTTTGCACCAAATAAGACTTTTCAAACAGTCGGAACTTTTGTGGCAAAAAAATAGTTCTATGAAAATTTAAACTATTTCTTTTCTTTTGCCTCGAAATATTGCACATTTTGCCAAGGCTTATGGTGCAAACGGCACTCCGATGCGAGACACCCTGTACATTCGATAATTGTTTTCTTTTTTCTTCCGAAACGTAGGTCATAAAGATTGGATATCGGGATTATACCAAACGATTGTTGTGTTGTCTTACTATCTAATATAAAGAATAACTTGCATTTAGAATTCTATTATATAATAGATTAGGTTAAAACCCTGTCAAATCTGACGTATGAAAAAAATAAAAATAAGTTAAGTAAGTAAATGGTATCCCATTATATTTGCTGAAAAGGTCTTCGAAAGTGTCATTTACATGACATTTTTATGAATCCTTAGTTCATTTTCCTCTTAGTGTTTAATTATTTTAAATCACTTGAGAAGAATAAATTATACCAGTGCAGTCTAAGCACTTCAGTTTAGCAATATCTAATATTTTTTAGCTGCAGGTTTAAAGTTCTAAAGAAATATTAAAGATAAAAATACTTGCAAACAGCATTAGTCAATCCAGAATATTATCTCATTTATTCCATCAAAAGTACAGTAAAAACTGATCGAAGACAGCAAAAGGCACGCGCGAGAAAGAAATTAACAATCCTATTTTAACTGTATTAGAGGATGACGTCATCCTCTTCGGGAATAACGTGGGACAAATAAGAATAAATTGAATACATATGAAATACATTATAATATAATATAATATTTCATACGTTTTAGGCTACACGGGAAATACCACTGCTTCGATAGATTGAGGGTGTCTTTTGTTCTAAACATTTAAATTTAAATTTTGCTTTTTAATCATTAGTATAAAATAAGCCCGTTCGGAGACATCACACTTTATCTTTTTTTATACTATTTATATTTTATACTCATTGTTGAGCATGATATAATGCGATATTTTATTTTTGTGGCAACATTTATTTGAGAAAAATCTTTCATTTTATTTATGAAAACAAAGCTGATTTAATTTTTAATTAACTGCAATTTTTAATTTAAAAAAAAAACAGGTTTTAACGAAATGTGAGTGTATTATGTCAGAAGCCGGTTCAAAAACCTTTCGAATGATACTTTATTCATATTGTTGCGCGTTTTGTAAATGCATAGAAAAAGGGATGTTGACAGCAGAAATAATATATATGATTATTTTTTTTTTTTTAAATAATGCGAGGAAAAATAAAATTTAGTGATTCAATTTGAAATCAAAAGCGACAATTGCCCTCTTCTGTCCCCCTTTGCGAACATCCATGTTCATAGGAGAAAAGCAAGCCTTACTTTGAACGTATGTAAGCTACGGAATTTTATGGGTCAATTCGAACGGTATAAGGAATTTACCCACGCTGTTATAAAGGGGAACATTCTTAGAACGGAATTTAACATTTCCGGTATGATTACAATAGAACCTAAACACGACATTTTCTGGAACATTTAATGATTCCTCTTCGATTGTTAGAATTCGATCCCAAGCATTTTTTAACAGTGTAAATAACCCGCATAGGTGGTTTTAAATCGTCGTATAGCTTTTATTTTATTTTATTTTATTTTATATTATATTTTTCTCGCACCTTTTTTCTGTTTGTTTGTTTCCCTGTTCAAGAAATTTCCCGTCTATTCTAAAAAAGAAAATGTGACAGGTACTCAAAGTGGTTCGAATGAAAATGAATGAAATGAGTATCAATCGATAGTACTCATCGGATTTGCAAAAAGTGTGATTGCTTTTATTTCGCAAATCTTTCTGTGATGAGAAATAGACGGTCAAAGTGACAAGAAAGCTCACGTAAAGCAATGTTAAATTCAGATTGTTTAATGAAATATTTTGGAACAAAAGGTTTGTAACAGACTATGCAGCGAAGGAGGAATATACCCCCCAGAAAAGTTTTATCTTTACATATTATTATTTGCCATTTTTACTATTATTATTACTATTTATTATATCTTATTATTGCTACACTGCAAAAACAAATTGTTGATTTTACAGTATAATACTGGCATCCCAGCTTCCAGTATTATACCGTAAAATTAACAGTAATAAACAGTAAAATAAGCAGTAATACGCTGCCGCGCATGAGCGGCGTTACTCTTGGCCATTTGTCACAATATCATAAAATTAGGAAAGGGGTGGGGGGCTGAACTCCCTTCCTAAATCTTTGGCAATATAAGAATTTTGATCACTTTTAACAAATTTTAATGATTTGGTACCTTCTTAAAGAAAATCCCAATTACGCCCATGCCCGGGGCAGCTGCCCCTCATCAGTCAGGCACTTCACACACTGCAGTGTACACTGGAACAATAACTTCTTGACAGTTTTATATGCACAAAACTTCTAAAACTGCCATACTAAGTATAAATGGTGAAAATATGACAGCAGCTACTTTTTATAACTCAGAATAAACACAGAACCCAATGTTATTGTGTATCATGTCAAAAAGGCACGAGAAAGTTTGGAAAATTATATAAAGCATCTGGTTATAACAGCAAGTATTGATCAGATATCAACACATTAGTTCTTCAAGAAGCCAATAGTATACCTGAAACCAATACCTGAACAGATTGTCTGTGACGATTTTTTAAAGAATTGCGGAACAAAAAAATAGAAAGAAAGAAAGAAAAGAAACACAAACAAAAAGACAAAAAGTCCTTTCCGACCTGTTCGTATGCCCCAAAATATTATTCACTTTCACTTCAAATGCAAATGACCTTCGAAATAGTTATAAAATAATTTTTCTACAGTTTTTTTTTTCTTTTCTTTTCGTCATTTCTTCGTTATGAAAACTGAGAGCGTTGGTGAAAAACACGCGAGTTTTTTGAAGAATATATATATAAAGTGTTTCTCAATATTTTTTACCTCGTAGTCCATGTTAAACTTTTGCGTCCTAAAATTATGATGATGAAAAAATATATGAAAGGGCTACATATCAGTTTTAAATTATTTAATAACATATAGACAAAATGCTCCATCAGAACCAAAATAAAGCGAAACAATTTGTTATAATTTGTACTATAAAAATTCTTAAAAACTCATTTTTTTCTCTCTCTCTTTAGTGTATGTTAACATTTAACGAGATATTTGAGCTTTTCTTGAATATCTTACTTCATATCTTTCATTCTTATCGACTGAAACATCTTTTTCTTTTTCCTTTATTTACTGGAATATTTTCTTTGCAAGATAAAATTTTTCGGCTAGCCATTACTCTTAAATCTTTCCCCAGGGATTTAATTAACATTTATTTTTGTATTTTATTATTATTGGGTCGCAGAAAAGATCATTTCGCATAAATATAATATTGACAGCGGAAGATTTTTTAATTTTAATTTATTTTATATTCTTTAATACAGTAAACTCTCTCGTTTGTGCGGACTTCCACAGAAAGCCATATTTTGTCCGCATTAAACGTTGTCAATATTTAAGTGGCATAAAATATTCCCTTACGTACACTGCAAAAAAAAATTGTTGATTTTACAGTATAATATTGGCAGCTGGGATGCCAGTATTATTATAATGTAAAATCAACATTTTTTTTTTTTTGCAGTGTAAGTATTCACTTTCCATTGTCGATTTTTTTTTTTTTTTTTTTTTTTTTTTTTTTTTTAAATGGGCAGTCCTCTGCCATTTCTCATTTCTATCAACTTCTACTTTTCCGTAATATTTAAAGTTTCTGATTTACAGTCGGTCAAAGTAAGAAAGGGGAAATCAAAGGAATCCGCCATATTATTTTGTCGCCAAACAGACACAGTGAAAAAAGATAACAGCCATTTCATTGGTAATTAGGACCTCTTTAAATTTGTTTAAAAAAATAAGCTTATGGGGCCGTCTCCATATTGAAATTGTAGCATACATCGAAATTTTCAATACGAATACTTACTTTTGTCATCATATTTGGATTCTTCGGTAAATTTTACCTTCGGATGTCAAATGGGATGTTATTTTAGAGAAGAAGGTTCGATATTAAGCATATGTAAAATTTTGAATTCCTATTATTCTTTTACAATTTTTATAGACTCAATATTAATTTCATAATACATAGCTTATGAAATTAATATTCGAAAAAATATGTATTGTAACTTATAAAAACTTTTAGCAGATGATTACTGCAGCTTTAAATATGCGAATTCAAAATTTTAACTCATTTCGCCCATTAGTTTTTGAGTTATGCGCACAAAACTTCCTTTGTTTTGCCACTATTAAACAATTCTTTGTTTTGAAACTATTAAACTATTGTTTGTTTTGCAACTATTTTTTTTCTCGTAAAGTAGACTATTCTAAATTTAAATTTTTAATGTAATTTTTAGTACATACATTTGCTTAGATGGTTAGAATTCAACTATAATTGTTCAATTTTCGCAAGAAAGCGAAAATAGATCACACTCTATCATTATCGGTTACAATAACAACAACATACGTTCTTACAGAAAGTGAAGAGAGAAAAACATAGAAAAAACAATAGCTAATTGTTCCTTGCAATTCTGAAAACCAAACTTAAAATTGATTTTAATGAGTGTTTAGAACTAAAAAAATCTACATCAGGTTCTTTAATTGGAAAATTACGCAATTCTTTTATTTTTCTAAAAAATTCTTGCAAAAGTTGCGAAAAATTGTCAAGCACGAAAATTATATCAGTGAGCTTGGTATGTATTATTGTTCTCACAAGGGAATGTACGTAATTGGTACGGATGACTTTTTTTAAAAGTAGGCTCATTCAAAAGAGCATCTCGAGAAACGGTAGGGGGCGCCCAGGTTTTGTTTTGCAAATTCTTGAAAGCGGAAATATAAGCATTTGTTTATTTGTCCTTGACACGCTCGTAGTTTAAATTACTTGTGGCTTTATATCAAGTTTGAAATTCTTCTAACAGTGTTATTTCAACTCGAACTTCGTATTTGTGATAACATACTAATGTGTGAGGTAATCTACTATAAGGTAAAGCTAGGAGAGTCTGCGCACAATTCAAAAGAATAACAGTAAAAAATCTAAATATTAATTTTTTGCTAAACTATCCATGACTAATTTTTACTTCATTTGTTTTTTATGCATTTCCATTGCTATTTTGTTGTTATGTTGTAATTTAATAGAACAGTTGTAATAAAACCAAGGAAGTTATTTTGCGCAACATGTCCTTACAGGGTTGGTGTGATTGCGTACATGGGTAGGACAGATTGTTACTAATAATAAATAGAATTAAATTGTTAACAATAATAATTACACTTAAATAACATTGTTGTACAGTTTTTGTGAACAATTATTATTGTATTAGGAGTGAATATTTCAACCTAATGATTAAAAAATCAGAAAAAGGAAATAATTTTAAAAACGATTAAATTTTTTTAATTAAAGGGAAAAAATTAAAGAATTAGAAAAAACAAGTCCAGATAAGATTACAAAATAACATTAAGTTACTTGATAACATGTTTAACTTAAAATTAGTCCATTTTCATTTTTCATTTTTTTATGCAAATTTACCAATAAGCTGCGTAATCTCTTCTAGCATGGAAACTAATGGGAACAATGCGCCATCTCTCCTAAGTAGCAGATGCGCAAACTCTCCAATTTCGGTAGGAGAGATTGCGAGGCCTTTTATTTAAACATGGGCACTACTAAAACGAACCGTTGATGTTCACATTGTTAGTCTAGATTAGTAGCTTTTGAGAAATCGTTTAAGTTTAAAATATTTTGTACTACTGACATTGTATAGAAATTCTGATGAATAGCTATGAAAATTCAATCAAGCACTTACTTTGGGAAAACAAAACAAAATAGCAATGTTTTATCTTAGACGCCAAAACAATCAACGTGTACTTTCAAGTAGACACTCCATTACTGCTGTTGTACAACTACCTGGAGTCGCTGCGCGCTCACTCTACTACCCCCCCCCCCCCCCGAACATCTATGTGCGCCATCTCTTTTGGCTTTACCTTATTAAAATCTTACTGTCTGTTTGTATTTCACAACTACTTCTTCTATAATATGAAACGTGGACACTTAATGATTTTTAGTTTATAGTTTCTTTTTATAAAATGTAATGTAAAGAATATCCATATGACTTACTTCCACATTTATTAAAATTATCATCAAAAATTGAAAGATTGTAATATTATTGATCCGTACGAAATAATATTTTTTGCATTTGTTTAAAATGTAAATGATTAGGCTGGTATAGAACAGGAAATCTGAACATACGTATAGGGCATATTCTCTGATTAAATTTTTTTGTCCCAACCACAGCAATCCGCATTATAGAAATTGATGATACTCACCTGGATGAATTTCGTTAGACAAGTAAAGAGACATTAATTAGCTTGGCAATAATGGCAAGCTCTCCAAATTTTTATATAAAACCATCTCGATAAACGGAATTTTATTACCCGTATGATCGCCAAAGACATTCTACAGGGTGGTCATAAAGTCTTTCCCTGATTACAATAATTTATTACAGAAAAACTAATATAATTAGGCATATGCTTGTTTCAATATGTATTATAAAGACATTTATGAAGTTTTTAATACGAGCACTTACGTCAGTAAATTTCGATGTGAGCACCCTTGGTAGCTCGAAGAATGTCAAGGCAGTATTCCATTTCTCGCCAAGTTTTGCCCAACATTTGGGCTGTCACACCTGATACAGAATCTGTGATCCTGACCTTGAGTGTTTCAATATCTTTTACTGGTGTTGCAAAGGCAAACACTCTATTCTTTATGTACCCCAAAAAGAAAAAATCTAGAGGAGTTGGTCCATCCCGTCCGATCCGTCTTCCAGGAAATTTGTTATCAAGGAACTCACGAATGACGGTAGAGACTGGACTACAAAAAACTTAAGAACATAACTTTAAAATAATAAAAAAATTACAGTATTACATTCGTAATATTATTTTTGTAATCAGAGAGTTAACTATGTCCCTAATAACCACAATCACTAAAATATGGCAAATGGCTGTGTAACTGCAACAATGAAATAAAGTAGAAAACAAAGTATAAATAAAAAATAAAGAGTAATATTAAAAAAAAAAATGCTCTTTTATCAATTAATAGTTTAATATTAATTAAATTAAGATTACACGTTCAGAAAACAATTTAAAATTCCTGAATAGATAGTTAAACTAATGCTTTCTTTTCTTTTCTGATGTGATATCTTTAAAAAAAAAAAACTATAAAAAAAATTATATATTTTTTTTTCCATAAAATTCACTTAGCTTGCGCTCTCTACCAAGCGCAAATCAAAGCGGTGAATTTTCCATAAACGGAGTCCAAGACAAATTAACGTTTTGTATATCGTAAATTTTTTGGAACAATATGAATTTCAGAAATTAGGCGTGATATTTAATATGCTTATAAAAGAGTGTTTTAAATATATATATATATATATATATATATATATATATATATATATATATATATATATATATATTATACTTATTTATTATTTTATTAATTTAAATATACCTCATAAGTATAGTATGCTATTATTATTAATTATTTTCATGTGGAAAAGGATATATTTATTTCGGTTTTTAAGTACTAAACGTATTGTAAATAAAGAAAAAAAAGGTCTTGCTTACCTTTTAAAAATTATTAAACGAACTACAAAACATTTTGAAACTTAAGTGCTTGAAATAATAAAATTAGTTCTAATAAATAAAAAATATTAAGATGAGACACGTTATACAAAGTAGTTATTATTTTCGAGATCATGATCTCGAAAATAATAACTACACATTGTGCACAATTAAATATATATTTAATAATGATTTGTTCAAAGCAAAACAAATTATACTAATCTGTATAATATTATGAACGCAATAATCATCTATGAAAATAAGAAACGACGAAATGTTCAATGTATTTTATATTTGTAGAAACCCATTAAATGTTTAGTTCAGAAAGAAGATGCTATACAGAAAATCTGGACCAACATTTGCTCCGGAATTTCTAAGATGGTCTAAGTTTGCCAGTATCCGGAATTTAGTCCTCCAGTTTAAAATGTATAACAATCTGGGTAAACAAAGATATGCTGAAATACTTTTCTTGAAATTTATAAAAGGTCGCTCTTTATAAAGAGATCAGTTTTCGAAACTATGATAGTGCTTTTTTCTATTTTTCTGGGGTTACAAATCATTTATTTTACCTCCAACGTTTTTAACCGTTATCGAAACTTTATCAACGTTTTAAGGTATAATGATCTCATTAAATTAGTTTATTGTAAACGGGTATTTTAAGAATATTTTTTCCCCAGTTCAGGAACTTGGATCTTTCTGGCATATTCACAAAGTAATTTTTATACGGAAATGCATGAATTTTTCAGATACTATACTGTAAAAAAAAGACAAATGTTTCTTAATCTACGAAAATATAATATAACCACGTACGAAAAATACCTCTTCCGACTGACCCATGATTCCAAAAAGCGTCTTTTATCACTGGAAACCGCAGAAACCAATATATTGTCGATATTGAAAGAATCTTTCATAAAAACAAAGTTTCTTTTGCTGCCACTGATTTTCTGAAACGTTTCCGAGTATTTTTTGTAGTGTATTAATCAGTTTTCTCCGACTTTTCGGATGCTATCCATTCTAATTAAACATTTTTAGCTTGCTTAATTAAATTTATACATGCAAGAGTAACAAAATAGTATTAATTTTAATGTTAATGTTAGTGGGGTTAATTTAGCATGCTTGTCTGATGTTGAAAATGCTTATTGAACATGAAAATGTTTACTTGGGATTTGATAGCATTCAAAACACACCTATGAGAAAACTGATTAATGCACTATAAAAACTACATGGAAGCATTTCTGGAAATCAGTAGCAGCAAAAAAAAAAAAAACTTTGTTTCTATAAATTCTTCTTTAAATCTCAAAACTATATCGGTTTCTGAGGTTTCTAAAGATAAAGAACGCTTTTCGGAATCGTTAATAATTCGGAAGAGGATATTGTATATTTTCGTTTTGGTTATATTTTTTTAGATTAGAAACAGCAGTCTTTTTCTACACTGTTAAAAATTTGCAGCAAACTGTCCTGTCATTTGACCGTTTTCATAGAAAACGGCTACATAACCGTAATTTAACTCTATACTGACCGTAATATGAACAATAATAGGGCCAGAATACAGTAAAATTACGGTTATGTAACCGTTTTCTTTAAAAACGGTCAAATGACTGGACAGTTTGTTGAAAATTTTTAACAGTGTGCAGTGTACTTACTGCTTGAGAACCAAATGATAGAAAAACCTTTTTTTTTTTCGTTTTTCTATGAATTTTAAATTTGAATCTAATCTTGAATTAAAACCGATTGGTTTGCTTTCCATTGACTTCCATTCCTTGTTTAAAGTTCTCTGCAAATCGGTTCAAATCACAAACTTTGATACCATTTTCTCAAAGATCCTTTCTTTTTATAAGATGGGAAAGACTGTTTGATTTCTTGGTATCTGAATAAGAATACCTGCAAACTTCATGAATTTACACGCGCAAATAACTTCGGGAATGCGTCAGAAAATAAAAACTTTATTGAATTTATTGAATTTGAGAACTGCTTTAAAATTTACGGACCACCTAAAGAGATCACCGAATAGTTCGCTGTAAGAAAGAATCCAGGAAAGATTTTGAAACATGATAATGTACTTGTGATTCGCAGCCTTAACCGCGATATACAGAATATAAACATAGATTTTTTTTTTTTTTTTTTAATGTAGATTATAAACATGATACATGAAATAAGCACAGTAAAAGTCGCTAATGACTAAGAATGTCTTGCCAATCCCCCACTCCCCTATAGAAGACAGTTTTTTTTTTAAACATATCAAGATAAAATAAAATAAAATGAGAATTAAAAATATTAAATAATCAAAAAGTTTCTATCAGCATTTTTCAAAAAGTATTGAAACTTTCTTTTTTTCGTCAGGGAGTCTCTTTTAATATAATTTTTATAAACATACCAGAAAACAAAACTAAATATTATTTTTCATAGGGGGGTCAGCGGGGTCTGCCCCCTTCAAACCTGATGAAAAAAGTTTTAGTTTATCTTTCTCTTAATGTTTATGTTTTAAAAATTAATTTGAAAGAATAAATTTTATTTTTATCAAAATCGCCAGAGGAAAAAAAGACCTAATTAGTTAAATTTTAAAATCCAGGGAGAGTCAATGGCCCTCCCCTTGCCTGTAGGTAGAAACTACTTTGCTTTGCGCGTAGTTATTGTTTGGAATTTTTTTTTTTCTTTTTTTGAAGATGCGGAGGCGTTTGGGAGATGATCGACGCACTTCGTTTGCCTTGCGGCGATCGGCACCAGAGCGAAGCGAGCGTACGGATCGTAGTGCGTTTTGTTTGTCAAGAGAGATGGGGTGCTCGCAAGCGATCTCATTGAGAGAAATAGTGGAGAGGCGAGAGGGAGAGGTAAATGAAGGTCACGTGACACGAAACTCGTCGGCTCTCTCTCGGGATGAACTGCGCAGTTGCGATCGCACTCCGCGTTTGGAATAGTTGCGCATCGACTTCGACTTTCCACAGGTGAACGAACAAAATCATCGCCCCTCTTTGAGCTCTAGAGAAAAAAAGGTATGTCTGGTTATTCTACATGGAAAACTGTTTTATCCGAAATATTTATTTTCTTTTTACATATTCTTTTCTTAAAATGTTTTGATGATTAGTTTTGCGACAAGCTTTATTTACCGAAAAATATTTTCCTGATGCAGTATTATCTCGCTGCAAAAATATTTCTAAACATCATTTTGGATTTAGGAAATATTTCAACTTTATATTTCACTAGTGGGGTAAAATTTACTGAAGAATTTTTCTATTCTACATGCTTAACCAGTTTAAATTAATACATTTTTTTTTTAAATATATAACTTCAGTTTTTTCAAATGCATATTTTTTTCTATGATTAATTGGAATTCAATTATCATATTATACCGTTTAAAAAACAAGTTTAAACATTTTTAGAAACTCAAAATTACTTTTAAAAACAAGAGTAAAATTTACCCAACTGGTAAAACAGTGTAATTTTCAACAACCAGTGCAATAAAGGGTTAAAAAGAAATAAAAAGCTACAATAGTTTTTATTTTTCCACTTCATCATATTTTCTAAAATTAATTAATATATATATATATATATATATATATAAACGCGAAAAGTGTTTCATATAAAATATCATAAAATAAATTAAAAAATACTGCCCCTGCAGTAGAAGGAAATGAATTCTAAAATTAAATAAAATGATGTAAGTAAACTACATATTTTTTAAGTAATGTATTCTTTTAGATATTATTTCGAAAATCTTAGTTAAGAGTTAGTTATCCCATCTTCTTTTTTATAAATAGCAATACGTTTATTTACCGTTTATCACTCTTCAAGTTCCGGAGAATTGTTATTCTACATAGGAAACCTTATTTTTTAACCGCATTTCTCTCCTTCCTTCTCTTTTAAAAAAAAAAGTTTTGTAGATTTGATTTTGCATTTACCGAGAACTATTTTCTCGATACAGCGTCATTTCGTTGGAAAAACACTTCTAAACATCATTTTGATATTATGAAATATTTTAAAGAGAAAAAAATGGTAACATTATTTCTTTGAAATTTTTCTGTTCAATAATATCGTTCAATAATTTCGTTATATCGCGAAGAATCGCTCTTTTTCACGCATCCCAAAAGGGGGGGGGGGGGGAAGAAGAAGGAAGAAAGAAAGTTACACAATTATACCTCTTAAATAATTTTCTATGTGTGTAATTTACAATAAGTGCAATTATCTTTCATTAATTTTGTTATGAAAAATGTAATATGCGTATAAATTAACATTTTAAAGGCTAATGTAAAATATTTACCTGTACGTTATCGTTTTACTAAATTTGTAATATTTGCAGATATGTTGCGCTTTTTCAATTACCTCTTGGGATACACGGCATAACGACGGGCAACTGTATTTTCTCAGATAAATAAAAAATATATAACGAAATAAAGAATTAAAAAATAAATAAGTAAATCGCCACATACAAAATAAATTAAAATATAATCAATTCAGTCAGGAGAGCATAAATTCTAAAAAAATAAGTAAGCTGACTTTATTAAATTACATACAAAGGTAAAAATACGCTTAGATAAAAATAAAAATATGTTTAAACACATATCTGGCATTTAAAAATTTAAATAGCAACCAAAATGATATAAAAAAAGGTATTACTGTGTATTACTTTGATCTTTGCATTTTAATTTTTATTTTGCAATTGTTTACTTTTTATAAAAAAAAAAAAACAATTGTTGAGGGAGCACTATTATTCGCTATATAAATGTATTTTTTAAACAACAAATTTTGTTTAGTCTACATTTTCCTAACTGAGTCAGAAATATTATCAGCTATGATGGTAATACTGAGCAAAGTAATAATTTCCAGAAGATCCTCTCTTTTCTTTCTTTCTTTCTTTCTTTCTTTTTTTTTTTTTTTTTTCAAGTATACATCATGTCTGCCAACAAAAACTGCTTCAACTTGGCAATACTGCAGCCACCGTTAGTGCAAAATATATTTTCTGCATCAAACATGTACTGAATCAAACCTGCCAAAGGCTTAGCGGGCCACAGATAAGTTGTCGGCGGGCCACGTGTTTGGCATGCCTGATTTATATCAATCTTTGTGATTCTGTATATTTCCTTGTTTTAGGCGTAGTTCGATTACGTCTGTTAAATTCGTATTTATTTTGAAATTTTAATTTCGTTTGGTCATTTAGTTATGTAATATTACACATACACAAGCAAATACTGAGTATTTTACGTTGTTTTGAATGCAAAGAGGTTAATTTTCCTTAATTGGGTTGCACGCGGATTTAAAAATGTTCAAGCTTGAAAATTATTTCAAGAACCATAAAAAATCAATAACTTGCGATGCAGTTTTAAAACAAATCGTATATAAAATTCCATTATTTCTTCTTCTTTTTTTTTTTTTTTTTTTTTTTTTTTTTGAGGGTGTAAAAAATAAAACTGTGCAATTTTAGATGTTAAAAAAAAAAAATCAGTAAAACGAAATTTATTTGTCAGGTTGTTGCCTCTGTTAATATAACTTTAGCCGACATGTTTTTGCTTAATAATATAGACGAGATATTTCATTACAGTAATAAGAGATATGTTAGAATTTTACACATCAGTAGTAAAGATTGAATTTCAATTTTTGTACCACCTGTGAGAAAAAAAAAATGTTGGAAAACAAACATTTATCGTAAAATTTACGACAGCACGTACACTGAAGGCTAAAAATCAATTATCCATTTATCTTCTTAAAAATAACAATACGTTTATTTCACTTTCTATTTTATTCTAAAATATTCCCTTTACGACATTACTGCATGCATATATTTCAATTGAATGTGGAATTTCATTACTTATGCATATCCTGCAAATTTGAAGTTTAGCTGTGGAAAACAGAAAATGTAGCTTCCAAAAATTTGTGTTGTGTTTTCTATCATGCTGTATTTGCCGAAAAATATTTTCACGATGAAGCGTCATTTTGTCTTGAATAACTCTGTTTTTTTTATAAATTTTCTAAACATCAATTTGACTTAATGAAATATTTTAAAGAGAAAATAAGTTATAATATTATTTCTCTGAAATGTATTTGTCCCATTATATTTTTTCAAATAAATAAAATTAAGAAAAAAAAAACAAAAAAAAAAAAAAACAAAAAAAAAAAAAAAACGGAAATTTAAGTCATGGCATAGAAAATAACATATATATATATATATATATATATATATATATATATTAATATAATTATTTCTATGCCAGCATTCGCAGCCCATCAATTTTAAAATTGAAAATTAGCTGACATAAATCCCAGCTACATTTTCTTTAAGTAATATTATTTCTCTTAGAAGTTAATTCTAAACATTTATTTAAATACCATCTATCCATTTTTTTTCCTTAAAAATAACAAGTTTATTTAATTTATTTTTTAATTTAACCTAAAATATTCACTTATGAGATTACACTATTTCATACGAATTTTAAATTTGAATGCAGACATATCACCTCCTGCAAGCCTGCAGTTTTATGCCGAAAATATAAAACATTATTGATCTTACAAACTAAAAACTAAACATATAGATCTTACATTTGAAATAATCTGCTTTCAAAAGGAAATCGAGCTGCTAAATGACAATGAAAATAAAATGTATGCAAATAAAAAAGTTTTGTTGCTATGTAAAAGAATCGCAGATCTATTTAAACCTAATATTATTCTAGAAAGCCTAAGGCGTTTGATGTATTAGATACTATATTTGCCATTTTGGCAAAGTGCGATTGGATCCCAGAAATCGAAAAGTACCAAAAAAATATCTTCGAAATCTTCTGTTTCTAGCCTGGTTTGTTTACCTTTGTATAAAATTTCGTATATATTTATGCTTTTTTTTTTTTTTTTTTTTTTTTTAAATTTAAAATTGCATCTCTCTAATTTAAAGAAAATATATAAGTTATTAAGTAAATTGAAATAAATAAAAACTACCAAAAAGCTGATTTACTTATTTTAGAATTTTCTTTACAGAAAATCGTCAAAGGACTTCGTACATACTTAAAACAAGAATTCAGAAGAAAATATTATTCAGACAAATTTTTGCAATATTTCTAACAAAAGTAGATTATTAAATGAAGAATTGAGAAGGTCGGGGCAAGAAAGTGCCAAGCCACAATAAATCTAACACTGCAATCTGTTGCTTATGATTGTAAATTATATAATATCCCACATATTATTTGTTTCTAATGTCACTTGGTAGCAGCCTATGTCCCAGGTTTCGTTTTTCCCCAGAGGTTTATGCTCTCAATGAAGATAGCTAATTTACAAAGAACGTAACATTAATATTATTAAAGTAATGCCATATTGTTATTCAGAATATCTCAAATGTTTCTAAGACATGGGAAAAAAAAAAAAAAAAAACTTTATGTTATATATCTTGATTTGAGTATTTGATCTAACTTTCAAACTGATATATCTCATAAGTTTACAAATGTGGCTTAGAACTTTCTTGCCCCGACCCCCTCAATTTATTTTAGACTTATTTTGTTATAAAGATAGCATATCATACTTGCAATTGTTGTTATTGTGTGGTGAGATGTGCGAGCGCGCCTGTGTGTGTTCTTTCCCTTTTTCACCCTCTTTTAGCAGGGAAATGTGATTTACAGGTAACTGACTGAGCCGTGCGATATGGAAGTAGAATCGTTCCGAACTGAATATGAAATGCATATTATAGGTTTACCATACGTTCCAGACTGGCTAAAACAGTCCAGAATTCCAGGGTTTGTCCGGGCCGGGACCGGAGCCATCGCGAAAAACTTCTTCTAGATCTAGAAGAAAAAGTCTTTTTCGCGATGGGCTGGCTCCCCGGAACGCACATTTGTCGCGGTTTCCTTGTAAATGTACCAAATTGTCATGGATTCATATATATTTATCAATATATATTATATATATATATATATATATATATATATATATAAGTAGTAGGAATTAAATAACATACCATCTTATTCTTAAGCTGTTAATTGATGTGTTTTCCATTGTTGTACATGTACAAATATACAATGCAAATCAAAATGATGGTTTTGTTAATGAAAGAGTAACTTAGTAGCTGAATAAGGCTTTTTTCTTAGAAGCATACATTTTTAAACTGTGAACTGCAAAGCTAACTAGAATTTTAAATTTCCAAATACACTTTTTTTAAAATAAATCATATTTGAGTAACTGCACATTGAGTAACACACACATTGAGCTACTAAAAATTCCAAAAATATTTTGCTAATATTTTTATGGTAAACGCAAAGCATTTTTAAACTTAAAAATATTCAATAAATAATGGACAAATATTTTCTGTTTTCTATTCCCCTCCCCCCACCCCGTTACAAAGTAGCTTTGTCCCAAAACTTGAGACTAGGTTGCCCCTGTTTTACGTTGGAAAATTGAAAATTAGGGTATTATTGTATTAATCACATCAAATTCTTCAATAAAATGGGTCTTTACACTGAAAAAAAAATGCTGATTTTACAGTATAATACTGGCATCCCAGCTGCCAACATTATACTGTAAAATCAAGATTTTTTTTTTTTTTTTTTTTTTGTAGTGTATAAACGGACAAATATTTGCAGCTCAGTCGTGAAACGTATTTTGCAGGCAAAACTTACACAGAGTTCTCTGAAACTCTTTATTAATCAACTTAAAAAAAAAAAAAAAAAAAAAAAAAAGTTTGCTGTAAAATTGTTTTTAAACGCCCCCCCCCCCCCCTTTCCCGGTGCATGATCATAACAAAAGGCACGTGTAGTACGAGTCTCAAAATAGCTGCAAAATGGATCTTCTAATTAAAATTTTATTTTTTTTACATAGTGTTTTAATTTTTTGGAGGGGAAAGTTTGACGAATTCAAGAGAAACTACCCACTACTTTAGGAACTTATATCCAGAGTTGGTAAAATTTGTAATTGCAATGATCTACAATGTAATTACAATTTAATTGTATGTGAATTGGTTATAGTTTTACACATTCAACCACAGAAATATCGTCAAATAATGGGACGGAGGGCGGTTCCGGCTACAGTGCTGCAAGATTTTTTTAGGGCATGTAAATGTAACTATAATTAATTACATACAATTAAATTGTAATTACATTCCAGATAATTGCAATTACAAATTTACCCAACTCTGCTTATACCTAACCGAAAAACCTACACTGCAAAAAATAATTGTTGATTTTACAGTATAAAACTGGCACCCCAGCTGCCAGTATTATACCGTAAAATTAACAGTATTAAACACTAAAATAATCAGTAATACTAATTTTACGGTATAGTACTGGCAGCTGGGGTGCCAGTTTTATACTGTAAAATCAACAATTATTTTTTGCAGTGTATATGTGAACAATAGGCTGTTAACCAATCATATGCTCTTCTGATGTACTGGTTAGAAGCCACCCTGGTAATCGAACATACGACAACTACACTATAAATATATACTGTACCTTTAATGTATATATAAGGAACATAAAAAAAATAATAATAATAATGCTACTAATTGGCTATGAATAAGTCTTGCTCAAGTCGTTCATTTTTCATAGGTTTAATTAGTATGAGAGGCAAACACTTTCCATTAACAAACATGGACATTCTGGTAATATTTTCTTTGATTCCAACGAGGAATGTAATGATATATAAACTTACATATTTTAAATGTTTTGGTGAGTGATTTGTTTTATTTTAAAAGTTAAATTTGATGACTGTTAACTGCCTTGTAAGACTTTTAAAGAGCAAGCTTTTTAAGAGAGGAGGCATTTAAAGGCTTTATAACATTCAACGTCGATTTAACACTTGAAATATAACGATAAATGTCTTCATCACAATCTAGAGGTCTGTATGGTCTGAAATTTTCAGGCCCGGGTACGACCCAGCCCGAACGCAATCTACCTTGGCCCGGCCCGGATGATGTAAAAGCTAAAAATTCGTCTCGGGGTCAGGTCCAATCTGACCAGTTTTGTTTTTTGGAGTTCGTGGCTCAGCCTGGGCAGAAATTAATTAAATCATCCCCGACCAGGCCTGGTCCGCGTTCCGAAAATAAAGAGCCGATATTTCTTAACCATCATTATACTATTTTTTAAAAGAATATTTCATACATATTTATGCAAAAAGAACAGCACTTTTTATCTATGTCCGCAAACCATGGAATACGGAATAACAACACGGAACAACACATATACATTCAGATGAAGACATCGTTAGAAAAATTAATGTAGTTTAAAATGGGGGGGGGGGGGGAAGACAGTTAAATAAATCATAGTAAAAAAAATGCAGAATTTAAAAAATATTTCTCTATAATTTGTTAAACTAACGCAAATTTTTAAAGATTCCGTTAAACGAATATCCAATATCACTATTAATTTTACAAAAAAAAAAAAAAATAAAATAAAAATAAATAAATAAATTGCCGCCCCGACACGGTAAAAGAAAGAAGTCCCGATCCGACCGGAGTCTGGTGAAAAAAATAATTAAAACTCGGACCCGGCCCGACCCGAGTCTGTAGAAAAAAAAATCAAACCCAGATCTGGTTCGTGTCTAAAAAAAGAAAATCACCCGGGCCCGTGCAGACCTCATCACAATCCTTCATCAAAAAATGCAACATCGAGAGAAAAAGGAAAAAAAAAGAGCAAGAAGAAACAAATCAAAATAGCGGCTCTCGTCTCATTTGTATCGCAAAAGAGGAGGTCATATTCCCACGTACGGTCTGACTGCTTCGGCGTTTTTCGGATTCCGTATCGGCAAAGAAAGAAGAGAATCGCACGCGGGCCAATCTCTTTTTTACCTCGAGCACCGAGCTGTGTGACGGAGTTGCCACTTTCAGGGGTACATTCCGCCGCTTTAGAAGAAAACCCCTCACGGCGAGTTCTCGAGCAATTTAGGCAGCGGCGCAGTTTGAGGGGAATTTTGAATCATTAATGCTCATAAAAAGTATTTACAAATTCCTTGTTTTATGTATGTGTGTGTATGTGTAACAACAGTTTCTGTGTGATTACACGGCAGACATTTAATGTATGTATTTTAACTCGTCATTGGTCGCATCTTTTTGAACGACACCATTGGTCGCGTGTGAGCGTTTCTCTATTATCTCACACTGCGTTCTCTTATTATTTAAGCAGTACACGTAATGAAAATAGTTATCAAAAACACCTTCTCCTTTCGTCATCGGATTTTCAATCAGATCATTTAGAAAATCCTAAAACTCAACTAGATCGGAGATGGTGGCTCCAAAGGTCATTTCTAAATTAAATACAAGCTTTTTAAACGAGGGTGAGAAAAAATGCTCGTAGCGCCACCAACGACATATTAGTTAATGTATGTACATGCATATATCTTAAACAAATATTCCGATTTTCGGACTTTTTTTTTTTTTGTTGAAATAAATGGGTATTTAACAGTGCCCAAAATGGATACACAGTGGTAACCAAAACAGGCATGACCCAATTTGGGCACATACCTAAGAATCTTTCGACCCAAATTGGGTTTTATTTTTTTCTGTGCGTCATAGTTTTGAAAATAAATTTTTAAAATCCAGTCATTTACTTATGATAACCCTGTATACCAGTCAAAGTTTGTGTGTATGTTCTTTATACAAATCTACAATTTTTGACCCATTTGCACGAAACTTGGCCTACATACGTTTTAGAAACCGGTAAAAATTACTGGCTGCTTTATAATGTTCCCAGACCACCTTTTTCAATCACCTGTCATAATTTATCCTTATGCAAATCTTTTCTTTTTCCTTTTAATTTTAAAATGCAATTTTTTTTCTCTCCTGTTACCACATTTTAAAAAGAAATTGCACAATAATTAATAAAAGATAACAATGTATAAACTGTATTCAAACAAGTGGCTTTTTAGACTTATTTATTTTATATTTCCAGGTTAAATTACGATAAACATATTTAAATACGCGTACTGTATTTTTATTAGCCAATAAAAATTCATATTTATATTCACTGTGATGTTCCAAAAATATTGCCCAATAATTTAACATTTAGTTATTATTATTATTATTATTATTATTATTATTATTATTATTATTATTAAAATTTTTTATTTTTATTTTTTATATTTTTTTAGGGGAACTGGGTATTTTCGACAGTTAAAAAGCGTGAAAATATCGCTAAATACCATATAACAGACTTTCTGATAAATACATCATTATAATTTTCTACGGTAGATAGCAAAGATCATAAAGATAATTTTGGCATAAATGAAAATTTATTCTATAAAAAATACTTTTTAAACGATTATGTAAAATGATGGAGTGTTTTTGCATGAAAAAAAAAAAAATACCAATGCTCTTTCAGGTACACTTTTCAATTTATAGGAAACACATTTTTTTTTAATGACATTTTGTATAAATTTTAAAAATATATAATTAAAAAAAACAATAATACATTCACTATGTTGTATTTTCGATGTTTTTGGAAAATTTCAGAGGGTAAGTGTAGTTTTCTTGAAACATGTACCTTAATTTAATGAGAATTATAGTATTTTTTTTTTTTTTCATGCAAAAACACTCTATCATTTAAACAATGTTATAAAAAGTTTTTTTATAGATTAAATTTTGATTTATGCCAAAATGTTCTTTATGATCTTTGCTACCTATGATAAAAAAAATTTATAATGATTAGAAAGTGTGCAATGCGGAATAACAACGACATTTTCATGAACTGCCGAAAAGTACCCAAAAATTGATGTGACATTTAGCAAAGAACGTGGCAGTTAGTTTCACTTAATGTATTAGCTACAAAGTTACTTTTTTTTTTCTTTTGGTGAGGCATCTTTCTTAAAGCTTTGAAATGGAGGCTATGTATTAAATTAATGTTAAATTTATGCATGGCTATGTTGCTTCCCCCCTCTCTCTCTCTCTTTTAATATATACTCCTTTTGTTGTTGTTGTTATTGGCGCTATAGATATTTGTCATAGCTCATAGTTTTTTTTTCATTTTCTTTGTCAATTTTTTATTTCTCTTCATCATGAGAGATGCCAAGGGGAGAGAAATTATCTCTTCCTGGATTTTAAAATTTAATTAACTAAAGTTTCTTTGTCCCGGATCATTTTCATATTAATAATGATAATGAATGGTAGAGGAACTTCGGTAATATGGAATACCAAGATTTCTGGGGCAATATCATAAACTACTTTAGAACGCTTCCAGAATGCCCCCCAGAACGCACATTTCGTCGGTCGACGTCAGGACACCTCGTGTGAATAAATATTTGTTTTTCGCCTTTGGAAAGTTTCAGGAGATAATTTTTCAATATTTTTTATTCATTATTAGAAGTAATATTTTTACATTGTAATTAAACCTAATTCACACCGAAATACAAACAGTTTATGATGTAATACTCGTTTTTTAACTCGCGATTCCCACCAATAAACATAGAGTAATTTTTTCCCAAAACGGCGGTGTCGGTCAGTTAATAGTAATAGACCTATTTTTATCGCATTATTATGCATTCTTTTACGTTCTCTTATTACTTTAAATTTATTTTATACTATTCTTCATACATTAGACTGTTATTTAACATTTTTCCTTTACATTATCATTACTTTTAAGTACTTTAAACTTTTTTATGGCTCCCTCATGATATCATACACGCTAACTCATCTCCAGGGGGTTGTTTTTCTCAAACAAGGAACCCCATTGAACGTTAAACTGTTCACCTGTTCATGGAATACCAATATCTCATAATACTCCATGATTATTGGTGGCGCAAAGACAGATCCGTATATTTGTGATTTGTGCAAATCCGAAGTATGAACTGGAGTATTACTGGCTGACTACCTAGACACTATATTTTGATCATGCTCGCTTGATACCATTACATCTGTTTTTTGCCAAATTTTCTTCGTTTTCTTCATTTTTAACCCCCTTATTCCATATTTCCCGGCTATCTCACAATACCTTCGAAATGCGTTTATTATTATTATTATTATTTATTTGCGAGTGATGGAATTTCGTAAAATAATTTTTGAACTATAAAAACTAAGTCAATTTTTTTCGAAAAAAAAAAAAAAAAAAAAAAAAAAATCTTAATTTAACTGGCATTACATTTGAATTGTGCGTTCTGCATATCCAGTAGTGATGGGCATAACGATTATTTTGATTATTCGAATGAATCATTCGGGCATGTGCAGAAGCATATCTGTCAAACTTCAAATTTTTTTTTATTCAACTACTACCAGAAATTTTGAAAAAAAAAAAAAAAAAAGTTTCTATTTTGATTATTCGAATGAATCATTCGGGCATGTGCAGAAGCATATCTGTCAAACTTCAAATTTTTTTTCATTCAATTACTACCAGAAATTTTGAAAAAAAAAAAAAAAAGTTTCTGCAGAAACTTTTTTTTTTTTTTCAAAATTTCTTGTAGTAATTGAATAAAAAAAATTTGAAGTTTGACAGATATGCTTCTGCACATGCCCGAATGATTCATTCGAATAATCAAAATAATCGTTATGCCCATCTCTAAATCCAGCAATGATGTGGGGGTTCTTTTCATTCACTCTTTGATCGGGTTCAACCTTGAGTGGCTCGTCCTTTTGATCCGCCACACACACATCCAGTTTTTCTCTCTCGCCCCATCTCTCTCCTCCTTGCCCGTGGTGGCATTCCTCCCGAATTGTTCGGCCCAGACGGAGTGGTGCCGCCGCCGGTGGATGACGGCGATTGCGGCCTGCTGTACGGCCACATTCTTCGAATTCTGCTGCAATGAGAGAGAGAGAAAAAAATCGCTCTCATGCAAAGCAGGGCTTCCATTTGGGAGAACATCCCAGGGCTCGACCCGAGGGACTCAGAGGGCTCAAGCACGTTTTCGTTAGGGAAGGATCGTAATATTTAGTTGGTATAGTCCCGTAGCATATGCGCTGGCAAGGGCGGTGTGTGTGTGGAGGGGGGAGGGGGTCACGGGAAAGTAAATTCATTCCTTGTATTTCGAAATTTTATTAATTTTTCTCTTTCTGTGATTTATTTATATATATATAGATAGATATATCCAGGGCTTAA
Source organism: Maratus michaelseni (assembly GCA_963931845.1). NCBI lineage: Eukaryota > Metazoa > Arthropoda > Arachnida > Araneae > Salticidae > Maratus > Maratus michaelseni. The sequence goes on along the minus strand of OZ007592.1, from coordinate 324,019,395 downwards.
ATTGCGCCAGAGCCCACCGGAGCCCGGCTCCGGTACTTCTCTGCAGTTAGTAAGTATTTAAATATTGGTCGGAATTCACCGGAGCCCATAAATACTAAGCTCCGGAGACCAGTGCAAGCGATTCCGAAAACCCGAAGCCTAAATTACCCTTTCCTTCCCCCCCCCCCCCATATCGAAGCTTTTGCATTATTTTTTATCAAAACACTATATGTGACATAATTATTTATCAATCCATCAACGTTCGATTCTTCAGCATATAAATATTAATTTTTGAAAATTTCATTCATTTTTTCATAAAAATGCATAGCTGCGAACTGTTCTTTTTTTGTGTTAACACTATTTCCGAATCACAATCCTTACTTTATTTAATCGCAGAATTCTGCGATTAATTAACATTAAAATTAGACAAAGATTTCTATTCGGCAGGAGTGATAACTAAAAAGTGGAATAATTGACAGCTAAGTAAGTGCAGATAGATATATTTAAAATTTTTATTTTGCTAAAGAAAAAAATTGCTTTAAATTTTGCAAATAGACATATAATGTATGAAATATAAATATGCAGATTGGAGTGACGGTGGGGGTAAGGGGGGGAACCCTACGGTTATTAGTACTGGAAAATACTAGGCTCCGGTACTTTTTTTTGTTAGAAATTAAGCCCTGTATATCTATATATTTATATATATAATATAAACTTTATTCTTACCAAGTGACTTTAGAATAAATAAACACCAATAGGAAGATAAACAATGAATTTTTTGCCAGTCCTCTGTAGTAGACAACTTTTAATTCTGTTTTCCTTCTAACGTTCATGTGTTTCATATTTACCTTAAACGGGGAGATCAGGGGTTAGCTCATTTTGTAAAATAAGTAGTAATACGCTGCCGCGCATGCGCGGTAGCGTATTACTGCTTATTTTACTGTTTATTACTGTTAATTTTACGGTATAATACTGGCAGCTGGGGTGGCAAATATTGTGTCGAAATTGCGAGTTTGCATTGCAAATTTTAAAGTTTGGTACAATTTTTTTATGTAGACGACACCATAAGCAAAATTTAGGTATAGCATTAAAAAGTTGGTGCTATTAGTAATCGATTGATACCATCGATTGATACGATTGCTTGTGACAAATTTAGTAGGAATTTCCCTCCCCTTCTTTTTCTTTCAGGACTGGATTTAAAGACCCGCTAGACATATTGACTATTATAAAGCAAAAACATTTCAGTGAGTAATTCTGACGTCATATCAACGATGGAAACGATCTAAGAAATTAATGTTTCCTTTGTTGCAAATTTAATTATTTATAAACGTTGCATAATGTTAGTTTTTACACCGTGGGATAGGTGGAAAAATGTACTTTCAAATGCAATTTCTTTGAAAACTGTACTGATTTTTTATGACAATTTTCAAGCATGATTTAAAAAAATATATATCTCTATAGCGTGCAGCTCGATTACAGAAGATTAACCTGTTTCCACTTAAAACAATATAAATTGTTCCGCGTTTGTTTCCGGCTAATATTCCATAACGAAATTAACAATTCATAAATCTATAATAACAAAAATAGAAGTTTTTGTATGTGTTAGAGATGGGATCGGGCTCTTTTTTTGAAACCTGAATCGGATACCAAAAGTATGCAGCATAGAAAATTGTTTCAAGATTAATTTTTTCATTTAAAAAATTTCTTCTTATATAGAAGTAAGTGTTAATCCCAAATACTCCCTCATGACAATGTTTTGTGTTTTTCGTGTCCATGAAAATCTGTTTAAAATAGCAAATTTGTTATTTAAACCCAACCACTGGCAGAAATCTGAAAAAGTCGCCATTTTTATTTTATTTTTATAATATGATTGTACAACTAATATAACATAAAATAATACACGAGTTCTGTTTTTCAACATTTCTAGAAAGGACTTCAAACAGAAAGCGAGGATAGACAAAGAATACCCCACGGCTTTTTTTTATATTACTAACACTGACTGTGAAAAAAAATTTCTCTTTATATCCCATCAATAACAATTCAATTCCATTTCAAACTAATTTTTAAAGAATTATAAAAGCCTTTAAGAAATTCAGATTACATTCTTGTCTCTCAATTAATAAGTTTCTTTTCTTTTTTTTTCAATTTGTGAATAAATAAAATGTTCGTTTTGAACCCGACCCCGCCTGCGTCCAATCCCGAAGACTGGTATAAAAATCGAACGCGAGCCCTGGACAGGGCTGGAGCTGAGGCTGATCTCGTCTCTATCTCAATGTGTGGCTGTTTGTCTGCTGTGTTATGCAGGCATTGCTGCAAGCAGAGTTACAAGCTTTGGAAGAAAGGTACCCGTATGTTTGAAGTTATGCACCTCAAAGCCAGTTTTTGGATTTTTGGATTAGATTTTTTTTTTTTTTTTAATTTAATTTTTTACGTTTTGCGGCACTTTTTCCACGTTAGTATAAAAGGAATCCAGTTTCAATCTTTTACCAAAACATCAACACACATCACAACACAAACAACAATTTTGTTTTCTTTTCCATAAAGTTTATTCGGAATTAGCAATTTTTAAATTGTTCGAGATTTTTTTTATGTTATTGTAGAGTTTTTCCGCGTTGTGGCGTTTTTTTTTTTTTTTTTTTTTTTTTTTTTTTTTTTTTTTTTTTTTACATTTGTAAAAGGAATTCAATTTTAAACTTGTAGCCTAATATAGTATATTTTGGCCTCCATCATTTTTTAATGTTTAGTGATTTCTAATGAAATTTTTAGCGTTTTCCGCGTTCTGCGTAGATTTTTTAACATTGGTGAAAGAATTACGGTTACAACGTTTTAGCCCACTATAATAAATTTTGTCCTCTGCGAATTTTTGAATTTTTATCGACTTTTTTTACAATTTTTATCGGATTTTTTTTTTTTTCCTTTGCGTTTAGTGACAATTTTTCCACATTAGTGGTTTGAATTTTGGCCAGGACATTTTTCGCCGAGTTGGAAAAATTACAATTCATAGGATTTATTTAATAATTAGAATAATTGTGTTAAAATTAATGCATAGTAAATGTTTTTGTCTGTGTTTAATGAAGTTTATTTGGAATTCGTACGGCGACTTTTGATTTTTCGCGTTTTTTTTTTATGCATTTTTAGACTATTTTTGCGTTTTGCTGCGATTTTTTAACATTGGGAAAAATAATCCGATTTCAATATTTTAGCCTATATAATAAATTTTGCCCTCATTTCAATAAAGTTTATTTGGAATTCGTATAGCGATTTTTACTTTTTCGCAAATTTGTTTTGTGATTTTTATGGTTTTGCGGTGATTTTTTGACCTTCGTAAAAGAAATTTGATTTCAAACTTTAGCATGATATAGTGAATTCTATCCTCTGCTATTTTTGAAATTTGTATCGATTTTAATGCGATTTTTAGTGTTTTTTCGCTCGCGTTCCGTGGCGAGTTTTTGACATTTATGAAAGAATTTTCTTTTTCAATGTTTTGGCCCATGTTAGTAAATTTTGTCCTCTGCGATTTTTAAATAATTTTATGCGATTTTTAGATATTTTTTGCGCAATTTAAATATTTTATGCGATTTTTAGAGATTTTTTATGCAATTTTAGAGATTTTTTTAATGCAATTTTTAACTTTTTTCTCACATTTCGCGGCGATTTTTTGGACCATATTTGTAAAAGGAATCCGGTTTTAATTCTTAAGCACAAAATATAAACGTTTTCCTCTTTTCAATAAATTTTATTCGGAATTCGTACAGTGTTTTTTAATTTTTTTTTTTTCGCAATTTTTTATACGATGTTGACAGTTTTTTCAAGTTTTACGTCTATTTTTCAGCATTTGTAAAAGAAATCCGGTTTCATTCTTTTAGCCCAATATAGCAAATTATCACTATAATAGTGCCCCTTATTTCGTTTAGAAAGATTTTCCTTTAATAAATATAAAATCATACAAATTCGAGATTCGTTTGCAAAAACAGATCTGAGTGTAAGCTGCCGAAGGCAGTTGGCTTTCCAAACTCTAGGTTCGCATGGCTAGAGTTTCGTTTAAAAATATAAAGTCATACAAATACGAGGGTTTACTCTGCCGATGACAATGGGATATAACACGTGCTTAAAAATGCTGAAATAATCAGAATCAAAGAGGCTGCTGTAAGTAGCAAAATCTTTGGCGACTTCTTCTCCCATTAACACCTTTAGCATGAGTCTAATTCAAAAGTACCTCTTTTAATAAATTTCTTTGAAGACATACTTGATACTTTCATATAAAAATGCTTTTTGGTACTGTTTATTTGCAATCTAAGAAAATATATTAAATGTAAAAAAATCTATTAGAGTTTGCAATAATTAAAAAAAAAAAAAAAAAAAAAAAAGTTTATACCTGTGTTTTGTGCACACCTAGCCCGGAAAGCCCAGGTTGGATGTTCTGGTATAAATATAGTTCCGCATTTGTAACCGACTAATATTCCATGACGAAATTAACACTATACCAATAAATAAACAAAATAATCTATATTATAAAGAAAACATTGTCTGTGAGTGAAGCTGGCGTCATATGCAAGGTACCAATAAATTTCTTTCTGCAATTTTTTAACATCTAAACATTGCCCAATATCAACTTTTACACCATCGAATAGAAAAAAAAAAGTACTTTCAAATACAATTTTTTTAAAACTGTATGTCGATTTATTGATGTTTCATGTATTCTAGAGTAATTTTCAAGCATGGATATTTTTTAGATCTGCGTGCAACCCAATTACGAAAGATTAACCCGTTTGCACTTAAAACAATGTAAATAAATAAACCAAATGTTTGTTTCCGTATAATATTCTATAACTATAAATATAGCTAAACGAAATTAAAGCCTCCCATACAAATAAATAAAACACAAATTTAACAAATATGTAATCGAACTACGCTCTTAAACACTGAAATAATCAGAATAATACGCGTGCGCGGCAGCGAATTACTGCTTATTTTACTGTTTATTACTGTTAATTTTACGGTATAATTCTGGCAGCTGGGATGTCAGTATTATACTGTAAAATCAACAATAATTTCTTGCAGTGTACATTTTCGTTCGTGGTTATGATATTTTTCTAGATTAAGAAACATTTGTCTTTTTCTTAAGTATACTATCTCATCAAAAAGTCACCTGTAAAAAAAGCAGCCAAGTCTCGTAACTCATTTACCGTAAAAAGTACTGATATCGTATAAAGCCAAGTTTAACTATCTTATTAACTCTGAAATTTTCATTCACAAATCACTCCTAGTCTCTACATCTTTAGTTAATTACTATTTTGTGACTTGGCAATTACGTAGCACGAGAATGTGTTGTATATAGTTAGTCTTAATCAAATAATACTATAACATATTAAAGTGTAATAACTTCCCTGTGCGTATATAATTTGTTTTAGTTAAATTATCCCATCCCATCCCATGACATAGTAAGGTGTAATAACTTTCCTGTGCTGCGTAATTGCCAAGTCACAAAATAATAATTAACTAAAGATGTAGAGACTAGGAGTGATTTGTGAATGAAAATTTCAGAGTTAATAAGATAGTTAAACTTGGCTTTATACGATATCAGTACTTTTTACGGTAAATGAGTTACGAGACTTGGCTGCTTTTTTTACAGGTGACTTTTTGATGAGATTTCACTTCTTTTTGTAAGTAATCCTGCTTTTCTTGATTTTGGGTTCTTTTTGGAGATCATCCACTGATTTTCGCTAAGCCCACACTCTGTCCCTATTATTTACAGGTATCAAAAATTTGAAGCTTTAGTTTCGTTTGCAAAGTACTGTAGATAAAAAGAGATTTCAGGTTCCTAGGCAAGCACTAAATTATGGGAGGGGGAGTGTCAAAAGTACTCTCAATTGCTTCCAGGATAGGTGCTATCCATCTGAGATATTACTCGCAGCCCTAGATACTTGATATTTAACATAAAAGAACTTTTTAGTATAAAAAGAAAGCCAAAATTAAAATTTCCGGAAATTTCCAATAAATCAAACTATATTCCTTTTTTCAATGTTTTTTTTTTTTCGTTTTTTTTTTTTAGTCTTTTTTTTATTATTTACGGATTTTTTAATTTTTCCTTACTTTGTGTACTAAACCCTGCCTTTCTGCCAAATGTCAAGCTTCTAGGACTATAAAATCGAATTATTTTCAAATTTTCGACTTTTTATAAATTTATTGATTTTTCGATTTTAATTCTGAGTTACCTGATTGTCATGCCAATATAGTAATTATTTGATCCGTCTTCTTAGGATCATTAAAGTTCAATTTAGAGATAAATCAAGTGAATCTTAGAGTCACCATGATTTTATTTAGAAAGGACTATCAAGCCATAACCAGCCAGTAATATCGGGGGGGGCGGGGGGGGGGGGGGTAGGGGGAGCTGTGAAAATTTTTGTGGGGCTAACATCATTTAACAATCCATATTTCATACGTGAAGTAAATAGAGTACAACCTGTGAAAGAAAACAAACCTGTCTATAAAGAAATCGCCTATATCGTAGCCAGTCTATAGCGGAACTTTTCTATAACGAAATTCGTAAACGAAAGAAAAGAAAACCATAATCCGGGAGAAATAACATAAAACAATTAGGGGCGTTGTACTAGCTAATAGGACAATTATCTTAAAACCAATGTTTCTAGCAGTACAAAATCAAATTGTTTTCGAATTTTCGATTTCTTAAAGATATTTCGATTTTTCGATTTTATTTTCGAATTTAACGAATATTTTAATTGTTCCTTTTATTGAATAGTAAATACTACCTTTACACCAAGTTTTAAGTTTCTAAGACTACAAGATAAAAAATTTTTCAATTTTTTATTTTTTCGAAATTTTTTTTTATAATTTTCTGGATTTTTTAATTTTTTCTTATTTTGTATCTTTATTACAAATTTCAAGTTTCTAGCGCTACAAAATAGAATTATTTTGAAATTTCCGATTATTTTCGAGTGTTTTATTCTATTTTCGAATTTATTGTGATTTAATGTTTCCTTTTTCTCTATCCTAAGCGATAAGTTTTCGCCGAATTTTAAGTTCTAAAGCTACAAAATCGAATTTTTTTCAATTTTTCTAATTTTTTTTTTCGAATTTTACAGATTTTTTATCGAATTATTTTAAAATTTTCGTTTTTTTTCGATTTTTTGATTTTATTTTCAATTTTTGTTGTGTTTTTAATTTTTTCTTTTTCTGAATCCTAAACACTATCTTTACAGCAAATTTTCAGTTTCTAAGACTACGAGATCATATTATTTTCAATTTATCTCTTTTCCTTTCTTTCTTTCTATTTTTTATTTATTTATTTTATTTTTTTAAATTTTCGATATTTTTTTTTTTGAATTATCCATATTTTTTAATGTTTCCTTATTTAGTATCTTAAATATTACTTTTATTCCAAATTTCAAGTTTCTAGCGCTATATGAAATCGAATTATTTTCAAAATTTCCTTATTTTTCGATTTTTTTATTTTATTTTCCAATTTTATTGCGTTTTTATTTTAACTTATTCTGAATCCTAAACACTATCTTTACCGCGAATTTTAAGTTTCTAAGGCTAAAAGATCAAATTATTCTAAATTTTTTTTTAATTTTTTCGAATTTTTCGAATTTTTGATTTTTTTTTCGAATTTTCTGGATTTCTTAATTTTTCCTTATTTTGCATCCTAAATACTACCTTTATTCCGAATTCCAAGTTTCTAGCGCAACAAAATTGAATTATTTGAAATTTTTCGATTTTTATCGGTTTTTCGATTTTTATCGATTTTTCGATTTTATTTAAAAAAAAAAAAAATTGTGTTTTTGACGTTTTATTTTTCTGAATTCTAAACACTACCTTCAAACCAAATTTTAAGTTTTTAAGACTACAAGATCGTGTTATTTTCAATTTTCAATTTTGTTCGATTTTTTTGAATTTTCGAATGTTTTTTTTTCCCGGATTTTATAATTTTTTCTTTCTTTGTATCCGAAACACTAGCTTTATTCCAAATTTTAAGTTTCTGTGGCTGCGGATCTACCCATTCTTTTTGATGACGCGAGATGGAGTGAGTGTGTGAGTGACAAAAAATCGAAACTTTGAGTTCATATATCGTCTGCACTAATTTATGGGTATTTTTTTAATTATCCATATTTTTTAATTTTTCCTTATTTAGTATGTTAAATATTACCTTTATTCCAAATTTCAAGTTTCTAGCGCTATAAAATCGAATTATTTTCAAATTTTCCTTATTTTTCGATTTTTTCGATTTTTTTATTTTACTTTCGAATTTTATTGCGTTTTTTATTTTAACTTATTCTGAATCCTAAACACTATCTTTAATGCGAATTTTAAGCTTCTAAGGCTAAACAATCAAATTATTTTAATTATTTTAATTTTTTGCGAATTTTTCGAATTTTTGAATTTTTTTTTTCGAATTTTCCGGAATTTTTAATTTTTCCTTATTTTGCATCCTAAATACTTCCTCCGAGTTCCAAGTTTCTAGCGCAACAAAATCGGATTATTTGAAAATTTTCGATTTTTTTCGATTTTTCGATTTTTTCAATTTTGCTTTCGATTTTTTTGGTGTTTTTTGATTTTTTCTTTTTCTGGATACTAAACACTACCTTCACACCGAATCTTAAGTTTCTAAGACTACAAGATCGTATTATTTTCAATTTTCAATTTTGATGGAATTTGCTGAATTTTCGAATGTTTTTTTTTTTTCGAATTTTCCGTATTTTATAATTTTTCCTTTCTTTGTATCCTAAACATTACCGTTTTTCCAAATGTCAAGTTTCTAGGACTACGGGATCTACCTAATCTTTTTGATGACGCGTGAACGAGTGAGTGAGTGACAAAAAATCGAATGTTTGAGTTCATATATCGTCTGAACTAGAAAAGACAGAAAGTTGTAATTTTAAATTTTGGCCTTGTGTGCCAAATACTCTAGAAAAACGAAGTTTCAAATTTTTTGAATACTCCAGCGCGGAGATATTGGGGGGGGGGGGGGGGGGGTCAAAAGTGCCCTGAGTTGCTTCCAGTAAAGTATGCTTACGGATGTCCTCTCTCGACTTGGCGGAGGCACTGCCGTGCCTCCAGATTATATAATTGCACGGTCTAATGAAGTTATTATTTGAAACGATATCATTTAATTTTTCACATACTGATTAAAACTACGCACGTTATTTTTTATTTGTACTTGGATGTTTATTTCCATATTTGTAACCATGGAGTACATCGAGCCACAATTTTCATAAATTAAATTATGTTTATCGTTTACACATTGTATTTTTACGTGTTACAAACTCTATGGTTTTTCGGTACTTCTCTATTATCCCGTCGACCACTTTTCATAACAAAAAGCTATCGCCAAACTGTAACGCCAAATAAACGGGAGAACTTTGCCATTATAGTATCAAAATAAATAAATAAATATAATGTAAGAATTTAAGGACACAATTGTTATTTTAATTAAGGAAATAACTAATAAATCAGTAAAACACAATGAAAAATACACGCAAATGTCGAATTAAAAAGCACTTGATGAAATAACAAACACGTGTAATACTTCTGACATCAAGTAAATGGGACTCCATTTTTGGCGTATAATCTTACAGTTTGGCGATGATTTTTGTTATGAAAAGTGGTCGACGGGATAATAGAGAAGTACCGGTTTTTCTTATAATACATGGTTTGTATAGATTCGAGGGGAAAATTATATTACTTTCATAAAAATGTATTTGGATGGTTTCTTGTTAATACAATCTTGCCAAGGCTGTGGTTTTCCTATTAGACTTAATGTTATCTATATGCTCCATTTTTCTGCAACTAAATTTCCTCATGCCAATATAGTAATTCATTGATCCGTTTTCTTAGGATCGTTTATGTTCAATTTAGAGATAAATCAAGAGAATCTTAGAATCACCATGATTTTATTTAGAAAGGACTATCAAGCCATAACCAACCAGTAATGTCGGGAGGGAGGGAGAGATGTGAAAATTTGTGTGCGACCAACATCTTTTAACAACAAATATTTCATATATAAATTAAATAGAGTAAAGCCTGTGAAAGAAAATGAACCAGTCTATAAAAAAAAGGTCTATAACGTAGCCAGTCTATAGCGGAACTTTTCTATTACAAAATTCGTAAACAAAAGAAAAGAAAAGCATAATCCGGGGAAAATAACACAAAACAATAACGGAAGGTGTACTAGCTAATAGGACAATTATCTTAAAATCTATCTAAAACAAACTATCCCCATCCTGTGGGATTTGTTTTTCAATGTTTTACTTTATTTAATGCAAAACATAGATTGCATCCGACAACTCATAAAAAAGTCCTCCGACCTATACCGGCAGGAAAAGGTAGCTTTTCTATATCTTCGTTTTAAAATTTTAGCTAATGTTACTCGAAAACAGCAAGTTAAAATGCAAAGAAACCGTTTACAAAAGATTCGTTTACACTGAATTTGAATAAGAAATTCGCCAAATTATTGAGCTATAGCCAAGTTGGCTTCATTTATGAAGACTTATTTTTGTCGCCAAATTTGGCGAGATTTCGCCAATTGTTGCCAAGTTTGGCGAGAATTTGGCGCTAATGGATATGAATATATAGTTTTATGCGTATGATTGGGAAAATGATTACAACAATGAAAGAAAATAATTTGCGAGAAATCGCGTTCACTAAAACTTATAAATTTATATTAAAATCATTAAAATTACAGACATTACAATATACTTTCATAAAACATTAAAAACATATTAAAATTGGACGTTTCGGATTTACATGGAAAATCCCTCTTCAACAACAACATTTCACTTAGTGTAAATCATAGTTCAAAAATATCAACAAATAGAAAATGCAACGTATCAAAATTTCGAAGTCAAAGTTACAGTTATAATAACACGGAGTATTCATTCGGGATTGCACCTGCTTGACCATTATTGACCATAAATTTATCGTTGTTTTTTTGTAATGTGCTGTTTTGTTTCAAAATGTCAGCCACCCTAGAATTTTAAACTGCTCTATCTCAGCCAATTTTTAAGATAGAGGTAAAACAAAAAATGCTCTGGAATCCTTGTATCAAGTCCTAACACCTAATTAAAAAATAAACTTGATTTTTTAACTTTTTTGTATATTTATTTTAGTTTTAAAATTTTCCGTGGCCGCCATCTTGAAACAAGATGGCGGACCAAGCTGGCCAACGAACTCGGTCGAGGCATTGGTGAGCTTAATACACACAATTAGTTTCGTCCAAATTAATTTATAAATACGAGCGTTATCGTATCAAATTATTTTCATTTTTTCAATTTTTTTCGAATTTTTTTATTTTTTTTTCGAATTTTCTGGATTTTTTTAATTTTCCTTTTTCTGTATCCTAAATACTACCTTTATTCCTAATTTGAATTTTCTAGCGCAACAAAATCGGATTGTCTTCAAATTTTCGGTTTTTTTTCAATTTCTTCGATTTTTTCAATTTTGCTTTCGATTTTTTTGGTGTTTTTGATGTTTTCTTTTTCTGGATGTTAAACACTACCTTCACACCAAATCTTAAGTTTCCAAGACTACAAGATCGTATTATTTTCAATTTTCAATTTTGATGGAATTTGTTGAATTTTCGAATGTTTTTTTTTTCGAATTTTCTGGATTTTATAATTTTTCCTTTCTTTGTATCCTAAACACTACCTTTTTTCCAAATGTCAAGTTTCTGGGGCTACGGGATCTACCCAATCTTTTTGATGACGCGTGAACGAGTGAGTAAGAAGTGACAAAAAATCGAATGTTTGAGTTCATATATCGCCTGAACTAGAAAAGACAGAAAGATGTAATTTTAAATTTTGGTCTTGTGGGCCAAATACTCTCTATAATTGAAGTTTAAAATTTTTGGGATACTCCAGCGCGGAGATATGGGGGGGTCAAAAGTGCCCAGAGTTGCTTCCAGAAAAGTATGCTTACGGCTGTCCTCTCTCGACTTGGCGGAGGCACTGCCGTGCCTCCAGATTACTCGGTTGTTTTAGGAAATTTAACGCTTGCAAATTGAAGCGCAAAATACGACTATATGCACGAATATTTCAGGAATGTTCATTTTCCGTGAAAAAAATTCATTACTTCAGTTACAACTTGTATATCTGTATTCCTCGTTGTCTCATTAATTTCACTGTAACTTTCTAAAACTCGGTATCTTAAATATTTTATCTCTAATAATTAAGATATTGATTTTCTTATAATAAGATTAATAAATTAGTTTGAATTTTTAATAATTCTTATAAATATTATAAAGACATGAGCTACTCCCATAATTTTTTGAACTGGTACGCCACTGGTTAACGCAAGTCGCATTGATTAGGGGTGCCAATTTATTTTTCTCAGATCTCAATACATCGAGATTCCATATAAACGTATCGATTACATAATTTTTATTTATTTATTTATTTATTTATTATTTTTTATATATATATATATTTAGAGAAACCTGAACCACTTAATAGAGTCCAGGTATACTTTGAAAATTTTTCTAAATCAAAAATTGTTATGTCATTGATACCTTTAATGCGGTATCTTGATATATCGAGATCTGGTAAAACGGAATTAACACCCCTATAAATGGGACTTTCGTCGACCAATGACATAACAAATAAAAAAATATGGGAAGAGCTCAAGTGTCTGATCAATAATTAACACCGTAATAATAACGTATTAATAAATAATAATAATAACGTAATAGGTCACTCCGCTGCCATCCTTGTGTATTTGACGAACTCGTTTACAACGAGTAACTTATATCCGGTTTTAAGAGGGGCTTCGGAAAAGGAGTTGTTCGTGAGTTTCCAAATGAAAATATTTTTTTAAAGTCACAACACTGTGTCTCAAACACTATTGTTTTCTGTGTGCTGTGTTTCGTAATTCATCACTGAAAAAACAACTCTGTACATGAAAAAGTATTATAAGTAATGGTTACAATTTTAACGTCTTAATCTGCAGTTCTGGGGCCTCGATGTCAGCTCTGAAAGTCACCGTTTTATTTTGAACTTATTTAATATTTGAAACTCTCAACCCGCAATTTAATTTTTTTCACATTAATATTACTAAGTATTTTCTGGTGATTAAACACTTCCAAAGTATAATGCAAAAAACATACGTTAATACGTACTGATATTTCAAGACGTGAAATTTTTTGCAGTATATCAACAAGGCTCTGCCCACACCTGAAAACTCCGCTGTCTCATAAATTTGATGATCGTAACTCTTTAGATTTCAATACTTTAAATCGTTTACCTGAGATAATTAAAATAGTCATTCTGTGATAATGAATACTTAGTTGGAATGATTATTAATTTTCCTAGATGTTTTGTTAATTTCATCGATAGTTCTAATTGTTCAATTTATTTGAAAATGACTGTTAGAGATCCTCCCATATTTTTTAAATATCTAAGACAATGGTTAAAACTAGTGTTGCCAGGTGTCATGATTTACGCGGGGTGTCTCGATTTTCAAGGCTGACTTGCATATTTGACAGATAGAATCAAATGCATATAGGTTATAAATATTGCAGCTTCCGCATTCAAAATTATATAGTGTTATTTTATAGTGTAACATTTACATATTACAAAACACATTGAAACAAAACCGATAAAGTTGTATAAAAAGTCTAAACATATTATCATTTAAAACTAATCATAATTTTTTAAACAAAATTTCCTGTTATTTTCATACTTTAGATTTTTTTTTTTTTTTTTTTTTTTTTTTTTTTTAATGTAGCATTTCTGATATTTTGATGAATGATCCTTGTCTAATTTATTATAATCCTGATATTTGAAAGTCAATAAAATAAGATAATCTAAGTGTTAATTTATAGATGTATAATCATACATTTTTTTTATGTTAGAATTACCTTTGATAATGGTGGTGCGATGAAAATATAAATTTTGATTTAGTTGTACATAAACCGAAGAGTTTCTTAACAGCTGATTTATAGTTTCTGCTTTGAATTCGTTGAATCAATTTAAAGAAAAATACGCATATCATGTAAATATAATGATGAAAATATAAAGAAAAAAAAAGTAATTTGTTTTTAAAACCAACTTAAATAAATAAGTAAATAGAATCAGAATGTAAAAATATGAAAATAAATATTAAATCATCATTTATAACTTAATTTCATCCGGTTAATTTAGCAGTATTGCTCCTATAAAAGTGATTTTTGAATAATTTATTTGAACGTTTACTTTTCTGATGCTTTGGTAACTCAATGTCTTAAACTTGGTATTTAATTCATATACATTTTTACATAGCTCTTTTTTTTTTTTTTTGCAATCAAAAAAGCAAACATTTTCATTAAAAAAAAAAAAAAACCTCCAAATTTGATTTTAAAATTTGATTTAAAAAATAATACTCTGGTCTCTAAAAATCAATACATAACATATTATTTTTTCTTTTTGTGTCTAACTTTTCTTTTTGTGTCTAACTTACAAAAAAATTATATAAAACACGAAAATAGGGTAAACTGCCCCTCTCCCCTCTTCCCCCCTCCCCCAGTCAAAAAAGAAGGAGAAAAACATAGTAGTATTGCATATTTTTGGCGAAATTCAGCTTCATGGGGTTATTTTAGGTCGGTCACGCGTTACAACATTTTTGAAGATAGCTTTATAGTATAGCCCTGTTGAAGACCACTTTATAGTAAGCCCTTTTGGCCATTGCTTTATACACTGCTCAAAACAATTAAAGGATATTGCAGTTTTAGGTGGATTTTGTATCTGGGAAACTTTTTAGCTGATTGATACATGGTCGACAGACATAGTAGGTTGGTTATATGAGAATAAATTACACATGTTTGGCAGAAAAAAATGCATTTTATTGCGCATTTGTGTACAAAAGGAAAAAAACACAATTTGTGCATATGAGAAAAAAAGAATAAGAAAAGGTGTTTTCTTCAAAGAAAATCATTTTCAGTAGGGGGTATGGTTTCTACGGGCAGCCAGCAACGTTGAACACCTTTGAGGCATGGACTCAATGAGGCTATTAATGACGAGTTGGGGTATTCTGCCCCACTCTTCCAGAAGAGCTCTTTCCAGTTCTTGGAGAGTTTGTGGGGGTTGTTGGCGGCCAGAAACTCGTCTTCCTAGAACGTCCCAAACGTGCTCGATTGGATTCATGTCTGGAGAACACGCTGGCCATTCCATTCGAACGATTCCTTCCTCGAAAAGGAAATCCTCCACCAGGTTTGCACGATGTGGCCTGCAGTTATCGTCCATTAAAATGAAGTTATCTCCGATTGCTGCAGCGTAAGGGACTACAATAGGTCTGAGGATCTCATCCCTATATCGGCGACCAGTCAGAGCTCCATCTCGAATGATGTAGAGGTCAGTGCGCCCGTCAATGGAGATGCCACCATACACCAACACTCCTCCACCGCCAAATCTGACACTTTCGTGCACGAGCGCAGGATTATTCCTACTGCCACGGTCCCTCCAGATGAAAATACGCCTATTATCCGGATGCACAGAAAAACGGGACTCGTCAGAAAACAGAATATTGCTCCATTCATTTCTCCTCCAGTTGACATGCTCGGTTGCCCACTCCCTGCGGTCGCGACGATGCCTTGATGTTAATCTAACACATACCATCGGTCGGCGAGCATACAGACCTACAGCATGGAGCCGGTTTCGGACAGTCTGAGTTGAAATCGTGGTGCCTGTAGCCGAGCGAAGGTGTTGTTGGAGGAGAGTAGCGTTCATGTTTCGGTGTCTCCGAGCTGTTAACGCTAAATACCGATCTTCATTGGGCGTTGTTGCCCGTCTACGACCTTGCCCTGGTCTTCGGCCTGCACATCCACTCTCCAAAAAACGGTTCCAGATCCTGGAAATGACACTTTGTGACACTCCAATGGCTTGCGCTACTTCGGCTTGAGTTTGGCCCCCTTCTAACCTACCAACAATTCTCCAAGCTTCTGAATCTGTCAAATGACTTCGCTGAGACATCGTACTCATCGAAACAAAGCAATCACTGAATGCCGATCATCCTTGTCTTCATTCTCTTTTATCCAGTTGAAAGTCAAATTTCATTCGCTGCCGCTGAAGCGACGTTTTTGACGTCGAACTCAAAATTTGCATACTCCACAGTTTGAAAACCAGAAAAATTTGCATTTGTGATTCTCTTCTTCTATTTTCGGCAAAAAAAAAAAATTCGTTTATATCTTTATTTTATATAAAACTTCAAATATCCTTTAATTGTTTTGAGCAGTGTAGTATAGCATTTTTGAAGATCCCTTTCCGCCCGAAGAAGAAGGTTGTTCCCCAACTCGTAGCAGGTCATATTGTTGCCACAGCCACAGGGACGAGGCGATGACGATCGACTACAGCAGTGGAAAATCGACCTCATATTTTTATTTTAAACGCCTATTTCAGAAATCCCATAGGTGACAAAATATTCGAAAATGAATTATCACCTAATTTCTTAAGTTTATTGATAATGATGCAATTGGTAATGATGATTTGCATCGATCTTCGATTGATGCAAAAGCCGGCTGTAAAACTTTCTGTATACCCTCGTTTCCCACCCTTGATATATTCTTTTACTGTAGAAATCCTACAAGTGACATCACTTAGAATCTTAAATTTGTATTTAAATTTGTATATTAGAGAATTCTTCACCTGTTCATAATGCATTGGTGTTTATAAATTAAAGGACCATAAAAAGTTCTAATTTCCTACGCAAAAAACTCATATAAACAGCAGATATAGCAAATAGGTACTACCCTAATAGCACAGCCAGCCGATGAGACGTCACAAATGGTTACATGTGACGAACCACCAAGTAACGTCTCAATAAAGTCACATGAAGACTCTCAGATGATCTTCACTTGGAGACTCCACTGTGAAATCACTATGGCCGTTGCGTAAAAACCACAGGGTTTCGCCATAATGCAACTGTCGTGATGATTTCGCAGTGGAGTTCTCAAATGACGATCACATGATAATCAACAGGTGATTTCATTGTAATGTCACCTAGAGATATGTCTCAAAGCATCAGTCAATGTAACTTTACAGTACACTCACAAAATGACGATCACTTTTGATAATAATAATGGGATAAATAAAAGGTAACCTTTTTTGGCTCATCGTAGAGATTGTGACACTTTCGATCATTTGGAAAGTCACAGTAATGTCACATCAAATGGTTGTGCTATTAGAGTAGTATCAATTTGCTACATCTGGCGTTTATATCACTTCTTTTAATCATTTAGATTAAATTTTATGTTCGAAAAATAGCTATTTGTGTTTGTCTCTTAATTTATGGACACCAGCGTATTTTTCTCTAAGCTAAATTTCCACATTGTGAAAAGTAAAAGTCCTTCACTCCCTTTTCTCTAGATTACCTGGCATGTTTGAAGTTCAGAGGTATCTGACAAATTTTTTAACATTTTAATTTTTTTTTTTAATTTTTGCAACTTAGCAAATTACAGTTCATGCTTCTTAATAAGCTCTAGCTTTTTATTAGTTTTTACACATAACTCAACTCATTTCATAAATATAGCAAAACACATGACAATATATAGGCGATGCGTTTTATTAAAAAAATCTCATTACTGCAAAAGCGAATTTTTTTAATCCTCTCACTCAAACCTTGATGTCTAACTCATTTTACCATTTTATGTAGGGAGCCATCGTTTATATTCTTGAATGTTTTATAAAAAAACTAGCAAGATACGCCCGCTACGCTGGTCAATTTCTCTTAACGAACTTTTAATCAAACAAAATATTGACATTTCATAATTCACTCTTATATTTTAACAGAATAATAAGGCTACTATAGTTTGAGACTCGTGCCAAAATACACGTCAGGACACGTCGCCGTTATCATTATCTTTTTACGCATGAAGGTTTCGCTATGGTACTTCATTGTGAAAGTTGGTAATTTTTTAAATTCAATATTTAAAAAATGGCATAATCATATGATTTGAAATTTATATCAAGAAATATACAATTTTTTACCTTTCAAACGCAGTTTGTCTAACAATTATCTGACAAATAATTTTCGAGCTATTATTTTTTTCAGTAACTTCAAATGTTTCATTTTCCGAGATTATTCTGTGGCAACAATTAGCGAAAAAACCCAGTCGTCAGCAACGCATAGCTTTTTATTAAAAAAGCTGTTGGAGCATGGATTGTCACCATCAATTCGCCACCATCACTTTTGAAATCGGTTCTGCAGTTCCAGAGATTCCATAGAAATTGTAATTTAGAATGATTTTAGAACGCTTTTCGCTCATTTCACCCTTTTAAATTTCGATTTTTTTAAATTATTATTCTTAGGGAGCGTTTACATCTTATAAGTAACTACAATGCTAAATTTCAAATTTCTAGCTCCGTCAGTATAAAAAAATTGCAATTTTACAACGTTTTTCGCTTCTGCACCCCCCCCCCCCTGGGATTAGTGGCACCGACATAAAATATAGCATATGTTGGAGCAGGGATTGTCACCATCAATTTGCCACCACCACTTTTGAAATCGGTTCTGTAGTTCCAGAGATTCCATAGAAATTGTAATTTAGAATGTTTTTAGAACGCTTTTTGCTTATTTCACCCTTTTAAATTTCGATTTTTTTTTTTATTTGTTCCTAGAGAGCATTTACATCTTATAAGTAACTACAATGCCAAATTTCAAATTTCTAGGTCCTTCAGTATAAAAAAATCGCAATTTTAGAACGTTTTTCGCTCTTGCACCCCTCTGGGGTTAGTGACACCGACATAAAATATAGCCTATGTTGGAGCAGGGGTAGTCACCATCTATTTGCCACCATCACTTTTGAAATCGGTTCGGTAGTTCCAGAGATTCCATAGAAATTGTAATTTAGAATGTTTTTAGAACGCTTTTCGCTCATTTCACCCTTTTAAATTTCGAATATATTTTTATTTTATTCTTAGAGAGCATTTACATCTTATAAGTAACTACAACGCCAAATTTCAAATTTCTAGCTCCATCAGTATAGAAAAGATCGCAATTTTAGAATGTTTTTCGCTCCTGCACCCCCTTGGGTTTTTGTCGCACCGACATAAAATATAGCCTATGTTGGAGCAAGTGTTGTCACCATCTATTTGCCACCATCACTTTTGAAAACGGTTCGGTATAGTTCCAGAGATTACCCCCTACAAACAAACAATCTTTACTCCTTTATAATATTAGTATAGATAGATGATTATGATATGATTTTTGTAATCGGATTCGTTGTCAAGCTTTCGCTTCAGAAAACACAACGCAGACGAAAACTTTGCTCCAGAGAAGTACCAACCATCTCCACAAAATTGCCTAACTGTTTACTGGCATTGCAGTGTAAATCCCACCAAAGTCCGTACAGCAGAACTCAAATTATAAACGGTCGGAATGAAATACGAATTTGCATTTTAAATACATAGTAGATATATCTTCCATAATTGCATTCACCTTTCCCAATCACTTTCTCATTAGCTCTATCACTAAGCAACATAGAATGATATGTTATAGGGTCATTAATCAAATCATACCTGAAAAATCACTTCCATTAAAATTTGTTCAGTAGAATTTTTTTAAAGTAATCTTTAATAATCGGGTTCACATAATTTTAGAGCTTTCCTCTTTAGCTCTATAACAAAGCAACGTAGAATAGCTATACGCTAAAACCTTTCAAAAAACATTACCTGATTAAAATGTGAATATGCGGTTTATACTCATAGTAGATGATGATATGATTTTCTGTAACAGGATTCATCATGAAGATATCGCTTCAAACATAAACGATGCTTTCAACATTGTGGCTAATACGCCAAGGCGAGGTATCCGATTGCGGAAAATTAGCCCGAAATCGTGTGAATCGTACCCAAAGAAAAAGAAAAACATGGCTGAAGACTGAAAACAAATAAAGAAGTAATACATAATACTAATCAGACCTTCGACACTTTATTTGGTACTTCTCTATTATCCCGTCGACCACTTTTCATAAAAAAAAAACTATCGCCAAACTATAAGATTTAACGCCAAAAATACAGTCCCATTCACTTGACGTCAGAAGTATTAAACGTGTTTGTTATGTCATGAAGTAGTTTTTAATTCGACATTTACCTATATTTTTCATTTTGTTTTTCTGATATTTTAGTTATTTCGTTAATTTAAATAAAAATTGCGTCCTTAAACGACTGTGCCATGACATTAAAAGAGAAAATGCATTGTAAAAATGTTGTTTCATAGTTAAGTGCAATAGATCAATTTCAACTGACGTCACAAACATTTATTCACCAGCCGAGAAGGATAATTAAGAAAAATAATGTAAATAAAAAATATTCAAGATTTTTTTTTCTATTTTCATTAATATATTGTAATTTTTTGTGTTAAAACTTACTGGACACTTTGGTGAGTGGGGCTTTTCCGAATTTATTTTATTTTAATTATTTATTTTGATGTTCCAATGGCAACATTCTTCCATTTGTTAATTTGAGTTCATGTTTGGCGATGATTTTTTTTTTTTTAATGAAAAGTGGTCAACGGTATAATTGAGATGTACACTTTATTTTAGCAATCACATTTTATTTTAAATCGTGGCATTTGTAGAAATAATAATAATAATACACAATTACATAAATATCCGTAAGAATAATATTCAATTCCCAATTGAGCAGTTAATATTTCTATCTGCAAAAATAAACAAAAAGATTTAATTTGGATTTCTTCCGCTGCTATAGTAACGGACGTATTTTTAGAAATTATCACTTGTATTGTTAGAATTGTTAGATTTTGACGTCAAAGACTTCGCCAAATTAGAAAAATGTCCAATATCTCACGAACTATTTGACTTATGAGTATTTAATTGATACCATTCGATTCAGCATACAAAAATACATTAAAATATGTTATCATTTGTCACGTAACTGTAATACCCGATTTTTAAGGAATTTTTTAAAAGTTTGTTCCCCTTTTTACCCCCCTTAGGGGTGGAGTTTTTGAAAATCCCGTCTTAGTGCGCTTCTACGTACTAAGAAGTATTTTTCCTGCAAGTTTCGTCTTTGTAGATTCAATAGTTTTGGCTGTGCGGTGATCATCTAGCCAGAAAGGACTTTCTTTTATATATATAGATATACACTTTTATCTTATAATTTTTTTTTAAATTTCGAAACTTGAATTTCTGCATTTAGGGGGCTTCTGAAAAAAAAAAATCTGTTGAGGTTTGCCTACAATATCATTATGTCACTCTCAATGAACGACACAGAAATGGACCCGGTTACATTGCGAAGGGCACATCGTGTAGCAAGATTTATTATCACCTGGATTACACAACAACAGAGATCTGTAATACTCTTTACAGATGAATCCAGTATCCAGATATACTATGGACTGGGATTCAAAGTCGTGTATTGATTTGGAGAGAACAGAGTACTAAGTTCTATTGATCCAATGTTATTTGAAAGCACATAGAGGAAGCGGTGTCATTGTTTGAATTAGAATCTCTGTAGGTGATTACATTGATCTCCATTTTTCATGGTAGAAGTGTGACTTCTGAAAGATGTCGGGATGATAGCCACCATCCACATGTGACAAATGAGATCCTATGCTGAGTTCATAATCAGTTTCAATTTAATAGATGACAATGCTCGATTTCACCGAGCTAATTTTGTCGAAAGCTGTTTTGAGACTTAAAGTATACAATAAATTGATTGTATATTTTGAAATCCCGACCTTGATTATATCGAGCACCTTTGTGACTGACTATCTTGGAAGTTAGATGGTTGTTTGAACTTCTTCACCAACTTAGATGAATGAACGGGAACAACTTCATGTATGTTCTTTGCTTTCATTCTTGTGTCCGATAACTTGATATCAGTATGGAAAAGCGATGTCACGCATGCAACAACAACAACTGCTCATCGATGTATTCGAAAAATTTTATGCAACTTTTGTGGATGCTTTCAGAGATTTATAGCTTACAGTAAACAGTTTTAGAAATACCATTTTCAGTCAGGATCATGCTATAGTTTAGGAAAGGTACAAGAATTTTGCTACGACGCTAAAAATGGAAATAAACCGAGAAATATTCCGGACTGCAAAACAACACAGTCCTCCACAAGTTTACCAAAAACACTCGGCGATAGGTTACATGACACTCAATGAGTAGAAACATTTTATATACTTTTACATTTATGGAAGAGGAGGTTCTTGGGAAATTCTTCTTGTAACATTTTCTCTTGCCCCCGGGATTGCATTAAAACTCTTAAGCGTGTGCTTAGTTTCCGGAGTGGTCATCCCTGTTATCCCTATCCTATCCCTGTAATATTTGCTTTGAACGTTGCTGAAAAGCATCTTTATCGTTTGACTACTAAAGATATGCAAGATAGAACGCGGTTGGTACTTGGAAAGGGTGACATATAGGAACAGGAATACCGCGTGCTGCTGACAACTTCAGGTCTGCAGTGGATGAATGAGTAGAATGTCGTTCTCATTCCCAGCTGATTTTAGTTCAATAGTCGGCAATTAAAATTTAAAAAAAAGTCGGCATAAATAAAAGTCGGCATATAAAATAAATGTCGGCAATAGTCGGCAATAGTTGCTGCTGTGTACGTGCCATATATGGCACATAAAATCCGTGGTATGGAAAGTCCTTTTTCTGGGAGGTCAGTAGGTAGAAGAGGGGTACGGAGATAGGTAGTTTATCCTCTTGGAGACGGTCAAAATTGTTGGAAATCTTCCTCCCATATCTTCTGTCTTTTACCCGTTTGTAAAGCGTAAGGTTAAACCTCCGGGTGAAGGTTTTTGTCTTCTGAAATGTTTTATTTTCGTTGCATTAGTTTTTTCACTTAATGTAATATAACAATCGGTCATTCTTTAGCTTAATGTCTGTTATTTCTACCAAGAATAGAGCAAGTAAAAGGACATGTTTTTGCTCTATGTAAATGCCATTGAAAGTACCCTCTTATGCTATGCCAACTCCACGCATTTCTGAAAGATCTCTGGTTGCTTGTTTCGAATCTTTACTTGAATCAATCAACTCTTATTTCAGAATTGAGTGATGGTAATGCTGTAGCGAGTTTGCTCGCTCCGAGGAGTCACGTGGTTTCGAAATCGCACCTGCAGGAAGTAGAGCCTTTCTTTTTCTCCGAAACATTCATCGTCCTTAGCCACTTCCAGAAGACCAAGGGCGACCACGAGAGGAGACGTGCTCCGAAAATCTGATCGCCTTCGAGTGTTTAAGATGCGAGGTAAAAAAAAAAAAAAAAAAATCCTTCACTTTTTTCAAACCCTCCCAGTTATTCTTCTGTCCCACCCTTTCCTGCGTTGAAAAGTGTAATAAATGTGGAAGATGTATGTAGAACACGAAAGACATGTTTTAATTTTTTAGATGAGAACATTGAGCTTTTTAGTAAGTTAGCGCCACATAATTTATTGACAGGAAAGCGTATGGAGCACTAAAACAATGTTTCTTCAGCTTTTATAAACTTCGATAATAAAACAGTTATCTTTGGGAGCGGCAATTTATTAGTTCCTTTCATCAACTAAATCAACTGTGTGATCCACGAAAGGTTAAAACAGCCAACACTTCTTACCCTGCCATTTGAGAGGTGCTACCTGGGACTCCCCCCCCCCCCCCCCAACACACACAGATAGGACCCCTCAATAAGAGCACCCGGTCTAGCTATATTTATATAGGGAGTAGTATAGTAGTTATAGGGAGTCCCCAAGAAGACTGTACCTTTAAAAAAAAGTGTAGCCCCCCCCCCCCCCAAAAAAAAAAAAATCTCGCCTCTGGGCCCTTTTAAGGAGAAGGCTGGCTTTGGCCTTCTGCTGTCGTGTTGACGTTCACTTTATAGCGACGCATTATAATATTTTTCTAGAACTCCCACAAAACACCAAATGATGTAGTTTCCTTTAAATCTTGAATGATATGAAAAACTAACTAAATAAATTTTTATAACGACAAAGTATGATCCTATGAAAATAGTTATATGTCTGTGCTGTATTATTAAGGTGAACGTCTGTTGTCGTTGCAAAATACTTCGGCAACAAAATAGTAAGTGCCAATAAAACTGGCATTTCATCGGTAAGTCAAAACAGTAGCTTCTATGTCGCTAGAAAAGAAAAGATTTTTAGTCTTATTCTCTTATCGGGAACCCCTATAATTGCGTAGTCCAGTTGAAATGCACGCACTGCACACCTCTCTCTCTACCTATAACTGTCCCTGTCCGTAATACTCTTCCCACATCCAAACCGGCTGTTTCTGATACATTCGTGAATTCACTTTCATTTACAAACGCATGAAATTGGCGGACAAAAACAATAAAATCGAACAGAGCTTTCCATTTTAAGTTAAAGGCGGAGGATTTTTCAGAAAGTGCTGTCAAAGTTGGCCTTTTCGAATGGAATTTAAATAAAGAAAGATCATCGTGAGACAACAATCACTTATATCTCAAGTTGTAATCCATTTATCAAAAAATGAAAAACACTATTTGATTTCAAATTACTTAAGTGGTTATGCCTGCTAGTTTCATGTTTTACGCTTGAAAATGAGTCCGTTGTTTTGTTAAAAAGTTCCGTGTTGTTGAGGAATGGGGGATTTTTTTTTCTTGTTTTTAGAACCGTCTTAATAGCTTGGTATCAACTATGTAATTCTTTGTATAAGCCAATATCACTATAAATGCTTTTCCTTTTCCCGAAAATATCTATGAGAGTTTCACACTGCATACCATCATAAACGCAGGCAAATGTCAAATTCGTACACTGAAAACTTTTTTTTGATTTTACGGTGTAATACTGGCATCCCAGCTGCCAGTATTATACCGTAAAATTAATAGTAATAAACAATAAAATAAGCAGTAATACACTGTCGCGCATCGTAAAATCAATTTTTTTTTTTTTTTTTCTTTGCTTGCAGTGTAAGAGAAGAAGTTTTATTACTTACCCATCATACGTAGTATAGGGTAAGTCTTGTAATCTTTTTGAAAATCGAAAAAAAAATTGACGGATTTACACGTTTTAGACACTGGAGATTCCGAAAAACATATTTTTAGAAAAAAAAATTTGCCGTCCGTCTGTGTGTCTGTAAACGCTCTATCTCCCGAACAAATTGAGATAGAGACTTGAAATTTGGTATGTACTTAGTATGTAATAATGGGAAGAAGCCTATTGAATTTCAGTAACCTCGATTATCCGGAACTATTTTTTTCGGACTCTCGAAATATTCGTTCTGATAAAAGGTATATAAAATTTTTCGAAATTGTTTATTTTAAGGAGTGAATATAAAAGACAATAAAAAAACATAAATTTTGCATAAAGCATGAAGTCGATCGGATAATTAGTTACCGAGATATTTGTAATCCTATTTTCCACACACTTCGATTTTTCATGACCTTGTATTTCATCCAAATTTCAATTCAAATATATATTTTAATTGGAAATGAGACGCTTAATCAGATGCAATAAACCGCTAGTTAATAGGATTATTGTTTTTGGAGTTATAAGGATGTTTCTTTTAAGCAATTCAGTAATCGAGCCTTCAAAGTTTATGACGTCATCAAGCCACGATTTTATTCGAATTGCAATGCATTTTATAAGTAGTTTACACATTTTTTATTTTAATATTTTACATTATGCATATCCATGAGGGGTAAGTATTACGGTGGCCCCCAACGACTAGTTTTTTTCTCTGTCGTCTTCTTGCTGTCAGTTCCTTAAAACCTTCTTATTTATCAGCTATTTTAACATTATAAGAGCCTTAAATAAAAATCGTTAACAATAAATAAATAAATAAATAAATAAATAAATAGAGATAATAAAATGATTTTGATTTTTATGTTAACATTTAAAATATCTATTAGTCCTTATACTTGTCAGAAATTATATTTTTATACTTTTTATTAAAGGTAAAGAAAATAACGTTTCATAATTAAATTCCAATGCATTTTTCTCAAACTAACTATTCCGCAGTCTATACATCTTTAAAATGTCCCATGCGTTTTCATTTTTGTTAAAAGTCTCCTCTAAAGAATAATTTTGATACGCATTACAAAAAAAATTATGCTTTGTCTAATCCGACAAATAAAAAAAGAAAGACAATTTAAGAAAAGAAGACTAAAAACTGGCACGAAATTGAATTCTTATTAAAAATTACATATTAATGACTTTATTGCTAATTTGAGGATCTCCTCATGAAAGACAATTTTTAAACCTATCAACAGAAAAATCAGTACAGAAAAATTAAAAAATATTAAATATTGAAAAACAAATTTCTATCAGTTTTTCCAATATGGAGAATTGAAACTGTCCATTCTTTTAGGTCAGGGAGGCTCCGAACTTCCCCATCGTATATTATTGAAGCGAAAAGGGATTTAAGTTAGATAAGATTTTCCACACAAATTCAACCTTACTGCGCATGCCTCTTTTTTTTTTTTTTTTTTTTTTTTTTTTTTTGAACGGTGAATAAAGAAAAAAAAATTAATTAAGAAAAATCAAGTGCACTGGGGAAAGAACAGCTCGCCTATTGCCCTGCACTTATCGCAACCCTGCCGCTAGGAAATACTCCTTCTAAATCTCCTTAATTCTATGCTTTTTTTCCTTCCCAGAGCAAGCATCCATTCTTCCCCACCTGCTTTGTTTGAGAGAGGGGTGAACAAAAGGGAATTGGGGATTGCAAGGGGAAGGGGAAGGAGGCGCTTTCATTTTTTTTAAGGCAGGAATGGAAAGAGAAATGACAGGGGGAAGTTCTCCTCTTCAACAGAATTTGAAAAAGGGTCATATGTATTTTACAACCAGATAACAATATTTCTGACGTAACTTTACACGGGCTGTAAAACCTTTATACTTATAACCATTAAAATTTTCAAAGTGTTTAGACAACAAAATCTTTTATTTTAAATGTTTTCTTACGAGCACTTTTATCACTAATTATCAGTAATTTTTATTTGGGGTTCATTTAAAGTTTTATCACGGGCCCGGGGAAACGCCGGGCGACTCAAATAGTCTATAATAATAGCAAATATAGAGGTTTGTATGTGTGTTTGCTAGTTTGTCTGTGTTCTGAACGCACAGCTACGAAATTTGGCAGGAAGGTACCTCTATTCTGTAGTTAAGCACCTCAAAGCTCGATTTTGGATTTTTTTTATTGAATTTTTTACGCGATTTTTAGTGTTTTTTCATGTTTTACGGCGGTTTTTCCACAATAGTAAAATAAATTCGGTTTTAATCTTTAAGCCCAATACAGTAAATTTTGTTATCTTTTCAATAAAGTTTATTCGGAATTGGTACAGAGATTTTTGAATTTTTCATGAGCGTTAGATTTTCTCGTGTTTCGCGGCGATTTTTTGACATTCGTTAAAATGAACTCGGTTTCAAACGTTAATAAAGTTTGTCGGTTGCGATTTTTGAACTTTTAACGATTTTTGATGCATTTTTTACCGTTTTTTAGCGTTCCGGGCCAATTTTTTTATATTCGTAAACGAATTCATGTTACATTGTTTTAGTAAATATTGATATCTGCAATTTTTGAATTTTTAGGAATTTTCAATGAGATATTTAATGATTTTTTGCGTTCCGTGGCGATTTTTTACCATTCGTAAAAAGAATTCGGCTTCAAAATTTTAGCCTAATAAAGTAAGTTTTATTCTCAGCGAATTTTGACTTTTTAGAGATTTTTGATGATTTGCAATACTATTTTCAGCGTTTTTACGCGTTCCGCGGCGATTTTTGACATTCATAAAATGAACTCGGTTTCAAACGTTAATAAAGTTTGTCAGTTGCGATTTTTGAACTTTTAACGATTTTTGATGCATTTTTTACCGTTTTTTAGCGTTCCGGGCCAATTTTTTTATATTCGTAAACGAATTCATGTTACATTGTTTTAGTAAATATTGATATCTGCAATTTTTGAATTTTTAGGAATTTTCAATGAGTTTTTTAGTGATTTTTTGCGTTCCGTGGTGATTTTTTACCATTCGTAAAAAGAATTCGGCTTCAAAATTTTAGCCTAATAAAGTAAATTTTATTCTCAGCGAATTTTGACTTTTTAGAGATTTTTGATGATTTGCAATACTATTTTCAGCGTTTTTACGCGTTCCGCGGTGATTTTTTGACATTGGTGAGAGGAATTCGGTTTCAAATTGTTATCCTAATATAGTAAATTTTGTCCTCTGCGATTTCTCAATTTTCAGTGATTTTTTAATGCGATTCTTAGCGTTTTTCTCGCTTCCGAGGCGATGCACAGTGGGGCGTTTTGATGATCTAGGTCAGGCATGTCAAACTCGTTTACAACCGAGGGCCAAAATAACCATTGTATACAAATCCGCGGGCCACATTACAAAAAGAAAAAAAAAGTATATATATTATTATATTACCATCTAACAGATTGCAATTTGTACAGGTAATATGCAACCTTGTTACAATAAAGAAAATCGCAAAATTCCAAAGCTACCTAACGAAAAAATTAAAAACTGTCTCCTGAAAATTTTAAAAGTAATATTTATTAATAAAAAGATATCAATTGTATGTTGTTTGATCTTTTATTAGTCTGTTAATATAAAATAGTGAAGATGCCTTACAAAAGTGCACTGTCGAGCATGGGTAAAAATACGTTTAGATAAAAATAAAATGATGTTTAAGTTTAAACACACATATCTGACATTAAAAAAAATTAAATCGCATTCAAAAGTGTTCCATAAATAATGTACTAAGTGTATTTAAGTATATTATTTACCTTATTAATAATGTATTATCTTTGAAATTGCTCATTTTTATAAAACCAATCACCGCAGAAGCACTATTATTTGCAATCGAAGATTAATAGGCTTCACGAATACACTTAAAAAAATGAAAGCATCAGTTTAAAATCTAAAAATTTATCATTTCGACTTTTCTTTTTAGACATCTGAGTTTTTCTAGATATTTATGAGTATATTGTATGCAAAGTCCAAATAGGTTTTCTACATATCAAAATCAAACATAAAATTTAAGTTATTATTTTAATATAAAAGGGTTGTAAATCAATTTTTGTTAATCTGTGATGTTCGTCTTCAAATAATCGTGTTTATTCATACCGATAGGGAGCTTTAACATATTTTTTTTTAAATCCTAAAATGTACGTGAGTATACGAATATGTCTGTGAAAATGAAATAAAGATCACGTACGGACCATTAATAATGACACGTTTACTAAACTAAATAATGAAACTAATTAATGCGCTCAAATCTAAAATATTCGTCTTTGATTATGTATGCGCAGGGAAGAGTCAAGACATGTATACATATTTTTTAACAAAAACAATACGAATTTTGTTTTACCTTCAAAGTTACTTATTTACAAACTATTTATTTATATTATTATTTTTTTAACTTTTAACTATCGTTAATTTGAGACGTATTTTAATGTTTTTGATACACATTTTAATATCTAATAAATACTGCACATTATTTTGTAATGTGATGTAAATCGAAGGAGCATTAAAATTAAGTATTACTTTCAACATAAAATGTATAATAATTTTTAAATAAAAGTATTTAACATTTTATAAATCTTTAACTTTTTAAATAAAAGATCTGCTCATTGTAGCTTTCCGATTGTCAATTTTTGCATCCACAATATCTTTGAGCAGAAATTTTAAAATTAGTTAGATCTGACCATATATATATGCTTTCTGATGCGTTTGCCATCTATAAAGCCACGGTAATGTTAGATTTTGGATATTTTTGTTTTCATTCCAAACGGGGATCATCCCATTTTTGTAAAACTATTAATCATATTTTTTTAATTTAATCCTGGAATATCTGTAATTAAATAAAATGACGATTGCTATTCGGAAATAGTGGTAGATATTTTGAATAAAAAATTCACCAAGTTAGCAACATTGCAACTACGACTAGTGTAAGTGTGTTCGTGCAAATTGTATTTTCTGCATCAAGCATAAACTGAATGTAACATAGGGAAAATGTCAAAGGCTTGGCGGGCCACAGATAACATGCTGGCGGGCCAGATGTGGCCCGCGGGCCACGTGTTTGATCTAGGTGGACAAAATTCATTTTTCCGATAATCTCGGAATTTAACAAGACCGCGTATACTGGTAGTTGAATGTATCTTTTGTCGAGATTCGTACGAGTTTTGTCGAAAAAAACCCGATGTGTCGATTAACTACGACCGTAAAGAAGGCAGTTGATTTGAGAGACTTTCAACAGTTGCATTATTTTTCTGTAAGTTCGAAAGCAAGTCGTGACTTTTCTGTTTTATTTGAAAACAGGAGTTTACTGGACATATGTCACATGTTTGACACACGATTTAACCTATTGTTGTTTGAAAATAAGCGCCATCTTGTTTTCAAACTTCACCTTGAATTTTAATACAGTATTAAGCATTATTAAGAAATAAGCATTTTTTAAAATCAAAGTACCATTCCTAAAGTATTGGAAACTTAAGAAAGCTCCTGCGAAAATTTGCGAATCATTAAGTTATATTAACTTGAAGTGTGCGTCTGAGTGTTTAATTCAAATCTTTTTTTCAAATCAAGTCAATTTTAAACCACTTTTAATTATCCGATTGAGCTGAAACTTTGAATACATGTGTAGCATCAAGGACAATACAATATTATAATATAAATAAATAAATAATAATAATAATAATAATAATAATAATAATAATAATAATAATAATATAAAATATTAAATAAGCCAAATATTTATCATTGTTTGATTATTTTATTACTGATAGATTCGAAAACCCAGCAAAAACCTAATTAAACTTCAACGCAATAATTCTGTCCACCTAGATTCTCAAAACGCCCCACTGTGCGATGTTTTGGCATTCGTAAAGAAGATTTCGGCTTCAAACTTTTAGCTTAATATAGTAAATTGGTTCTCCGCGATTTTTTTTTTTTCATTTCTTTGCTTTTTTTGACGCTTGACTTGTAAAAAGATTTCAATTTCAAACTTTTAACCTAATATAGTAAATTTTGTCCTCCGCAATTTTTTAAGTTTTGCAATTTTTAGGGTTTGTGTGGTACTCGAGTGTGAGTACCACTATTTCTGAATAGTAATATTTCATTGTTTGATAACAGCAATTATATAATTAAATATAGCGAAGATTGCTATTAAGAACTAATGGTACTAAAAGTAAAACAATACGAACCCAGAAAAACAAAATGTCCTTGAATTGTTCGCTGAATGAAAATAATAAAATCATTATATTTTGTTTAACTCCTTTGTCTGTCTTATGAGATAAAATTATTTACATTAGAAATCACTTAAATTACCAAAAAGTTACTATTATCATTATTATGTAATCTATAAGTTAGAATATTTTTTTATGGATTATCTAGAATTTTCTTATATTATTATTATTATTATTATTATTATTATTATTATTATTATTATTATTATTATTATTAAACATTTTAAAATAAAAAATCGATTCTAATGTCCATCTACATTCGAATTTCGACTCGATTCAAGCTTTTTATCCATTTTCTTACAAGAAATCGCAAGATAAAGGAAATATATGAAAACTGCAAGGATTTTTTTCCATCAAGAAATCAATAAAACATTGCATTGTCATCAAGAATTTTGCGCGTACATAAAACTTCGAATCAATCGGATTAGTGAAAGTGGATTTAAAATAAGTTGTAAAATTTGAAGACTACAAAGAAATAAAATCAGTTTTTTAAAAAATCTTGTAAATCACCCAAAAAGCTAATTTAGCAATTTTGATTAAGACTTAAGCTACCAAGAAATTAAAAAAAAAATGCCCTTTTTTTTTTTTTTTTTTTTTTTTTTTTTCCCGTTTACCTATTTTGGGACTGCAATACTGTCTAATTTGTGAAAAGATGTTTACAGGCTTTGAAGAGTATTTAAAATTTTAGTAAGGGAGATGTATTCAATAATAAGTTAATTTTCAGGGATAAATTTTCAATTATATTACAGATATATATTAGCAAAGGAAGCATCTCCAGTTCATATTTGCCATTAATCATGTAGAAGAGTGTATTCTACACGTTTAGAATCATTTACACTCATTGAGAAAATGTACAGGAGTAAAATTATTCATCAATGTTTTCGGAAAATTTCGAAATATTTCACCAGGTTAAAGCCGGAAACAAAACCTTCTACAAAATACTTTCACGCATACGAAATTTAGGAATTGATTATTAAATATAAATATTCGCCAATTATAGCTTTTTGAAAATTTGTATCTTAGAGTAAATCGAGTTTCGTACACCTCAGGTAGTGAGAGGTCTGCACGGGCCGAAATTTCCAGGCCCAGGTCCGGCCCGAACGAAAGCTATCTTGTTCCTGTGTAAAAATTAAAATTTCGATCCGGGCTCGGCCCGTGTAAAAATTAATGAAATAAGGCCCAGTCCCACCCAATTTCTACGAAATTTTTCGATAAGGGGTCTCAGGAGTCTTACTTTTTCTCCGAAGATGCAAGTTTGCATCATGTCACATTTTATTTTATTTCTGATTTCATATAACACACAATAAAATTAAATTTTGACCACTAATAGGTCAATATCTGCTTGATTTAACCCAATTATTTCAACGTTGTTCAATTCATATTTAATTATTTAAAAAAAAGTTTATTTTTTTTTTAAGTAATAAAACTTTTTCACTTGGTATCCACTGCGCGCAAGGTTGTAGAAAAAATATTGCTTCAAAAATAACAAACAAAACTGATAATGATGTAAAATTAATGTATCTTGAACTTATACTTCAATTTCAAGCAATTAATAATTATTTTTTTTAAATTCGCATTTTTTCAACAAAAAAATTAATTTTTTAAACATTTTACAATTTAAATTTAAATTGGCATTTTTTCAACATTTTACAATTTATATTTAAATTGGCATTTTTTCAACATTTTACAATTTAAATTTAAATTGGCATTTTTTCAACATTTTACAATTTAAATTTAAATTGGCATTTTTTCAACATTTTACAATTTAATTTTAAATTAAAAAAAATAATTTTTTAATTGCTTGAAATTGAAGTATAAGTCAGCACGTGCAGCACATTTATAACTTATTCTCAGCCCAGCCACGTCCATTGAAAATAGTTCATATTTTGTCGGCTTAGTCCGATCCTTTAAAATTTGTTATATCGGCCCGACCGGCCCGCTTAACAGGGGCAAGTAGAGTGCAAGTTGCCTATCAAGGGATTGAATGTAAAAATTATATAAACATTTTAAATAGAAAATAATTCAAATTTCCCAAAATTTAAAAAGTTGTTACATGAACACGTTATTAATGCAGAGGTGCCAAGCTTTTACTAATCGTCCGTAATATGTGCATTAATTTGACCCTGTTTAATAACATTTCGAACCAGAAAAATTATTTCACAAATATTTATTTAGTTAATTTCAGATTTCTACAGGGAATATATTTAATTTCATTTCTTAAAAAAATTTTTGATGCAAAACGTATTAAACCTGGGTTAAATTAACCCACATATTACGGAAGATTAGTGAGAACTTGGAACCTCTGTTAATGTTATCCATATGCTAAAAATATGCCTAAATCAATTTAAGATTTAGCGATCTTATCAAATAACGTATAATTAAAATAATATAAATGAAAAATCTTTCATATCTTATTGCAAAATCTTGTTAGTTTTTGGTAACTTATTTTTCTTAACTGTTATAACTTATTTTTCAGCTATTGGTTTTTCAAAAACAAGATGGTGTTAGTTACTGAAGATATTGATAATATTTATGACAAAAATTAATTTTTAGTAATAAAAAGTATAATTTTTCAAAATTTTGTCAACAATATTTTTTTAATGTATCTTCACTATACTTTCAAAAACAAAGATAAATATAAAATACATTTAAAACTTTGTAATAGTGATTTGAACAAGAAAAAATCCTTAAAGTATCAGTCACTGGGGGTTTCACCCTAAATACCTTTTGAGGGTAGAAAAAAAATCACTAGTTCCGACTGCTTAACATTTAAAATAACTTTATGAATAATAATAAAACACTACTCCTAAAATGTTTTTTCTTTTTATCAGTTTTTGACATATTTTGTGTATTTCTACGTTTTGACAATTTTATAGTGTTTGTAATAAAAAAAAAAAAAAAAATCTTTAAAGTATATATATTATACACAGAGGCGGATTACCAAATAGGCTGAGTAGGCTGAAGCCTATGGGTCCGGCGCTAAGTTTGTGACCTTTTTTTTTTTTTTTTTTTTGTTCTTAAAAAAAATGTATGTATGTATATATATATATATATATATATGTATATGTGTGTGTGTGTGTGCGTGTGTTTTTTTGTATATATATATATATGTTGTATGTCAATATGTATACATATGACGCAGGAGGGGGGGGGGACAATGTGTTAAGCCTACGGGCCTAGTAGGTGGTTAATCCGCTTCTGATTATACACCATTGTATTAAAAGCTCAGAGCAAGGTCTATGATTAAAAGATTATGAGAGCTGGAATGCCGAAGGGGTGTGGGACGTCAGCACAACCTGATCTCATCTAGTTACGGCCCAGCGTCACAGACCACTAAATTCATAATTCTAATTTCAGCTGACCATTAGCATGGATTTTTTAAAAACATAAATACATTTGCACAATAATGATTGCTTATTAGTTTATAATTAGTTAATTAGTTTCCAATCTATTAATAGGGTATGTATCTATTTTTTATAACAAAATTAAAAATGTTTATATAATAATAAGGAAATTGCAACTTCTTCTTTAATCATAATAAAAATCTTTAAAAGTTGTTTAACTGTAACAAAATTATTAAAGTTACTTTATTATTACAAAATAACTGAAACTTATATACATATCACATGTTTTTAGTGTGATATTTATACTTTTTTATTTGAAATAAATTCTGGCTTCAATTACGTTACTGCAAGACGGTTTATTTCACCCCAAGACCGAGATCGAGTTTTACCAAGTTTTACCTATGATTGGTGAAAATGTCTTTTCACTTAAATATGTTATTAAAAACTCAATCAACTTTTTTTTTTCACACAAAGCAATTGGTATTCATATTTAAGGCGGTATTAAAAAAAATATTTTTCCACGCTCAACAACTCAAAATTTTCTGACACATTTTCAGACTCACTTTTAAAAGTAAAATCATGAAACTGGCAGGCGTGGTTTTTTGAAAAGATTTATAAGCGACATGTGTTTTTATTTTTCGTTCAATTAATTAGAAATCGATTTACAAACAATTATTTTCACAGTATGATCAATTTTTTTGTTTCCAGCACTATCGCTTCGGAAAATTCGGTTCAAAATGTTCACTTTGACAGTATTTTTTGAAATATATTCTGCCTTTATCAAAAAATCGACCTATACGGCACATTATAAAGTTTCTGAATAAGAGAACCTGCCAATTGGATGCATTTTAGAGCAAAACTGAATTTAAAAATGAGTCAGAAAATAAGCAGTTTGGATTTGAGTAAGCCCTTAATTAAGAATCAAAAATTAAAAATTACCAGTTTTGTAAATAATTAACAAGTAACATCTATTAAAAATATCATCAATGCATGCTTTGATTTAAATTTTCAAAAATAAATATCTGAAATTACCTAAATATAAGAATTTTGTAACATATTATTTTTGTTTCTTTATGAATAAAACATTAAGAAGGCAAATACTGTTAAAATTTTTCTGCAATCCACCTGTGTCAATCACTGTACCACAGTTGGCCAAAACCTGAGCTCGGGACGGGATGGGCTCAATTTCTTCCATTAGATTCGGTCCGGGGAGAGCTCGGGTTTAATATTTTTTTCTGAAGACTCTGACCAGGCCCGGAATTCATTCTGCCCTGACCGTCAATTTTGTTTGTAAAAATAATAGTGATATTATATATTTGTTAACGAAATCTTTAGAAATTTATTTTGGTTTAATAAATGGGAGAGATTTTTTTTTAAATCTACTTTTCTTTATAGAGCTTCAAAGTTATGATTTTTTAACCATTTTCTTCCTTTCCTTCTAACAGATATATATATATAATAAAACTTTTGTTAATAATAACTATTAAATCTCATTAAAATCAACAATATATATGAACCGATAATTATATTTATTTATTTATTGACTGAGTTTTCATTTGAATGTAATTGTCTAAAATATCATTAATGTTGCAATACCGAATTCCATAGCTTGCTGATCTAATCTGAAATATGCTCTATTTTTATTTTCATTTTTTATAAATATGTATGCAATAATCTTTTAAATGAGTTTTAATATTATAGAATAATTTTAGTTAAGAAATATTGGCATTTTTGTCGAAATTGAGTTGAGTCGAACCCAGGTTAAATTTGATTTCATTGATTTTTGCTCAGGCTGTCATATCACGACATCACATCACGACACAAAGTCTTATTGTGACGTTGCTGTGATTGACTATGACGTCACATCCCTTTCCGGCTATTGGTCCGGAATTTCAAAAGTTGCTTCTCCTGCATCATGAATATCATTGCTGTAAAAGCAGTTTTACAGGCATTTATAAAGCTAATGATTGCAATTTAGAGGTCTATATGGATTACGACGTTAGTTACCAATTACACGACTTTCACAGCGAATCTCAAACTTTTGTTAAATATCATAATAAATAATTAATGTAAAAAAATCAAGAACTTTCGAAAAATATCACCAATGCCTTGCAAAGTTAAGTAGCGTTTTTCTGTCTTTCTTTCTTTCTTTATCTTTATTTTTATTTTTATTTTTTTTTTTTTTTTTTTTTTTTTTGTTATTTTTTTTAACATAGTTATTTTGAAAATGTTTCTTTTATATACCTATAGTTTTTCAAGTTTTCTTATTAATATAAACAAACATGTTGAAATGCATATTTATATCAGTGTTTCTCAATCGATGTGTCGATCATATGAAATATTAAACTGAATTTGAAATTTTAATATAGTATACTAAAATTTCATTTATCTTCGTCTATTTTATTACTCAAAGAGCCAATCTCCCCACCACTTCAGCTTTAGCTATATGGAAAACACGAATTATATTAAAGGCCTTTTCATGATAAAAAGGGGGGATAATATTTTTATACATGCAATGAATTTTTAAGCGCACGAAAAGTTCTGCGCTATAATTTCTTCAATAGTCGGGATTTTTGTATTTCCTAATTGCTAATGCTATGAAACCACCTTTAAATTATCTAGGAATGATTAGGTCAAAGATTAATAATAGTTTTCTACTTATAAACTTAATTTAATATTTAATTTTTTTAAGCAACTATATATTAAAAAATGTGAGTTTTTGATTCTATAACTTTATATTGTATCAAATCTAAATTAAGTTAAGTATTTTATATAAAACGACCCCAACACTTTCAAATATCCGTGTAAGAATGAATGACTTTTAGAAAATTTTTGTTAATGGTGGGTCAGTGGCATCTTAAATTCCCCTCTCTAAAATTAAACTTATATGGGAGTAGAATTATTTCTTATTTTTAAAATATATCTTCAGGAAATTACTAGGTTGAGCAAAGAGTTCTGGGAAATTTGTGAAAGTTGCATTGTTGTGCGCAAATTAACAACAAAAGCAACAAGGACTATTCTTCAAAGTAGAGACCATCATAGTTCACGACTTTCTGCCAGATTCCGGATTTGCTGGAACCTGGAAGTACCATGGCGGCTCCTTGGAACCGAAAGACTCTTGACATGCTTTTTCAACTTCTTTAAAGGATTCAAATCGGCGGCACTTGAAAAAGTGTTGCATTGATCGAAAGGGGCCATAATCGGATGGAGCCACGTCTGGACTGTAAGCGGGGTGTGGAAGAATTTCGACGCAGTCCAACTGTGCAAACTTGTCCTTGGTCCTTTGGGCCACGTGCGGTTTGGCATTGTCCTGTTGAAACAAAGCGCGCTTTCGGCGGTAGTATCTTGGATGCTTCTGCACCAATTTGTCGTAGACGCGATCCAACTGCTGGCAATAGAGCTCGGCATTGATGGAACGACCATTTGGAACCAACTCAAAATGCAACGGCCTTGTTGAACGCAATGCTTCCTTCGATCGTGATTGACCAAGAAGACCCACTTCTCGTCCGATGTCACAATTCTCTGCTAGAATCGGTCATTCAATGGATTGTTGAACAATTGCCTACAAATCTGGACTCTTTTGGCGGCTTGTGCTTCGGTGAGTTCATGCGGTTCCTGGCGAGGGTTCTTGTGTGGACAAAGTCAAATTGATGCAACTTGTTGACAACGGTCCGCTGCGAGACACCAAGATGCTCTGCAGCCAAATCACGTGTGCTCGATGAAGGCTGAGTATCCACAGCGGCTACCAAGTCACTTTCATCCAAAACAGATGGCCGGCCAGAACGAGGCATGTCTTTCAGATTAAAATTGCCTTCTTCGAATCGCTTAAACCATCTGCCCACAGTCGATTTTGTCGCCGTATCAGCACCTTCACCCTCATTAATCTCATCGACGGCTTTCAGAATCGTTAAACCATTTCTCCAATAATGCTGGATGAACATACGCAAGTCATACTGTTCAATAGGCATTTTGGAGCCGAAATTCCTGACCTCCTACAGATATACCACTAATACTCCTATATACGATACAAATTCTGGTAACTATTACATAAAAAAATTCCCAGAACTTTTTGCTCAACCTAATAATATATTTAACTTATGTTTTCTGCATATTCTTCTTAAAGGATATCTCTTTGTTTTTTAGTTTACAAAATATTTCTAAAATATATACTTAATTTTATTTGAAGTGTTGAAAGCTTATTCGCAGCTCGTCAGCTTTTAGCACGTAAAATTAAATTAAGGGTCCTCTACCCTCACCCGAAAATACCCGCTAATAATGTTAATCCTATGGGGCAGTTATTTTCTATTATCTCGTTTGCATTTCAATATTTTTAAACGATTTTTTTTTTTGCATTGGATAGCTGAGATCAATCTCAATTTCCGCCGTTAATTACTTTTTCGATTTTCTTTGTGGATTTTTTTTTTTTTTTTTTTTTTTGGTACAAAGATATTTTCATTTTTGAAACCGGGAAAAAAAAATCGCAAAAAAAAAAAAAAAAAAAAAAAAAAAAAAAAAAAGTAATTAACGGCGGAAATAGAGATCTATCTCAGCTATCCAATACAAAAAAAAAAAAAAAAAAAAAGAAAAAAAAAGAAAAAAAGAAAATAGAAATCGTTTAAAAATATTGAAATGCAAACGAGATATTAGAAAATATCTGTCCCGAGCGGGTGTTTCGCGTGAGAAAGAGAGGGCTCTTAAACATATAGTTTAGAAATATTTTGACAACGTAAGAAGAAAGAGACATAATATATAGAAAAAAGAAGTAACAAATATTAATTTTCTGAGGAGATATTTAAGAAATACTTTGGTTAGTTTAATTAACAAATTTTATTATTTTTATAATATTTTTTAAATCAATACACCGCATACATGAGTATTATAATTCAATATAAATTTAATATATTTATACATTATATATTTATATGTATAATATATTTATATATTTAAAATAATATTTAATTATAATTGAAAGTTAAAAAAATTGTGGTGTGCCGTAGGAATCTTAACAAGTGGGAAAGTGTGAACGAAGATCGCACAAAGGGTTTCGTTTAATATTCCTTTAAAAACACTTTATCCTTTCTTTAATAAATCCAAATAAATTTCATAAAAAAAAAAAAAAAAAAAGTCATGTTTTTTTATAAAGTAAAAATTTACCGGTCTATTTTTCTCGTTTTTTTTTCGAAAATCTGAACCGGTCCGATAGCGGGCGAAGCCCACTATTATACTCTGTCATAATAATATCTGTCATGTGGACTAAATGAGATATTAAAAAAAAAATCTATTTCAAAATTTAACATGCCTTCAAAATGTTAAAATATCCCAATATTTCCATAATCGGGTTTTTATCATGATTTAATACGTTCCTCAAACTCATATATTTACTATTCTTTATTACTCATATTGATACTATATTTGTATTATTCTCAAACATTTGAAAAATCCTTTAAACTTCCAATATGACGTCAGATTAATTTTCTTTTTAATTCTCTAATGACGTGATATTAATCTGCTTTCTGTATTTACACATACACTCATACTCCTTGTATTATTGAAAAATGTTTGAAAAGTTCCGTTTCATTACCATAATGACTTCATATTATTATTATTTTTTTTTTTTTTCAATTGGAGAAACTTTTATTTCATTTTCATTTTTCATGTGAAAATCTTTCAATAGAAAATTAATTATTGTAGAAAGAATTTTACTGTGAATTTTTAATTGTTGGCAACTGCTATAACGAAAAATGTTTAAAATTAATAGGAAACGGCTGTTAGATTTTTGGTCTTTTATCTCTCTATATTAAAATAATACGATTTTTTCAAATTTTAATATTTTGAGCTTCATAGTAGATATTTAGCTATAAGTACACAAATTTTCTTGTCTACAAGTTATATAGTTTCTGAGAATGGCTCTGTGACGGGCAGACAACGGAGCGGGAGTAATAGGGTTTCGTGAGATGAACGAAACCCTAATAAAATGAACGCGTGTCGCAGATCAAAACGATTAAGAAACACTGATTTATACACTGTAATTTTTTTTTTAAATTTTATAGTATAATACGGGCATCCCAGCTACCAGCTGGGGTGCCAGTATTATACTGTAAAATCAACATTTTTTTTTTTTTTTTCAGTGCATTACTGCATTCTCCTCTGTTTTCTGTTTTGTGTAAAATATAAAATTTTATTATCATCAATACACAATTCCTTTTACTACTTTAATAATTATAATAATAGTTACATTTTCTGCTCTCTATTTTTCTCACACATTTACATTGAATCGCTGTTTTAATTAAATGTTATAAAATTTCAGAAATTGTTACCCTTCTCAAGCACTGTTGTAACTGTAAAACTAATTTTAGACTTTGACGACAATCTTCGCAAATTGATTTGGTGGGCTTCGCAACAGGACGAAACTCTTATCTGAAAAATTCCAGAAATCAAGTTTATTGAAAAAATAGGAGAAAAAGTTATCACGAATGTTCCAACATAATCTGAGACAATGCTTTTTTTTTTTTTTTTTAATCAACTTCCAACGAAAGAAGTAATACAATTTGTTGTGTGTGTCTGTATATATATTATATTTAAAAGTAATCATCAATCAATTATTTTAGGTTCGGGTCGGGTCAGCTCAATTTTGTTGTTGTTGTTGTTGCAGGTTGGATTCCAGTCATGTTGACTCTAATTGTTTCGCTATTCTGCCAAGTTTAGGGTTGAATTTTTTACACTTGCGAGTCGTATTTGACTGCCCTTTTTTCAAAATTAAGTCCACAATATTGTTTCAGATGGTAAAGTTGATATTATAGATATAATTATGTTTGTCCATAATTGTTTTAAAATGTGAAATAATTTCCCTTCATTCGGGTCGATTTGGGGTTGAAGTGCGTCAGGTTCGGGTCAGATTCTGGATCAACGAATTTTTTTTTTTGGTTTGAGATTAACTTCAAATAGACTTTTGGATTCGGTTTGGGTATAGCTCGACCCTTTCAGGCAAGGATAAATTGAGATGGTGACCTGGGAGAGACATTCCCTTCCCCGGATCATGAAATTTCTCTCCCGACCAACCCGCCCCCCAGGAAAATTTGAGATTTTATATTGGTAATGGTTTAAATGTATAAATCCCCTCCCCCGGAACTCCATAATGTCCCTCTCAAAGCTACAAAATTCCATTCCGGAGGAAAATGTCTGAATTCAACACTGCGTGCAGAACTCTGATATGGATAACAATAAAGTGTTGTCACAAAAACACCAACTTATGATATCCTTGAAATCAATTTTATTGTTTTTTCTTAAGAATTACTTGTTCACTTAGACAATCTTTAGAATGTATAAATAGAAGACCGCTCATCGGAAAACCAGTGGAATCAACAGCTATTGGATATATCATTGAAGATGGCGCATTAAAGGGGTTTAGAAAGTTTTTATTTTTTCCGATTAAAAACTCTTTCTGAAACATTCATGAAATCAGTTTTATGCGTAAATGCATGAAATTTGCATACATTGATACTACTCAAGTATCAAAGGATTAAACAACGTTTATCATTTTCTACAAATGTGTTTCATCTTTAATCATAATCCATCGCTCTCCAATGACCACCCTTTTGTAACTCTCGTGTGACAAAACTCTGTTAAAAACATCAGTTTTGATAACATTTTCTGAAAGATACTTTGCATACCCTAGAATACTTTGTAGGGAAATGAGAAATGTTATTTTATTTTTTGGTATATGACTAATAATACTTGCAGATTCGATGCATTTACGAATATTAAAAAAAAGTTCGAGGAGATATCAGATAGTAGCTAATTTGGATTTGAGAAAAGCCTTAAGTCTCTGCGATATTTTGTACTTTCCTTATTGCATTACGCTTCTTTCACAGCTTTTGTAGCACGAGCTGTGAGCTTTGCATTGTGATTCTAACGTATTTATCGAGTGAATTCCTTGACTGGGAACTAGTAACTAGTATGTTTATTTACAAACGTCCTTTCAGTGCACTAAAAGACGAATATTTTGTAAAATAATTTTTCTATGAAAACCTGTCAAGAACAAACTTCCATAAAAATAATTCTATATTATAAAAACAACGTTTTCTTTATAATTCCCTTCTAACATTATGTTTATTTTTATCAAAATAAAATTTTAAATGAATTCTGAGAGTAAAACTTTTAGTAGAAGCAAAAATTAAGAAATATCTTTTAATGTATGATTGAAATATTGAAATATTTTAAAATGTGCCATCATGTATGCACGACATTATTTTTCTCTTTTTTGTTTAAATTATATTTATTTATTTCCTTATGTAGGAAGAAAAGGACCTAATTGTTGGACTGCAGATAAATATCTTGAACGATCTGTGTTCTTTTTTGAATAATACTTTGTGATTAACTATTCAAAGTCTGCATCATTATTTGGATTCAAAGGTGAGATTTTCCCCACATATTTTACCTGTTATGGCCCTAAGTTTATCAATTATGTCAATCATTTTAATTCTCTTTATGGTATTTTTCCCAGTGCCGTAGCTAGCACCCCCTGAAAATTTTTGACCCCCCCCCCCCCTGGGAAAGTTGGCAAGGCCACCAAATGAAATTCTGTTTCAAAAATCCAAATGAAACTCTGTTCAAAAATTGAGCTTAGTTTTGGGGGCTTTTTACAGTTTTGCATAAATACTAAACTGTAGTATTTGTTTAAAAACTGCAAATAAGTGCTTCTATATGCGCGCATCCTATCTGCACATACTCAGAATTAGCAACCTTTTGCTGATGCACACATTGACTTTTGCATTAGTTATATACTGAAATTTTTCATTTTGCAGCGTTTATTAGTATAAAACAAAGTTATTCTAATGAGTTATAGCCAATTTAAATACAAGTGAAAATGCAAAATTCATCCTTGTTTTTTTTTAATGTTTTTATCATATAAAAACATAAATTTAGAATCCTTACGGGCAGGGAATATTCAGAAAAAAAATTAAAGGTTACAACTTTTTTGAAACAGTGAACTATCAGCTTTTTATTTACTTATTGACATCATCACTTATTATTTCACTAGTATACTTATACACTGAAAATTTTCATTCTGCAGTTAGTGTAGTAGTAAAAAAAAAACAGAGGTATACCCCAACGAGTATATGCTATAGTGTGTTTGAGAAGAGCGTATCCGGTATTCCTTAAAATAATCTAGAATGTATACGGCGTATACACCGTGTATCCTCCATTACATCCCTGTCTGCAGCCTTTACTGTTTTTTAGCATTATTATAAATAAAAGATATTATAAACAGTTTAATAAGAAACATAGTGCCTACAATATGAATATGCACTAATTTACCTTTCTATATATTACTTTGATCATATATATCTATGTTTCCATGTGCATGTGTCAGCAGTGACGGATCTAAGGGGGGGATTAGCCGGGGATGCTGCCCCGGGTGCAAGACTTGGAAGGGCGCAAAAATGGGGAATCATAAAAGATTAAAAATAAAGGAAAATTAAAAATTCACATGAAAAGATATTCAATTTTATTTTGTTCAACGGCGGTTTATTTTCGTTGCATAAGGATCAGAAATAAAAAATTAATTAATATGTACTACATTATATAAAATATCACATTGCCACCAGTATTTTTAAGAAAATTTAATTTATTTAAAATTCAAAGATTTTGCGTTATTTCTTTTCTGACACCGTTCTGTGTTGTTTTACAGCGTGTGCAGTATTTTATTTCGGTTATGTCTAAAATACATTGGGTGATTATTACAGAAAGAAAGTTAAAAGAAGAGAAGAGGAGGCTTCACAGCTATCATCTAGTATCTCATCATGGCTTAAGCCGAGCGATATTCATGAAGATAAGCAAACAAGTTACTTTTTTTTTTTTTTTTTTTTTTTATGTGCTACACCATATAATAATTTATATGTATTATTTCTGTTCTAAAAATCTCTTTGTCTATGCAATAACTGAGTTGATATGTAAGAAAAGAATTATAAATCGTTTTTTTATTAATTTCTTCTAAATTTAGATATTCTTGTAATTAACAGACATTTTTGTCTAAAAAATGAAAACGAAATTTATACTTTGTTGAGAATTCAACGCGTTCTGGCCCTTTACAGCCATTTTATTTATGTAGTTAGAAAGGTTTTCTATCCATGGGAATCAGTTTTATGTTTTTATTTATGTATATCAGTTGTTAATAAACCTTTTAAATTTTGATTTCCAAAATATCGCACCTATACTTTTAAAATTTTATTAAATCTTTCATTAGATATGTTTATCTAATAAAATATGCTAACTTAAGTTCTGCGTCACAGTCACGCCACTTGTACTAATTTTGAAGCAAAAAAGTACATTAATTAAATTTAAACATCGTAGGTTAACATAGCAATAAATTCACGCTCGAAAATTCACTTTCTAAAGTTGGTGGTACACTGCAAA
Organism: Maratus michaelseni; assembly: GCA_963931845.1. NCBI lineage: Eukaryota > Metazoa > Arthropoda > Arachnida > Araneae > Salticidae > Maratus > Maratus michaelseni. The sequence goes on along the minus strand of OZ007592.1, from coordinate 323,974,515 downwards.
AAATAATTGTTGATTTTACAGTATAAAACTGGCACCCCAGCTGCTGGGATGCCAGTTTTATACTGTAAAATCAACAATTATTTTTTGCAGTGTATTGATAAGGATTTTCAAAATAAAATTTTGGATTCATTTAGATTCATTGGAAATCCGTTCTGTATGCAATAGTCGATGTAATAATGTATTTGGCAAAGACAGGTAACATGAAAATCTTGATTTCTCTAATCCTAAATGCGGGAATTTCTTAAATATAATTGAGCTAGTATCACATTATCATGCAGATCTTTGCTATCATATTATCCGTCATAAGAGAGGTCAAGTTAGTTACTTTTCACATGGCATTCATGCGAAAATAAGAGAACATATTTTTAGTGATATCAAAGAAGCAAAATACTTCTCCATCATGTTCGATTCTACTCCTGATGTAAGCCATTTAGATCAAATGTCACAGGTTGTTAGATATGTAAAGATGAGTGAAAATGGTCCTGAAATAATCGAAAGTTTTATTGACTTCTTCAATGTCAGCCAGAAAACTGGAGAAGCCCTTACTGAACTCATTTTACAGAAATTAGAAAATAATGGTCTAGATATAAATAACTATAGGGGCAAATCCTACGACAATGGCTCCAATATGCCCGGAAAATATAAAGTAATCCAAACCCGAATATTGCAAGAAAATGATTTAGCAATTTTTGTTCCTTGTTCTGCTCATACCCTCAATCTTGTTGGTGTAAATGCTGCCCAAATTTTACCAGAAGCTGAGACATTTTTGGTATCTTAAATTGCCTTTACAAATATTTTAGTGTCTCAACTAGTAGATGGGACATTCTAAGAAAACATGTTACTTTTTAACTAAAATTACAAAGTACTACTCGGTGGTTATCAAAACGTAAAGCTGTAACAGCAATTTATAAACATATTAGAAAGATCATAAATGTTCTAAATGAATTGCAAACTGACCCATTAGCAACTCCTGAAACAAAAACAGAAGCTTCTTCACTTCACTGCTCTTTAATATTACCAAATTTGAATTCATAGTGATGACATGCTTCTGGCATAAAGTGCTAACTCAACTAGATACAGTGAGCAAACTTTTTCAAACGGAAGACATGACGATTGACAGGTCTGTAAAACATTTAAATGGTCTCATTAAAATTCTAGATTCAGAAAGGGTAAGTATTGCAACTAATGCAATACAGGATGCAAATGGTATTGCTACTGATATTGGTATTGAGTCAAAATTTAGGGAAACGAAGCAGACAAAAAAGAGGGTTTTTTTATGAGCTTTGTGAAGATGAAAGTAGTGCTATTCCTGATGAGGAGAAATTCCAACTAAAGATCGTTGAAGTAGTGGACAGAATCCTAACTGAATTAAAATACAGATTTGAAGCTATTCAAAATCTCAATGGCATGTTTAGTTTTCTTCATGGAAGGCATTTCCTAAAAATGTCGAAATAAGAATTACAAGCGCAAACTGAGCAGTTGGCAAATATGCATAAAAATGATATAGATAAAGAGGAACTTCTGGGAAGTCGAAAGCTTCAAGTATCATGCACTTAGAGTTGCAAAAAAAAAACGGTTTATTCCCAGGTTTATTTCCAGGTTTATTCCTAGGTTTATTCCCAAAAGACCTGGTTTATTCCCAGAAAACCAAGTTTATTCCCAAAAAATCCCGGTTTATTCCCAGGTTTAAACCGGGTTTTTTCTAGCCTTTGCAACTCTACATGCACTGGAATTAGACAAAAAGATGAAGTCAAGTTCCGCTATTGAACTGCTAAGGAATCATAAATTTATGTGGACTTCAGGATGCTTATCCAAATCTAACTACTTGTCTAAAAATATTTCTAACACTACCTGTATCCGTCGCTTCTAATGAAAGAAGTTTCAGTAAATTAAAATTGATTAAAAGATATGTAGGGAATTTAACAAAAGAACAACGATTATGCAATTTTGTGTATAATAAATTTAGAAAATGAGATAGCTTGCAAATTACCTTATGACGACATAATAAAACTTTTGCGTCAAAGAAAGTTCGCAAAAAAAATCTTTATTAGGTCCTATTGCCAATGTTAACACAGGTATATTTTCTGTAATATTTGTATTGTGTAATATTATACTTTTTATATAGAAAAAATGCATAGTAAAAATACAGATTTTGAGTATTGAGTATTAATATTACTTCCTTAATCAATTGTTTAAGCAGATTTTATTCTGATATTCTTGGGAGCAAGGGGGGGGGGCGCAAATCTACAAGCTTGCCCCGGCTAAAATTTAGCCTAGATCCGTCTCTGTGTGTCAGAGAGAGAGAAATAGTATGAGCCCCCCCTACATTTTCTTGAGCACCCCCTATTGTTTACTTCTAGCTACAGCCCTGACTTTTCCGCTATAGGGGTCTTGGCATTTTTAAAAAAAGCTTGGCGCAATTCGGCCTTCAGAAAGTGAGATTTGTTGCCATATCATTTAAAAAGCTATGAAAACAAATCTAATGAGCTTCTATGCTTGTTTATATATGTACTAGGGGGCCTACCCCCTGCGAGCTACGCTCGCCAACCCCCGCTCAGACTTCGAGGCCTCTAAAAACATGACAGCGTGCTTTGTTTTAAAAATATTGGTAAATCTGCAATTGGGTTGTCATGCTTTTAACGTTTTAATGGGGCATTTTTTTATTATCATGGCCTCATACACAGTAGCTGTTGCGACAACTGACGACTGTTTTCGGGATTGATAAGTAAAATCAATTACAACTTGAAAACCAGCTTGTATAAAATGGTTAGGTTTAAATTGTGGCTACCTCTCGGACTTTTATAACAACGATCTGTATTCTATTCTTCCTTTGCGCTTAAGGATGAGAAAAATGCCATCTGCTTGTGAATAACATTAAGAACCACGGTATTGAAAAGTACTATGTTATAGACATTTTCAGTAACAGGTTTTAATTTTCTCTCTATTTTAGTGCATCATCATGCATATTCATGTTATTTTAAATATGTAAATTATTTATTTTAATTAATATGTATATACGAATTTTCTAATAATTATTTATCATACAAAATTAATTAAATATTTTGTGCATGCATGCCTGCATTTATTCGGCATCAATTGATGAGATATTTAAACAAATTTGCTATCCACGATAATTTTACACCATGTTATGACACTTGAATCTTGTCCATTACAATATCGGGTACTTTTCCAGTATAGGATCCTTTGCTTTTAGGTGTGGCGTAATTCGAGCTTCAAAAAGGGATAGATTAGTTAATATACATAGATTTGTTGCCAAAAGTTATGAAAACAAACCCAATGAACTTTTGGTGCTTTTCTATTATAGGGGTCTTGACGCTTTTTTAAAAAGCTTGGCGCAATTCGGGCATCAGAAAGTGAGATTTGGTGCCAAATGACATAAACAGCTATGGAAACAAATTCGACGATTTTTTTTTTGTTTAGATGCGTATTTTAATTATACGTATATTATTATTGTTTTTTCTATACAAATTACTTCTGATTTATATAAAATAGGATAAATGACATTTTACGCTAAACAAATTGTATAAATATTGAAAAAATGCTTCTGTATACGAAATGACAAAGTGAATAGGTTGACAGAAAGTATGTTGCCAAATTTTCTTTTCCGCCAAGGCTATTTTCTCTGTTTCGTCAAGGTCCCATATACTGGAAAAGCGCCGAACTTTTATGCTTGTTTATACATGTATTTATATGTATATATACAATTTATTTATAATTGTCTTTCAATTTACCTCGTTTTGTACATAAAAATAGATAAATGGCTTCTTTATATTAAATAAATTGTATAAATATCGAAATAATTGCTTGTGTATATCAAAAAGCGAATAGATTGTTAGAAAACATGTTGCCGAATTTCAATTCATCGCCAAGGTCACTTTCTGTATCTCGCGAAGGCCCCTAAATTGGAAAATAAATGAAAATCATTTTAATATATAATGTAATTTACACCTTAAGAGTGTTTCGAGTATAGTAATTTAATTATTTGTAGGTTTTTCTTCTCTTTGTTATTTATGTGTAAACATATAATTCATTATTAAAACAGTAATGCTACTGAAATATTCATTTGTTTTAAACTTTAATAGCATTTCTCTAATATATAGAGAGCATTTTTTCCTTGCTTTCAATAAAAGAGAGAAAGGAGTAAATGTCATTTTACCATAACTGATGTCATATTCTCATTAAAATTGGAAAGAAAACCAACCATATTTTATTCTCCTTCCGTTCAGTTGGGCAATTATTATTTTATATATTCTTTTCAAATATCCGAATTAGTGATTTTATAAATTCGTTTAATTAAATTTTACAAAAAAATAACAAAATGATATCAATAAATAATAATTACTATTAATTCCTTTCCCCTCCTTTCTTTTTGCGTTTACATAAATGACGTCATTTGGACGAATTTATTCAAAATATTTTCAGTTTATAAATTAAATTAAATGCTGACAGACGATTGAATCCTGACGATAGAAATGTGATTTTTTTTTTCAAATTTTCCTGAAAAACATAATTTAATCACAATCTTGTCTTCATTATCGATTGAAATAAAAGATAAATTCAATTTCAATTTGAAAATGATGAATAAAAAGAAATCAATAATCCCTATCGGGATCCTTTTCAATTTTTTTTCCTTTTTTCACAAAAAAACTGAGTAATTAGTTGCCATCATTTCAGAAATGTCATTAAAATTAGAAAAAAATTAATATATCGAAAACTAATTCCAATTTCAAAATTCTATTACCAGTTTTGACATCCGCGGATTTTTATGGACAATTGGTATTAATTTCACTGTCAAGCGATAAATATTTTATTAAAAATAGCCCCGAAACATAATCAGTCGTTTAATCAGTCGTATCATAAAATCGTTTCATAAATTCGTTTCATAAAATCGTTTCACAAATTCGTTTCATTAGGATTTTATATATATAGGGTAGATATATATAATGATACAAGAACTTGATATGTTTTTTCATAGATATTATAATTATATATATATATATATATATCATTCTTTATTTCTCACATGTGCTTTTATTTTAAATATATAAACATTCTAATAACATTGCTGCTGAAGCGCATGATTTTATGAATGTTATTTTAGTTTTATTACCTCAATTTTTTATAGCATTTTTAATGGTACTCTCTTTATCAAGTAAAAGGTAAATTTACTTGATTATCCACTATAGCTCTGTTTTACTGTGCACATTTTTCAATTTCATTTTAATTCACTTAATACAGGTATTATAGCTGCAATTGCGCATTTCTTCTGTATTATTATTTTTTCAATCTTCAATTTGTTCACACGTTGTAGATTTTGTACCATTATTGCTTTCTTTTTTTTACTCACTTGAAATACGCATGGGTTTTACTCTTTAATATTACATGTCATCTCCCTTTTAATTTGGAATATTTAATCTTATGTTTTTATGTTTTTCATCTTTATATAACATATATTTACTATGAATTATTCTTATGAATCTCCTCTGAAGATTCCATAAGATATTCATAGTTTTTCATTTTTGATTTTTCATATTATTAAGTTTAATTCTTGCAGTATCCTTTCCATTGATTTTTATAATATCCCATCCTTTGTTATTGACATGTGATTTCATTTTAAATATATATATATATATATATATATGTATGCACTGAATTCATATTCACAATGGAGGAGTTTTTAATAAGTGGGCGAAAGCTCTTAAATTCTTAAACTGGATTTTTAAGGTCTTGTAGAGGGAAAAATTTGAAAAAACGCAAGTAACTAGGATTTTATCCTACAATTGTTTCAGAGTTTCTTGAAAAAATGTCTTCCTCAATTCAAAATTTTAAAAAGTAAAATTAAGAAGTAGCAACCAGAAATTGCAAAAGTAATCAACCAGAACTGCTGTAACTTGTGGTGTTGTTCCTATTTCGCACTGAAGAAGGAGTTCTTTTATAAAGCTTTGGAGCTGTTGTACTCCAAAATTTCTCGCACATTAGCAAATATAAGAGTCATTCTCAGTTAATGGTAAATTTTGGCTTTAAAAAAAAAATTTTTTTTTTTATTGTTTTAATTCCTGATTTTTAGCTCAAATTAAACAGTATAATAAAACAAAAGACAATGTTTTTCTAAGGGATAGCAATAAATTAAAAAAAAAAAGGTCTAAAATGGACGTTACTATGTCCCTAAACCACAAATCCAGAACACTCTGGTAATGACATTTTTAAAAATTGAATCAAATTTTAGGACTAAACTATAATACGTGACTAAAAGCTTATGGTGTATTTATTCTGAAAGCCGTCCCGAACATTTTTTATAATTCACGCAGCAAAATTAAATTTCAGCAATAACGAACTTGGTAATGACGCATCCTCTTTAATAAAAAGCTATGTGTTGCTGACGACTGGGATTTTCGATAATCGTTGCCACAGATTAATCTCGGAAAATGAAACATTTGAAGTTGCTGAAAAAATTAATAGCTCGAAAAGTATTTGTCAGAAAATTGTTAGACAAACTGCGTTAGAAAGGTAAAAAATTGTATTTTTCTTGATATAAATTTAGAATCTAATGATTATGCCGTTCTTCAAATATTGAATTTCAAAAATTACCAAATTTCACAATGGAGTACCATAGCGAAACCTTCACGCGTAAAAAGGTAATGATAATGGCCATGTGACCTGACGTATATACTGGCTATAGCGCGAGTCACAAATTATGGTAGTCTTACTATTCTGTTAAAATATAAAAGTGAATTATGATGCCACGAGTGCATGATTTTTATTTAATTTTAATATAATCATCTTAGAAACAAGGTTTTGGAATTTTTTTTTCGAATAGGACTAATAAATCGGCCAATACTGTATATTATTTTAAGTTTAAAAGAGGAAAGGTGGGGAGTGCTTTATATTATTTAGGTTTCCTCAGGAACTTTTGGTCAGAATTGAAAGTTTAATATATCAAAACGTCAGAAATTAAATCGACATTAAATCGGCAATAACTATAACCACTGTCCTTCAGTTCATTTGGATAGATTTTCATTTTAAAATATAAAATCATTCAACATTGATTTTAGGTATTTTTAAGGTTATTATCACGGGTCCGGGCAACGCCTGGCATGTCAGCTAGTAATAAATAAACGGACTAAAATTTACCTGTGGCAAGAGGAATGTAATGAAGAAGTACTTGCATAGTTAATCAAAAATAGACATTACCAAAACACCATATAGTGAAGAGTTAAATGAAAAATTACTATGTACGATGGTAATGACAATTACCTCTAGGGACAAATTTTAAATAAGGATAATTGATAAGAAACTTTTTCTGTTTTTGCCCACAATGCCAAATATATATAGGTGTAAAGTAAAGAAATGAAATATACCTAAATTGCTTATTTTGCTTTTTATTACTGTTAATTTTACGGTATAATACTAGCAGCTGGGGTGCTAGTATTATACTGTAAAATCAACATTTTTTTTTTCAGTGTAGATAATCATTGCTTTTGCTCTAAGGCTTTTCAATTCTTAAAAATAAAAGTTTCAATTAATTCATTTGAAATTTGGGACAAGCCATGGTAAAGAAATGCATGGGATAGCAATGAAATTTTCAACTTTTCAATTAGTCAACTCATTTTTTTTTATATTGAAATTCAATTGTTCACAAAGTAGTGCTGGAAAAAAATGTTGACAAAAAAAAAATTATATATATATATATACATTTATGGTTGACTTTATTAATTCACATTTTTTAGCCAAATACATAAAATTTACCATTATCTGACAATGATCTATAAGTACAATGGTAGCTCAACTAACGAAGATAGATCGTTCAGAAATCACTTTCGTTAGCCGAAATCATCATTAACCGAAGCGTGATTTCTAATCTAATTAAAATGCATTGCGACTGCATTATGTTAGAGCGCGCTTGCATAAAAAATCTGTTAGCTGAATCATATTGGTTAGCCGAGTCAGAAAAATATTTTGAAAAAAATCTTTCGTTAGTGAAAACATTCGTTAGTAGAGTCACTCGTGAGCCGAGGCATCACGTACTGCGAGAGAAAGAGACAGGCCTCGATATTTTCACACTTCTTGGCTACCAAGTGACCAAAGTAGGCTGGTTTCCACCAATTGTCGAACTACCATGTGATCAAGGTAGACTTAAAAAACAGCCGAGATCGGTGGAATACTGCGGCTCATCTCTTTCGTTGACTGTACTTTTCACAGTATCTTATAAAAAAGATTTCAAGCAGAAAAAGGATTAGGCAAAAACTGGAAACTTCATCCATAAAGTTAATTTTGTTGATACTAGAGGCAACATCAACGTTACACGTTTCACCAGCTGAAGACATTCTTCGAAGCTTGGATAATAAAAACGCTTTGGCGTTTTCACTCGAATTATCCCGATTGTCATATTGGTACAGAAAAGTTAATATCGCATTTCCCAACTAATGTATCTTAATCAGATTTTCTCAGTACAATAGAGAAAGAAAAGAAAAAAAAAACAGAAAAAAAATGAAAGATATGTGATGGATGCGTTATTCCAGAGCACGGAAGGAGAATGAATGGAGAAGAATTTTACGCTATCGACATACCTCAATAGATTCTGAAACAGAAAGTGAATTTTACTCTTAGCCCAGTAAAATTGTGTTCAAAAAGTGCTTGAAGTGGAAAATTCTGGTGTAATTGTTTTTAGTGGCTTATTTTATGGTTTTTGGGGTGCTGAATACGAATCTGAAGTTGTCCAACAAAATTTTTTTCGGCAAATTTGTTTTTTTTACAAAAAACCTGTAAAAAAAACAGACTTTTTTCGTTTTTTTTTTCAGAATAACTCCAAAATTGTGCATTTTGCGTGAAAGTCGGAAATTTTTGAATTAAAGGGAATAAAATTTCCTACATTTTATGTACTGACAGTTTTTTTCTATGATCAATGGTTTAGCCGTGAGAGTGCCGCAAGAATGGGTATTAAAAACAAAACTGTAAAAAAACGGAAATTACGGCACTGTATGCCGATGTAACACGGAAACAATCCATTTAACGCAAATATTAACCATTAGTGATATTAAAGATTATATGATTGACTATATTTTATGCATTTAAAGTAGGGGCAAAGTGGGGTTTCGGCACCAGTGAAAGTTAAGAGCAGTGGAGCATCTCCACCTACTTTCATGAGTCGAAGTTTCTGCTCCTCCGTATAGTTCTTTCTCTAAGAGGTGATAAAATTTGTAAAAAGAGGTAAAATTAGGTAGAGGAAGTAAAACTAGGTAAAATCGGCGAAAAACAGTACTTTTCGGAAAATGGCAAAAAACACATTTTTTTACAGCCTTTCTGTTCATAAGACCTAAAAATAAACATTTCACAGTATGAAAACTGTTTAATGTTAAATAATATAGTAAAATAGGTAGGTATGTATTTTATACAATATTAATTATTAAATTATTATTGACATTGCAATGAACTTGTCAGTTAAACCGAGTCCTCTTGGCCAATGGTTTCATGGTTTCTGATGGTATGCCTTCTAAGGTCTTCTACATCTATAAAAAAGAAATTAATTATATAATAGCTATTTACGCATACGGGCCCGAAAATCCGTTTTTATCCCGAGGACCGAAACTTATACACCGGAGAAGAACCGGTGCATACAATATTTTTTTAAACGGTGGAATTAATTATATCTAAGTTAAGATTCATACAGCATTTTATCATAATATTATTTTTACCTCTTTTTAATATCAGCCTTCTTTTACAGCTCATTTCAGGAATCGGTCACTTTTGGACCCCAAATCAGGGAGCGAAAAAACTATTATACTACGTACCAGCGTTTCAAAAAATAATTAATGACTTAGTTTTAATTGTTTAAAAACTGAATAGTTATGCATACTGTATTGGGATACATATTTTGACCACACCAAATTAAAAATGAATGAAAAATAAATGTGAAATGGAATGATTTATATATAATTACTTTCAAGTACTTCAGGGTATTCTGAGTCATCCTCGTTTTCTTCTATTTCAATATTAGGCATGTTATTACAACTGCTCTCGCAGTTCAGACACATATTAGAACAGTTGAGGCCTGCTTTTTACATCCACAGTTTTTATGGCATGTCTTTTTGCATTTGCAAGAAATGAGTTTTAGAACGGCTTGAGGTGCTGGTGGCTCTAGCGTGGTTATTGGCTCTAGACCATCTTTGGTGCTTTTCCAACCCCATTGTTCAGGATTTTTTTCATTCCCAAGCCATTGCTGAACTTGAAAATACACCCTTAAAAAAATGTTGTTTAGCTGCAGCCTCAGTAGGAGGTAGGAACGCCAAATGGGTCGATGCCTTGTATGCAGACTTAAGGTAGCATAGATACCTCAATTTGTTTAATGACGTGGTTTCTTTGTCAGATAATTTGTACAAGGAAGTCAAAAAACGATTGCCAGCATCAGTAATTGCATCAGCATCTGCCGTAGGGTCTTTAAAAATTTCAATGATTTTAATTAATGTCGGGTTTTTTTTGAGAGTCTGAAGAAACCTCATCTTTCCTACTTTGAAAAAGGCTGAAGTAGTATCACAACCACTCATGGCATGTAAAAATAGTATGTTGTTAGCAACCGATTGTTCAAGTTTGCAGTCAGAAGAAAAAATGAGTGGTGAAACTGTCCCTTTGCCTGGCTTTAAAAAATATACATTTGAATGTATACCCCTACAGAGACCAATCATGATCACCAGCAAATCTACGTCTTCACCCACGATAACTACAGAGTTATGTTGTTGCGCAAGGTCCCTTGCTGTGGTGATAATCAGTGTATCCGCATCTTCTCGTGCCTGTTTTGTGTGAAAGTCAGCTGCTGCAAATTTATTTTTCAACATTAAAATCAAATCTCTTTGTTTTTTATATTGCCTAGGAATTTTTCTTGTGGTACTGTAGCACCATTGTTTCGTTGAACATCAAATCTACTGAAGTTTGTTTACGTGATCTTCTTGCTCGCTCAATACATTTAGTACCTCTGCAACTTTCTTCAGGGTAACCATCGAACACAACTACAGCACTATCCTTGTATTTGTACTTAACAAATGACACATAACTTTCACAAATTGAGGAATTTCACAAATCACATACACATATTTAAATGTTAAGTTTTGAATTAAAAATATTGTTTGTGTGTCTGAAGAAGATTCACTATTATATTTATGTAATTGTTCAATTGAATTTTTTTTAAAGTGTTTATTGCTATTTTCCAAAAATTACTGTTTTTCGACGATTTTAGATATTTTTACCTCCTGTACCTAATTTTACCCCCTTTTTCAAAATTTTAACTTCTCTTAGAGTAAAAGCTTTCCGGAGGAGGAGCACCTTTGACTCTTGAGAGGAGGTGGAGATACTCCACTGCTCCCAACTTCCACTGGTGCTGGATCCACACTTTTCCCCTACCTTAAATGCATAAAATATAGTCAATAATATAATCTTTAGCATCACTGATGGTTAATATTTGCGTTAAATGGTTTGTTTCCGTGTTACATCGACATACAGTGCCGTAATTCCCGTTTTTTTTACAGTTTTTTGTTTTTAATACCCATTTTTGCGGCACTCTCACGGCTAAACCATTGATCATAGAAAAAAACTTTCTATATATAAAATGTAGGAAATTTTATTCTCTTTAACTCATATATTGCCAACTTTCACGCAAAATGCACAATTTTGGAGTTATTCTGCAAAAACCGAAAAAAGTCCGTTTTTTTTACAGGTTTTTTGTAAAAATACAAATTTGCCGAAAGAAATTTTGTTGGACAACTTCAGATTCGTATTCAGCATCCTAAAAAACATAAAATAAGCCACTAAAAACAATTACACCAGAATTTTCCACCTCAAACTACAATTTGACTGGGCTATCTCTCGAAATCACAGTTGCAGTTAAGGGGACTCTTCCCTCACTTATAAACACCCGCTCGCTGATGTTAAACCTATGGACAGGTTGTTTTCGAATTTCTCGTTTAAATTTGATATTTTTAAACGATTTTTGTTTCTCCCTTTTTTCATAGTATAGCTGAGGTCGATCCCTAATATGGCTACTTTTTACTTTTTAATTTTGGTTGCAGATTTTTTTTAAATAAATGTACTTTTACTTTCGAAACCGGTTCCGAAAGTGAAAGTACCTTTATTAAAAAAAATCTGCAACTGAAATCGAGAAAGTAAAAAATAGCCATATTAGGAATCGACCTCAGCTATATTATGCAAAAAAATATCACTTAAAAATATTCCAATTTAAACGAGAAATTCGAAAACAACCTGTCCATAGGTTTAACATTAGCGAGTGGGTGTTTTCAAGTGAGTGAAGAATCCCCTTAAGGAGTGGCAGGGGGCGGCCATTGCTCTTTTCTGAATTGCGAAATTTAATTAATTAAATTTTCATTTTGTCTGGTGATTTTGAAAAATATTAGTAAAATTTATTCTTTACAAGAATAATTTATTCGCCCTTCCCTTTATTTTATAACAGAAGTAATTTACTTTTACTCTACACTTAATGAGAGAAAAAGCATTAAATGGAAACAATTCATTTAGAAATCGCCACTACAAAATATTTATTTAATAATATTTATTAATTTATTACAAAATTGTTATTTAATGGTAAATTATGCGAGCATATTACAACATTACAACATAAACTAAAGAACTCTGTTTTCTCATTGGTTACGTCGATTTTATTTTATTTTCCAGTTTCATTAGCAGTGCGAAATTATTTTCGATTTTTTTCAGGAGAAATTAATAAACTACATAAGGTATATGATACAGGCAAAGTGTCTTGAAGTTTGGGTGTTATTGTTTTTTCTCCAACCAGTTCATTCTAGCTATCACTTAATTCCATCACATTTTTTTTTTCTTCTATCATTTTTCAGATGTCGTTTATACATTTTTCGAGTGACGATTTATTGTAATTCTTTTATCATTCTGAACTGTTTAGCAGGAACATTAATTAACTGATGTTATATGTGGAGTGACACTTTAAACAAGTGGCGGTTTAATAAGGTTTTAGTGTATAAAGAAATCTTTCAAGAGACTTGCATTTGTTTTTTCAAATTAATAATAATAATAATAATAATTCGCAATTTAAGTATATGTATTTTATAAAAGAAAGTACGAAAAGGCAATATACAGATTTTTTTAATTACATACTGTTATAATTGATATATTAATGCACAATTTTCTTTTTATAAAACTCTATTTATAAAACTTACGAACTTAACATGAACTTACACTTTATGACGTACCTATATTACAGCAATTATTTATTGCATTTATTATAGTAAATTTTACAGAAAATAAATTTCTATAAAGAGTAAAAATTTCCATAAAACTTTCTTTTTATTTTAAAATACTTTTAAATATATTCCTGCCTCAGATTAAAGAATAGTCGTATTCTTGCGACTTACTATTCCTCCTATTGCATTTATCATAATAATTCTTACGTCGTTGTGGTGGCGCCATCTATAGAAATATGCTAAAAGCATTCATTTTGCAATTATATATTTTTGTGATGAAAAGTTAGCAAGACTGTGTTAGAGTAGGAATAGGATTTTAATGAATAATACAGAAATTATTATGAAATATCTTGTTCAAATGAACAGTAATAAATGTTATTCTAAACTGATTATTGTTTATTTAATTAATACGGATAAACTAGATATTATAAAAAAAAGATAAGAAGAAACAATTTTATATTATTAGGTCTTAAAGTAATAAAAATAATATTTATATATTTTTATGTAATTATCTGAGCTTTTATTTCCTCAAACATGCTTTACCTGACCTGATTATAAAAAACATAATTTAATAGCGAACTGTTAAATATTTGTATTGTATAAACATTGTAGAATTCTTACTTGTATAAGCTGCTGGTAGATGGCAGCACCATAAACCCAAATGGGAGCTATATGAATTGCAAGATAAAATGTCTTGGTTGTTGAATATAAATATGGTTGTATTAAGAATATGGATTATAAGTGGAGTAAAATCTCCGTAAAGAAAGAACAAAAAAATCTAACCTTACCATATCAAAATTATAAATCATACTTATTTTAAAACATAAACAAATATTTTTTTTTTAATTACTTACTTTGCAGAACAGTTGGTAAAGGAATTCAGGTGGAACAAACTCCCTATTCTCTTGAATAATTTTTTGAGAAAAATGAGATTTGAATATATATATATATATATATATAGTATATAATTCTCACGCTTCCCTTCCTCCCCTCAAAATAGATGTTAATCGTACAGGAATTTAAACAAGCTCGATCTATTTCTTTTAATGATTGCTTTGTTATTACTTTTGTAACTAATTAAGGAATACCCTTAACAGCGAAATTCAGCCTAGCTTTTATTTTCAATTTCTTTTTTGTATAAATTATCTTTCAAAAACGAGGGGAAAAAAAGACAGAGAGCAGCACCCTGTTATCGACGGGTCCACAAACATCAGGCTGCCAAAATTTTCAGATTCTTGAATTATAATTTTGTTTAACGATATCTTACGCTCAAAAAAGTGAACATTTTTATAAATCACTTTATTTCTATACGAGGACTGAACTTATAGCATTAATACAACTAGAAACTCCATGTTCACTGACCATAATTTGCTGTAGAGGTCATTCCATATTCCATTGTAGTACTAATAGGATAGGACAAGTTTTCCCCTCGCCCGCCGATCGCCGAAATTCCATGTTAAACCATGGTGAAATTTAAACAGGGGATTACTGATTACCTAATATAATTATGGAAATATGGTTTTCACCAGAAGAGAGAAGACATCAGATGTCAACATAATGCGTTTTTAAATTCTTTATTCACGTGTAAATATATTTTTTAATTGAAAAATATTTGTAAATAATATTATTTGGATTATTATTATTTATTATTTATTTATTTAATCGGGTAACAATAGCCAAAACAATAGGTAAAAAAAAAAAAAACAGCTTTTCCGAAATATCAAATAAATCTCTATTCAGATAATGGCATTTTGAGAAAAAACCCTCAAATAATGAGACAAATTAAAATAATAATCGGACATTGCATATCACAATTTAGTTACATATGTGACTGCCAAAAAGGGTTAAATTGCTACGCATGGTTTTTGATCCTATAAAACTTGTAATAAAAACTTATAATATAAAATAATGCTCCGATTTTAAAACTGTCTGCTCGAACTTGTTTATTATACATTTCTATATAAAACTACCAGTTTTTATATCCAATAGTTTTTATTTTTTAAGGATAAGTCAAGAAAGTAAAAAGGTCTCAATAAATTCAATTACAGCAGCAGCGGTTTTTTTTTTTTTTTTTTTTGTAGAATAAAGAGAGATTATTTTCCTAAATTTTAAATATGTTTAAAAACGCGATAAACATTGAATTTTTTTTCTTGAGCAAAATTTATAGCATTCACTATCTTCTTTAAAAAATTCAAAATTTAAGAACATAATTTTTAAAAACGCACTATGTCGGCATCTGACGTCTACTTTCTGATGTTGAAAACCTTATTTCGATAATTATATTAGGTGATGAATAATGACCTGTTTAAATTCCTCCATAGGTTAACATAGTATTTCACGATATATATTTTTTTTTCTTCTCCAAAATCGCAAATTATTACGCCTGCAAACTACCCATGTTTTATGATTATTACTCATAGATATGCTTATCATACTTTTCAGATTGACTGGGACAATCACGGTTTTGAGAGTATGTCCGGGCGTCTTGGTCGCGACGCATATTTGTCCAGGTTTTCTCGGAAATGTCTCTGATCATCTCGGAATTTTTTCGCATTACAAATTATCTAACACTATATAGAAAAAAAAGTTGTCAGAAAATTTAAACTCATATTATTCTCAGGCTGTTAATTGGTGTATTTTACATTGTTATACAAATATACAATGCAAATTAATGGCTTTGTTAACACTAATGATAAAATAACTATGTAGATGAATAAGATTTTATTATATTACTAGCTAACCCTCCCGGCGTTGCCCGGGCCCGAGATAATTACAATCTTAGAGAAAGGCGTTAACCCCCTCCATCCCCATACCCGCAAATATAATGAATAATTTGTTCAAGAAAACCACCGTCACCTACATTAACGCGATCATTAAAAAAAGAATTACATTTTTCTGATAATTAGAACATAACGAAGACGCTACGCTAAAATAGCCGGCAGATGACACCCCTTCCCGACCTCAATTTCAAATCTAAATCTTAATTAGTTACCTAAATTTTTGTTCAATAGTAAATATTGGCAATTATTTCCTTTCATTTTCGCAAACTAAATGGGGGGATCGGCCAGAGAAACAGATCTCTTTGTAGTTCAGTTTTTAATGAAAGCAGATCCCTGTCTGAAACTTCCTCCGATCGTTTTCACTGGATTTTTGGCAGTTTTTTGCATAAATTAAAAAAAAAATTACCAACCGAATTTTTCAAAAATCACGTAGTCAGATGCAGAATATTTGTTTTACATATGCTCAGAAATTTTCGAATTGATATCTCAATTAGTTTTCTTTAAATTTGCTAATTAGTAAAATAATTTCGAATTCGTTCATTTCCGCTTTCAAATCCAATACGCCAGTTCGTTTCTTTCGCCATTTTGATTTAAAAGATATTATTTTAGAAGCGATGGTTAATGAGAATCTAATTAATATAGAGGCTAATTATCAAAATATTAAAATTCTGAGGGTCATGTGCACCAAGAGAGGGTTTGGACTACCTAAATTTAAATTTACAGACTTGTAGGTGCGCTAAATTTTCCTAGCCATCGCCAACAGACACACACACACACACACACACACAGAGCGAAACTTTCTTTTATTAGTACAGATTATATTTTTTTAACTATTTTTTCTTTTTTGAAAATTTAAATTATTAAAATGTACACCTGCAAGCTACCTTGAAGAATATATAATTTCGAAACTGTTTAAAAATGAGAAACTTATTTCAGCTACCTTTGCAACATACACTTTACAATTTATTATTAGTTAAATAATTCTTAAATTAACTTTATTAGATGCAACGGGATAATATTTCGATAATGCATTCATCGAGTGGGGAATCTCCGATTATTATTGTTTTCAGCTAGTCCACAAGATATTATTATAGTTTGTTAAATTCATTGATTTTTTTATTTAACCCATAAATACAGATAACTTGAAATTTTAAATCAATAATCTTACTAAAAAGTTGCTTTTATTTCCTTAAAAAGATGTCACAATATGTAAAATGTTGTTACTACATATAATATCAGTTTTAAAAACTTAGAACTTTAATATCTCTCGCCTTTTATATCTCACGTTTTTAAAACTGATTTTAAATGTAGTAAAAACATTTTACATATTGTGACATCTTTTTAAGGAAATAAATGCACCTTTTTAGTAAGATTATTAATTTTTCATTTGTGTAATCCAAGGTGAATGTGACATTCCAGTTATATATATTTTACAGATAACTTAGTTTTAACTGTCAAATATCTATTTTAAATATTTCCATCCTCTTAATTAATTTCATTGTTAAACATTTTATTTAATACCAATTATTTATTAAAATATTATTTTAAAAATATACTATTTTCGCTATTCAAAGTTTTCATTCAATACAAATAAATGTCACTCAGCATTCTTGAAAAATCTCTCTATTTATCGCGCACTCACTGCACACACAAAAAAAAGGAACAAAAAACTGCGAAAAATATACAAGTAAATACCAAATGTTTAAATTCACCAGAGGACCCAACCCAGGTTTCCCGGGTTACAGAACGTACTACCCGATGTACACAACATAGGTGAAAATACTTTTTTATTGAAGACTATATTAGATCTTTTTATATTTAATATATATTTCTTAGATTTCTCCACCAATTAAACCAAACGGAAAAAGTAAATGAAAAATATCAATTATGCATTCACACAATAAAGTTTTTAAATTTACTAAAAATGGTGTTACATTGTATTTGTCGTATGCAAGCGGTTAACAGCCAAATAAATAGCCAAAGATTTCACTATATATAGCAACTTTTTTTAATTCTGATTATTTTAGTGTTTAAACATGCAGTTCGATTGCACATCTGTTAAACTTGTATTTTAATTATGTATTATTTTTAATGAAATTTAAATTTTTATATGGAATATTAGCCGGAAACAAATGCTGAATTATTTATGCTGTTTCAAGTGAAAATGTGTTAATCTTCTGCAATCGGGTTAATTTAATCGGATGGAATTTTTAAAAAAAAACCATGCTTGACAAAAATAATTTTAAAAATCATAAAAACTAAGTAAATTGAGAAACAGTTTTCAAACAAATTGCATTTAGGAGTACTTTTATTTTTAATTCGATGATGCAAACATCGGAATTGTGCGACGTTTAGAATTTAATAACTTTGCGATAAAAAAAGAAAATGACTGTCCAAGTCGTTGCCACCATCTATATGACATCAGCATTACTCACTAACAGGTTTTTGCTTTATAATGTAAATAGATATATGTTAAATAACTTCAGTAATTTTTTCAAGTAAATCGATAGGCTAACGGTCGAGTCATTTTTTTTTTCTTTTTAACTGCATAAATTTATTTCTATGAAAATATTGTATTTGCCAGTCGCATATCAACTAAAATTTATGTATTTATTCATAATTTTGTTACATTAAGCCAATAATGTATTTTAAAATTTGAGCATCAAGAAATATGTTTATGTAACTACATGATGTATAAATTCGCATATTTGAATACATTTAAGGAAATAAGGAAATAAAGTATAAGGCATTCCTCCAAAAGGCATTCCGTCACACTGCAAAAAAAAAAAAAAAAAAAAAAAGATTTATACAATTAACAGTAATAAACAGTAAAATAAGCAGTAATACATTACCGCATGTCAGTATTATACTGTAAAATCAACATTTTTTTTTTTTCAGTGCAGAATGGCCCCTTAAGGTTCCTCATTAGTCAGACCGAAAATCCCTTTCTCTAATTTAAACATATGAGCTTGAAATGCATCCGTATTTTTCAAATTTATCCTCGGAAAAATAAAACGTTTGCCTTCTTTTTTTCCCCCTATTCCGTTTTTGAAGGATCTTACCTTCTTTTTTATTTGACAAAATATGTACTTTTAAATTTCATATTTTTATTTCAAGTGTTAAAATCTTATTTACAACCCGTTTGCTTAATTTAGATTTTAACACTTAAAATACAAAATCTCTATAATAAAACCGTAAGTCATGTGACTGTCATCAACAATTCCGGAATGCCCGCTTCACTTTTTCATATGCCAGGCGGCCATTTTTATTCAAAATTATTTTTTCGAATAAAACTTAATAAATGTTACATTTTTAGAAAGATCGTTCAAAATAAATTAATATTTGAGAGATGACTTACGTTCAATTATGTATATATTCTTCAATAACTTCAGTTGAAATTAGCCTCGCAGTTCAAATTCTCTATCCATGAAAGTAAACAAAAAAAAAAAAAAAGGTTCATTCGTCGTGAAGTTTTAAAACATTAAACCATTAAACCATGGAGATAATCATTCGTAAAGTAAGTTTTCCGTGAAAAATTTTTTGGAGCGCTGCCTGGTTTAAAAAAAATAATTCGTACCAGTGACACAATCAAAGTTTACCATAATTATGTGCTATACAACTCAACTTCATTCTTTATCTTTTCTTGATGTAAGCTGAATGTAAACAAATACAACTCCTGTAATGATATTTAATGAATCAAATTTCGAAACAAATTGTCAGTTAATTTGGTATTTATGTATTATATGTGCAAGGAAGAGAGACCACTGAAAATGATTGTTAATCACCAATCATATTTACCATTATTAATGACCAATCGCTTTCAAAACAGTAATTTAATATACATTTACAAAATACATAACATCATTAAGTACTTTTGTGTTATTTGGGCGCAAATCTCGCCAATAGCATATTTAAAATCGCCAATACCAGCTTTTATTTTTCGCGTGTGCAAATTAGAAACGATACTTTGATTTTGAAATCAAATGTTCTGATGGAACAGCTGTCGTAGACGCACCGAGGCACTATATTAACTATAGAGTTGCAATATAGAGAGAAAAAACGGGTTGCTGTAATTAGAATTATAGGCGGTAATGTTGGCGTGGCGTATTTACAAGTTACGGATCTTAATAGTCAGTAGACATTAAGCAGAAATGCCAAAGTAAGGGAATTATGCAGCTATGAAAACTCCTGAACTATATCAAAACCAGAGGGCCCGTGCGAAGATTTCGCACTGAAATCTAATATTTGTAGGTACTTCTCTATTATCCCGTAGACCACTTTTCATAACAAAAAATTATCGCCAAACTGTAAGATTAAACGCCAAAAATGCAGTCCCATTTACTTGATGTCAGAATCATTATGCGTGTTTGTTACGTCATCTAGTGGTTTTACATTCGACATTTGCGTGTATTTTCCATTATGTTTTACAGATTTAGTAGTTATTTTATTAATTAAAATAACAATTGTGTCCCTAAATTCTTATATTTTATTTATTTTTTGATATTCCAATGGCAACGTTCTCCCGTTTATTTGGCGATAGTTTTTTGTTATGAAAAGTGGTCGAGAGAGAAGTATCATTTTTTATCAATATGTAATATTTATTAGATGCAGGTTTAAACTTCTAAAGAAAAAGCAAGGATAAAAATATCTGCAAACAACATTTAGTTGTTAGTCAAGCCAGAATATCATCTCATTTATTCCATTAAAGTTAGACTAAAAACTGATCCAAGCCTGCTAAAGGCACGCGTACGAAAAAAAAAATTAACAATCGTATTTTGACTGTATTAGAGGATGACGTCATCCGCTTCGGGAAAACCATGGGACTTAGAAATGTAAATCTAAACATTTCAATTTCAATTTCGCTCTTTAATCATAAGTATAAAATAAACCCGTGAAGTTTTTTATAATAATTGCTATGAGCATCATATAATGTGGTATTTTATTTTTTTGGCAACAATAATTTCAGGAAAATCTTTCATTTCTTTTATGAAAGCAGTGCCGATTTAATTTTTATTTTTCAGCAAATTTTAATCAAAAACATGTTTTAACGAATTGTTAAGTGGGCTATGTCAGAAGCCGGTTCTAAAACCTTTCATATGGTATCTCATTCGTTGTTCTGCGTTTCATATTTTCTGAGAAAAAGGGATGTTGACAGGAGAAATAATATATAAGGATAGGAGAGCAGAGAAAAACAGAGTCGAACGCAGAGACCGGCATCTAGAAGGAAGTTCGTGAATTTTAATCAGATTCTACGCCACGGGTCAAAAGTGCTGACAGCAAATATGGTTTAAAAGGAATGTGATTATCAAAACTGGCTTCCAAAAGTTCAATGTTTCCCCAAACCATACTCGAAAATTACGTGTTATAATATGCACCTCGATTATGTCACATTATTCAAGACGTTTTAAATGAGAATAATGATAGATTTTCTAATCTTCCGTAATCAAGTCTACAGCCAAAGTTAGCGAGAAACAAACAAACAAACAAAAGAATATTGGCAACAATATGGTTCAGTGTAAATGTGGATATCATTAAAGACTTTCACAAAATAGACTTCAATGCACCAAATCGTATTAACTAAAATACGCCATTTGGCAATGGATTCAATTACGGAAAACTACTTAATATGTTTAAGAATCTCCTCATTAGCAAACATATTGCGACTGATAAGCAAACGGATATGAAGCATAAACGCTTAAGTTGGTTAAGCGGTTTTTGTCAAGAAAGACGAAATACATAACAACAAAAAATATGCGAAATGCTACCATGATCGCAAAAGTTTCTGATTTGTCTATTAGAATCTTCCGGTTTGGCGAAGGATTACGGAAAAAAATAAATTATGAATAAAAGTAACGTGTTACAGTGCTTAATATACATTTAAGGGAGACCAAACTGGTCGCCAGTGGCGGCTAGTTAAGTTAATATTTTCGAAACATTTTGCCAAATGAAAAAGAAGGAAACAGCCTTCAAAAAAAGCACATAGGAAAAAAAAATTAATTTTCAGGGGGAAATTTTGAAAAATACGGATGCATTCCAAGTCCATAGGTTTAACATTGAGAAATGGATTTGCTGTCTGACTGATGAGGCGCCTTAAGGGGCCGCTTCACTGAAACTCCCCGATCGCGAAATCCCATGTTAACCTATGGGAAAACTCCGAAGCGCGATAACTCATTACCTAATATAATTATTAAAATACGGTTTTTACCATCAGAAAGTAGACGCCACATGCCGATGTTGAGCGTTTTTAAAAATTGTCTCTTTAAATTTTAACTATTTAAAAATTCCCTATAAACTTTGAAATTTCCACTGATGAAATTTTATCATCTTCTTAGAGATACTTAAAATTAACGGAGACAGTTTTTAAAAACGCACAACGTTGACATCCGACGTCTACTTTCTGATGGTGAAAACCGTATTTTAATAATTATATTAGGTAATGAGCTATCGCGAACATAACATTCGGAGTTTTCCCACATATAGATTAACTAATTAATTATAGATTAACATTCGGATAACATTCGGAGTTTTCCCACAGGTTAACATGGGATTTCGCGATCGGGAAGTTCAAGTGAAGCGGCCCCTTAAGGACCTAAGACGGTTTTGGAATTCAGTAACTAAAGTTTTAACTATGTATTTATTAATGATGTATTTAGCAAGAACAGTTAAAGGGACTGTTCCAGTGATGAATTCATTGCGAGGTCTGGAAGGGACTCCTTACTGGACGATTTCTGATTTTTTTTTTTTTTTTTTTGTTAATTTCCATTTTTAAAGGCCGAAAAGTGCCAGTTCAAACTCAAAATTTCAGAATGGCCTCTATTCCCCTGCAGCCGCAGAAATCTCCTATAGGAAGAAATGTCTGAATTTAATATTGAACAATGCTGCCCTGAGCTACAAAAGGCCCCTTCAGGGGTCAAAAAATGCCTATTAAAAATTTTCAGCTTTTGAGATATGTATGGGAAGCCCATAAGTATAATCTGTACTAATCCTCACAATTTCTGTCAAAGGCGCTGTGTTTACCACCATGTTAGCTGTCTTCAGTAATTTCTTTCAGTCAAATCAGACGGCTAACTTAAAAGAGTTCCCTGGTTAGAATTTTATTCTAAAAGCATTTTTCATTATCTTTTATTCCTGGAATTTTTATGCTAAAAAAACGAGTTTTATGGGGAAGTGAAGTTCCAAGTGCTCCGACATTGCTGTTTGTGCTGCTCAGATTCAGCCGTCACTGTTGCTGCTAGAGCAAACACGTGTCGTCTTTCATCAAAGGCTCGAAATATATTTTTTTTCCTCAGTGTCCCAACTCTTGATGAACCGCTCTCTAATTGGCCACCGGTTGCGCATTTGTAGATCGTCATTCGATACTTTTGCTGCCATTAGAACTTCTGATTTCGCTCGCAAAACCGTGTAAGTCCAGGATGTCAAATGCGAACAAAAGAAGAGATTGTGTTTGGTGTTTGATTCGTGATCCGACATCCTAAAAGGATAAGCATTCTGAAAAACAATAATAATCTAAAACCGGAGGTTCGATTACCTATCGTTTCAGAACTTTTCTTGCCTACCACTTGGTAAAGTAAATTTAATGATGAAGAAAGTCCTTTATGTGTGGAATGGTATATGGTATATGGCTATGTAGGAATGTTCCCTCGGGATTCAAAATATCTCCCTTCCCCCGGAAGATTTAGCAATTTTCCTCATCTTGTTAATGGGCCGTAATGAAAAATTTCCTTTGAAAATTCCAGAATGCCACCATCTGTGTGCGCCGCAAAGAGGGTGGGAAAGAGGCCATTGACTCTTCCAAGATTCTTTATCAGATGATTTAAAAAATAGTAAAATTTAATCTTCCCAAATGATCCTAAATAATTGAACTTGAACAATAAGTGGAAAAAGAACTACACAAAATATTCTACAGTAACAGTAATCCTCATGTTATGCACCTTAGTGATATACTATATCAATTTCAATATGTTTGAAATAGTAAAATATTATTAAAATAAACTCCAAACAGTTTTTCTCCATAGACCGTAACGTAACGGAATTCTTTTGAGTGTCCCTGTAAAGCAGGCATGTCAAACACTTTTACCACCGTGGGCCAAATTAAACATTATATACAAAGCCGCGGGCCACATAAAAAAATCAGATATTAAGTGCCATTGTAGATTAAAATTTGTGTGTACAAAACACAGCCCTGTTAAAGAAATATTAATGAAAGGTTCCAAAGTTATTATTATACATAGTTTATTTTAGCTAAAATATGCCAAAATGTATACTATACTTTAAAAAAATCGGTCGACTGGTGAATAATTATAGAAATTTAGAGACTCAATATCCATTGTATTTTCGTTCTAATATGGAATCGCACTGAATTTTGATTAACTACAGTAATAAATTATGAAGAATAATTTATACATTTCCATGAAGTAAATCGATTAATCGGAATTTCATGTTTCTTGAAATTTAAAAATCTTATTTTGAATTTATTTTGAATATATGTTTTTAGTATATTCAAAAAATTTTCACTCGGACGATTTGTAATAATGCCTGGCAACATTTAAAATGAAATACATTTTCTTTTTGAAAATTGCTTTATCAAAGTAATAAATTCCAGTTAAAAACACTATCAAATAATAAAATAGCATTATGAAATTTGCCTTGAATTTGAAGTTTACTTAGGTACTTTGTAATTTCAAATGAAAACTCCAAGAAATTTGTGTATTGGTTGGCTTTTAATAATCCACATTCATAATTTGTCGATTTAAAATGAAAATTGCAACCATGTTTAACAGTTAAAACTTTGTGATAGAAAGCCGTCAAATATCTGTGTAAGAAAGTAAATCTGTTTATCTTCACCACTCATATTTTGAAGATATTTTCTGGGTTTACGATGATTAAACATGTGCGTACGAATATAATATAAGTTTACAATCACTACATATAAATTTTTAAACATATATCTGCTTTTATAAATCTATCCGCTGTACATAAAAAGTTTTTGAGGAATGGTACTATTTATGCTTATAGTATTTTCAAATTTTATTAATTGCTCTAGACATCATTTCTTCAATTTTGTAGTGAATGATTTCGATTCACGGGACATTTAAAGTAATAAACACAATAATTAGGTTTTAAAGCAAATGTATTTTCTTCAATAGGCTTGGTGAAAACACTTTGATTCTCTTTTAAGAAGTATCAATTCAATTCTGACAGTTTATCTTTCCTATATTCAGACAGATTTTTATGATTTTTCTTTATACTTTGTACTATTGCAACTTTTAATGTTACATTCTTTCCAAAATCCAACAGTGTCTACATATCAAACATAAAATTTCAGTTTTCCTTTGAATATATTTGCAATGTAAATCACCTTTAAAGAAATCTGCGATGTTCATCTTCACTTTAACATATTTATTCATAGTTGTAAAGAGCTTTAACATATTTTATATATATATAAATCCTGGGGATGTATGAGAGTATGTCAATAAAATGTGTGTATATCAATAAAAAATGAAAGAAAGGAAAGAAAGATCATGCAGGATTCAGAAAGACCATACACAATTACGGACCTAAGTAATGAAACTAATTAAAGGGTTAAATCCAACATCCAAATGTTCGACTAAAGCCCAAGACCTGGATGACATAGTCGAAGTTTTTGTGTCAAGCAAAAAAGTGATAATTTGTGTCACTGTCAAAGCGACTCATTTAATGTTAATTAATTTTTTTTTTAATTTTAACTATTCTTAATTAGCGCCGAATTTTTTTAATTTTACAATACATTTCTTAGTCTTTAATAAATACAGTAATTATTAGTACAGTATATAATTTGTAAAGTGGTGTAAAATCGAAGAGAGTAGTAAAATAATGTACTAGTTTGATATAAAACAAATAAGAAATATAAGTAAAATACTTTGAAATTTTACGATTTTTTAAATTTTCAGACTCCAAACCCAGCGCTTTTCTACGTTCCAATTGGTTGTCTTTGTACCCACAATTTTTTTGTGCTAAGTCTAAAAATAAGTTATATCTGTCTATATACATTACATCACTGTTGCCAAACGAGCGGGATTTTATTAATTCAGAATGCTACCACATTCTGAAGAGAAATATTCCCCTTAATTTATTGACAGACTAAATAAGATCCACTAAGATTTCTAATCAAAAGTAGTGGTAGCATTCCGAAAAAAAAATAAAACCCGCCAAACTGGTAACAATAATATACATATTTTTCTAATGTTTGCCATACCTAAAACCACGGTTGGTGCATGTGTGTTCGTGTAAAGTGAATTTTCAGCAAGCGTGTTCTAACAACTAAATTAAACACAGGTAAAATTCCAAAGGTTTCGCGGGCCGCAGATAAGTTGTCGGCGGGCCACGTGTTTGACATGCCTGCGTGTAAAGGAACTATAAGTGCTATGCACACCTTATTCTATAGTAAGCCTCTTGTAGTGCACCTCAGTGATATATATCAATTTCAATAGTTTGAAATTGTGTAACAGCATTAAAATAAACCGCAAATGATTTTTTACCGTAGAACGTAATGGAATGGAATTATTTTGAGTGCCCCGTAAAAAAACTATAAGTGCTAAACACTTCATTTTCAATACCGAACATGCCATAGTAAACCTGAATAATATATATCAATTGCATGACAATCCGAATACATTTAAGCAAGTTAGAGCACGGCCAGACATACAGACGGCAGACAGACAGACAAGCCTAATTCATAAACACTTTTCAACTACGTTGGAAAGTGTTAATAAAAACAACCTGAGTAAATAACAAGAAAAAGTAGCATACATTAATATCAAGATATGTGGACTTCTTTCTTTGAAAAAATGGCATAGAAATGCATTAGAAAATGGCACTACAGGAGCCAAAGTTGTCCACATTAGTTTTACTGTCTTTGCACCATTTTGCATTTCGCACTGAAGAAGAGGCTTACAATTCTTGAAACCACTATATATGCCATTTTTTTTAAAGCATTTATTTACATTTTGTTTACAAATTAAGCTCTCATCAAAGCACAAAGGCCCTTTACATGTATCTTCTCTCAGGCCTTTTGAAGACGCAGTATTTCTCTGAATACATTTCCAGTCTTTCCGAATCTTAAAATTCCTCACCGCACTTAACATTGTCATCAGTTCATGTAAAGTAATTGAATAAATAATCCCAATTAAGAAGAAGGGCTTGAAACGTAGACAAGACCTGTCTTCTATCAGTTCTCATTTAGCTGTCATTCCCGGCAGTTCAGAAAGTTCTCTCAACACCGAATTTTTTCAGGCTAATGATCGTTTTGGCAAAGGGTCAGATTGCGCGGCATATTCTCCTGCATAACGCAAAACAGCTATATGAAGAAATTTGTAATAAATAAATAACAGTGCTTGCTGGGAGTTTAAAAGCGTTGGGAGCTGTTGAGAGTTAATAAAGCAGCGTTTATAACGTGTTTCTCAAAAATCCCCGACAAAAACTCGTAAATCATTCCCTTCGTCTTTCTTTTCTAAAGGTTCTGTGGTCATCAACAAAAGAAAGAGGTGGTGATAAACATGTCATCGATCTTCTCCGCTGACCTCTGACCTTTAGACCAGCGACAGAAGACTAACAACATGACAGAGATCGCCTGACCACATGAAAGGTACCGCTTAGCAAAAACGTAATCTGTTCGAACCTTTTGCTAAGCGGTACCTTTCATGTGGTCAGGCGATCTCTGTCATGTGATTAGTCTTCAGAAGCTTGTCTATAGGTCAGAGGAGGAGATATTTGACATGTTTATCACCGCCTCTTTCTTTTGTTGAGATTCCTCTTTCTTTTGTTGATGACCACAGAGCCTTTGGAAAAGAAAGATGAGGGGAATGATTTACGACTTGTTGTCCAGAATTGCCGAAATCCCAATATAAACATGCCTTTAAACTAGTATGCTGTGGGTGTTGTCAGGTGTGTCGATTTTCAGAGGCCCGCGGAACCATTGCTCGGGTCACCCACAGTGCCGATTTTTCATGATGCCCATTTTTGTTAAGTTTATTATTATTATTATTATTATTATTATTATTATTTTGCTATTATCATGTTATTTGTCATCCTGTGTAAAGTGGAATTTACTACAAAATATAATAATGGAATATAGTGAATAATCTTTCAAAAAAAAAAAAAAAAAAAATCTGGAAGGTTTTTAACAGATTATAAAACATATGAAACTAAACAATGATCGCTCCTAAATTTAGATTTTTCCACTTTCACGGTCGGTTGTTGATTAAGGGGATAGCTTTTATTGAGATGTTTAATTTACGGCTAAATACACCTGCAACTACTCAGGATTTGCGTTCGTGTTAAATCTATACTAATATTATAAAGGAGTAAAGATTGTTTTTTTGTATGTTTGTTTGTTTGTTTGTTTGTTTGTTTGTAGCGGGTAATCTCTGGAACTACCGAACCGATTTCAAAAGTGATGGTGGCAAATTGATGGTGATAACCCCTGCTCCAACATAGGCTATATTTTATGTTGGTGCCACTACCCCAGGGGGGTGCAGGAGCGAAAAACGTTCTAAAATTGCGATATTTTCTATACTGAAGCAGCTAGAAATTTGAAATTTGGCGTTGTAGTTACTTATAAGATGTAAATACTCTTTAAGAACAAAACAAAACAAAATTCGAAAATTAAAAGGGTGAAATGAGCGAAAAGCGTTCTAAAAACATTCTAAATTACAATTTCTATGGAATCTCTAGAACTACCGAACCGATTTGAAATTTGGCGTTGTAGTTACTTATAAGATGTAAATGCTCTCTAAGAACAAAATATAAAAAAAATTCGAAATTTAAAAGGGTGAAATGAGCGAAAACCGTTCTAAACACATTATAAATTACAATTTCTATGGAATCTCTAGAACTACCGAACCGATTTGAAATTTGGCGTTGTAGTTACTTATAAGATGTAAATGCTCTCTAAGAACAAAATTAAAAAAACTTCGAAATTTAAAAGGGTGAAATGAGCGAAAAGCGTTCTAAAAACATTCTAAATTACAATTTCTATGGAATCTCTAGAACTACCGAACCGATTTGAAATTTGGCGTTGTAGTTACTTATAAGATGTAAATGCTCTGTAAGAACAAAATAAAAAAAAATTCGAAATTTAAAAGGGGGAAATGAGCGAAAAGCGTTCTAAAAACATTCAAAATTACAATTTCTATGGAATCTCTAGAACTAACCGAACCGATTTGAAATTTGGCGTTGTAGTTACTTATAAGATGTAAATGCTCTCTAAGAACAAAATATAAAAAAAATTCGAAATTTAAAAGGGTGAAATCAGCGAAAAGCGTTCTAAAAACATTCTAAATTACAATTTCTATGGAATCTCTAGAACTACCGAACTGATTTGAAATTTGGCGTTGTAGTTACTTATAAGATGTAAATGCTCTGTAAGAACAAAATACAAAAATTTAAAATTTAAAAGGGTGAAATGAGCGAAAAGCGTTCTAAAACATTCTAAATTACAATTTCTATGGAATCTCTAGAACTACCGAACCGATTTGAAATTTGGCGTTGTAGTTACTTATAAGATGGAAATTCTCTCTAAGAACAAAATAAAAAAAAATTTGAAATTTAAAAGGGTGAAATGAGCGAAAACCGTTCTAAACACATTATAAATTACAATTTCTATGGAATCTCTAGAACTACCGAACCGATTTGAAATTTGGCGTTGTAGTTACTTATAAGATGTAAATGCTCTCTAAGAACAAAATACAAAACAAAATCGAAATTTAAAAGGGTGAAATGAGCGAAAAGCGTTCTACAAACATTCTAAATTACAATTTCTATGGAATCTCTAGAACTACCGAACCGATTTGAAATTTGGCGTTGTAGTTACTTATAAGATGTAAATGCTCTCTAAGAACAAAATACAAAAATTTGAAATTTAAAAGGGTGAAATGCGCGAAAAGCGTTCTAAAACGTTCTAAATTACAATTTCTATGGAATCTCTAGAACTACCGAACCGATTTGAAATTTGGCGTTGTAGTTACTTATAAGATGGAAATTCTCTCTAAGAACAAAATAAAAAAAAATTTGAAATTTAAAAGGGTGAAATGAGCGAAAAGCGTTCTAAAAACATTCTAAATTACAATTTCAATGGTATCTCTAGAACTACCGAACCGATTTGAAATTTGGCGTTGTAGTTACTTATAAGATGTAAATGCTCTCTAAGAACAAAAAAAAAAAAAAAAAAAAAAAAAAAAAAAATTTCGAAATTTAAAAGGGTGAAATGAGCGAAAAGCGTTCTAAAAACATTCTAAATTACAATTTCAATGGAATCTCTAGAACTACCGAACCGATTTGAAATTTGGCGTTGTAGTTACTTATAAGATGTAAATGCTCTCTAAGAACAAAAAAAAAAAAAAAAAAAATTCGAAATTTAAAAGGGTGAAATGAGCGAAAACCGTTCTAAACACATTATAAATTACAATTTCTATGGAATCTCTAGAACTACCGAACCGATTTGAAATTTGGCGTTGTAGTTACTTATAAGATGTAAATGCTGTCTAAGAACAAAATTAAAAAAACTTCGAAATTTAAAAGGGTGAAATGAGCGAAAAGCGTTCTAAAAACATTCTAAATTACAATTTCTATGGAATCTCTAGAACTACCGAACCGATTTGAAATTTGGCGTTGTAGTTACTTATAAGATGTAAATGCTCTGTAAGAACAAAATAAAAAAAAATTCGAAATTTAAAAGGGTGAAATGAGCGAAAAGCGTTCTAAAAACATTCAAAATTACAATTTCTATGGAATCTCTAGAACTACCGAACCGATTTGAAATTTGGCGTTGTAGTTACTTATAAGATGTAAATGCTCTCTAAGAACCAAAAAAAAAAAAAAAAAAAAAAAAAAAAATTTTCGAAATTTAAAAGGGTGAAATGAGCGAAAACCGTTCTAAACACATTATAAATTACAATTTCTATGGAATCTCTAGAACTACCGAACCGATTTGAAATTTGGCGTTGTAGTTACTTATAAGATGTAAATGCTCTCTAAGAACCAAAAAAAAAAAAAAAAATTCGAAATTTAAAAGAGGTGAAATGAGCGAAAACCGTTCTAAACACATTATAAATTACAATTTCTATGGAATCTCTAGAACTACCGAACCGATTTGAAATTTGGCGTTGTAGTTACTTATAAGATGTAAATGCTGTCTAAGAACAAAATTAAAAAAACTTCGAAATTTAAAAGGGTGAAATGAGCGAAAAGCGTTCTAAGAACATTCTAAATTACAATTTCTATGGAATCTCTAGAACTACCGAACCGATTTGAAATTTGGCGTTGTAGTTACTTATAAGATGTAAATGCTCTGTAAGAACAAAATAAAAAAAAATTCGAAATTTAAAAGGGTGAAATGAGCGAAAAGCGTTCTAAAAACATTCAAAATTACAATTTCTATGGAATCTCTAGAACTACCGAACCGATTTGAAATTTGGCGTTGTAGTTACTTATAAGATGTAAATGCTCTCTAAGAACAAAATATAAAAAAAATTCGAAATTTAAAAGGAGAAATGAGCGAAAACCGTTCTAAACACATTATAAATTACAATTTCTATGGAATCTCTAGAACTACCGAACCGATTTGAAATTTGGCGTTGTAGTTACTTATAAGATGTAAATGCTCTCTAAGAACAAAATTAAAAAAACTTCGAAATTTAAAAGGGTGAAATGAGCGAAAAGCGTTCTAAAAACATTCTAAATTACAATTTCTATGGAATCTCTAGAACTACCGAACCGATTTGAAATTTGGCGTTGTAGTTACTTATAAGATGTAAATGCTCTGTAAGAACAAAAAAAAAAAATTCGAAATTTAAAAGGGTGAAATGAGCGAAAAGCGTTCTAAAAACATTCAAAATTACAATTTCTATGGAATCTCTAGAACTACCGAACCGATTTGAAATTTGGCGTTGTAGTTACTTATAAGATGTAAATGCTCTCTAAGAACAAAATTAAAAAAACTTCGAAATTTAAAAGGGTGAAATGAGCGAAAAGCGTTCTAAAAACATTCTAAATTACAATTTCTATGGAATCTCTAGAACTACCGAACCGATTTGAAATTTGGCGTTGTAGTTACTTATAAGATGTAAATGCTCTCTAAGAACAAAATATAAAAAAATTTCGAAATTTAAAAGGGTGAAATGAGCGAAAACCGTTCTAAACACATTATAAATTACAATTTCTATGGAATCTCTAGAACTACCGAACCGATTTGAAATTTGGCGTTGTAGTTACTTATAAGATGTAAATGCTCTCTAAGAACAAAATATAAAAAAAATTCGAAATTTAAAAGGGTGAAAGGAGCGAAAACCGTTCTAAACACATTATAAATTACAATTTCTATGGAATCTCTAGAACTACCGAACCGATTTGAAATTTGGCGTTGTAGTTACTTATAAGATGTAAATGCTCTCTAAGAACAAAATTAAAAAAACTTCGAAATTTAAAAGGGTGAAATGAGCGAAAAGCGTTCTAAAAACATTCTAAATTACAATTTCTATGGAATCTCTAGAACTACCGAACCGATTTGAAATTTGGCGTTGTAGTTACTTATAAGATGTAAATGCTCTCTAAGAACAAAATTAAAAAAACTTCGAAATTTAAAAGGGTGAAATGAGCGAAAAGCGTTCTAAAAACATTCTAAATTACAATTTCTATGGAATCTCTAGAACTACCGAACCGATTTGAAATTTGGCGTTGTAGTTACTTATAAGATGTAAATGCTCTGTAAGAACAAAATAAAAAAAAATTTGAAATTTAAAAGGGTGAAATGAGCGAAAAGCGTTCTAAAAACATTCTAAATTGCAATTTCTATGGAATCTCTAGAACTAACGAACCGATTTGAAATTTGGCGTTGTAGTTACTTATCAGATGTAAATGCTCTCTAAGAACAAAATAAAAAAAAAAATCGAAATTTAAAAGGGTGAAATGAGCGAAAAGCGTTCTAAAAACATTCTAAATTACAATTTCTATGGAATCTCTGGAACTACCGAACTGATTTCAAAAGTGATGGTGGCAAATGGATGGTGACAACCCCTGCTTCCACATAGGCTATATTTTTTGTGAGTGCCACTATCCCCAGGGGGGTGCAGGAGCGAAAATCGTTCTAAAATTGCGATTTTGTTTATACTGAAGGAGCTAGAAATTTGAAATTTGGCATTATAGTTACTTATAAGATGTAAATGCTGTCTAAAAACAAAATTAAAAAAAATTCTAAATTTAAAAGTGTGAAATGAGTGAAAAGCGTTCTAAAACCATTCTAAATTACAATTTCTATGGACTCTCTAGAACTACCGAACCGATTTCAAAACTGATGGTGGCAAATTGGTGGTGACAACCCCTGCTTCAACATAGGCTATATTTTATGTCGGTGTCACTAACCCCAGGGGGGGGTGCAGGAGCGAAAAACGTTCTAAAATTGCGTTTTTTTTTATAGTGAAGGAGCTAGAAATATGAAATTTGGCATTGTAGTTACTTATAAGATGTAAATGCTATCTAAAAAAAAATTTAAAAAAAAAATCGAAATTTAAAAGGGTGAAATGAGCGAAAAGCGTTATAAAAACATTCTAAATTACAATTTCTAATATGGAATCTCTAGAACTACCGAACCGATTTCAAAAGTGATGGTGGCAAATTGGTGGTGACAATCTCTGCTCCAACAGCCTCTTTAATAAAAAACTATGCGTTTCTGACGACTGGTTTTTCCGCTAATTGTTGCCACAGATTAATCTCGGAAAATGAAACATTTGAAGTTACTGAAAAAAAATAGTAGCTCGAAAAGTATTTGTCAGAAAATTGTTAGGCAAACTGCGTTTGAAAGGTAAAAAGTTGTATTTTTCTTTATATAAATTTCAAATCTAATGATTATGCCATTTTTCAAATATTGAATTTAAAAAATTACTAAATTTCACAATGGAGTACCATAGCAAAACCTTCATGCGTATAAAGATAACGATAAGGGCGACGTGTTCTGGCGTGTATATTGGCTATAGCACGAGTCACAAATTATAGTAGCCTTATTATTCTGTTAAAATATAAAAGTGAATTATGAAATGTCAATATTTTGTTGGATTAAAAGTTCGTTATAAGAAATTGACCAGCGTAGCGGGCGTAGCTTGCTAGTATTTGTATAAAATTGTTGAGTTTTGTTTATTAAAATGTTTTTTTAGTAGAGAGAGAATAACACGAATTTTTAATTAATATGTTTCAAACTTTTTTAACACTTTCCAACCTAGTTGAAAAGTGTTTATGACTTCGGTTTGTCTGCCGTATGGCCGTCTGCTGTCTGCCGTCTGGCCGTCTGCCGTCTGTCCGTGCTCTAACTCCCGTAAATATACTCGGATTGCTCTGAAATTTTTATGATATTGTCGTTATCTATAGCATGTTCCCTATTTCAACGGAAGTGTGTAGCACTTATAGTTTTTTTACAGGGACACTCAAAAGAATTCCGTTACATTACGGTCTATGGGCAAAATCATTTGCGGTTTATTTTAATGATATTACACAATTTCAAACACATCGTAATTGATATATATCACTAAGGTGCATTACAAGAAGCTTAATATGGAATAGGGTGTGCATAGCACTTATAGTTACTTCACAGGGACAGTCAAAAGACTTCCGTTACATTACGTCTATGGAGAAAAATCGTCTGCGGTTTATTTAAATAATGTTTTACTATTTAAACGCATTGAAATATATATATATATCACTAAGGTACATTACAAGAGGCTTACTACAGAATAGTGTGTGTATAGCAGTCATCGTTCATTTACAGGGACACACGAAAGAATTCTCTACTGTCTGTTAACAATAATTCCTGGAAGTGCGTTTTAAGTTACTGAACGCGATATTAAATTTAACTCACTTTTTGTTTCTTATGTGGTGTGTATAAATTCTGTAGATCATATACAGGGAAGCAACGCGTTCGCGAACATATTTCCGTTTATTGACAGAAACTCCAGAAGGAGAATTTTAAAATGTGCTACGCGTTTCTTAACTGAACTAAAATTTAGCATCGTATGTTAGTATATATACAAATCTATAGATCATATACAGGGCTGAATAAAAGTATTCGGATATTTTTCCAAATATTGTATATGTTGGAAATTCCTGAAATTATGTTTTTAAATATGTTATGCGTTTTCCAAATTGTTTGCTTAAATGTTATCTTTCAGCTTATTAAACAGTATGATTTATAAAATTATTTTGGAAGCGTTGGAAAGTGTTACATAATCTATGCTTGACGCATGATTTTTCGTTCTTTTTTTTTTTTTTTCTTTTTTTTTTTTTTTTTTCTTGGCATCACAATGCTTGTCTTAATTTGTAAAAAAAAAAAAAAAAAAAAATCTTTTTAAATTAAAGAAAAAAAAAAGTTTTAAGACAAGTGTGTAAGAATTTTTCATTTGTAAAGAGTTGATCTCTATGGATTTTTAGGGGACATTTTTCTGATAAATTGTTTATTAAGACTTTAATTTCTTAAGGAACATATATGTAATTTGTGGCGAGATTAAGTAAAATTGAACCATCTCAGAACACGTGTTATTGTTTCAAATTCATATAAAATTAAGTTTAATTTATTATTAAGATTAATTAAAGACAGGTTTGCCGACATAAATTTGGAACATTTGAATTCTTGCTACATACTGGAATGATATGCTCCTCGATCTACTGTTTAAGTTTCATGTATGAACATTGATTGTCCTACAAATATTGATAAGCAATCCAAAGATTAGTTTTACTGAATTAACTATACGTCCATCCTTTGAGAATTGCTTTGTTCTGATAAATTTAATACAATGGCAGAAAGCTGTTTGTACTTTTTAAATCCCGATTTAGAAGCCGCTGTCCCCCCTTTTTGAAACAGTGGGATCTGGCATCACATACCTGTGACTATCATAATAGTTTTTTTATATCACTCTAGCACAGCGGTTCCCAAACTGTGTGTCGCGAACCACTGAGATGTTTTGTTAGCTCGGGAAACAATTAATCGGTTAAAAAAAAATTATAAAATTAATTTTATCTAATGTAAATATATAACAAACGCCATACACTGCAAAAAATAATAATAATAATAATAATAATAAAATATATAAATAAAAAATCGTCTGGAAGTTCCGTGTGCAGAACAAAAAACATGCAGATTTTACTTTTTAAAACACACAAATACAGTTGTTCTTATAATTTTGTCCATATCACATGGATGTATAAATCCATAATACATTTTATGAATATGAATTTTCCCCATATTTCCATAAAAACTTATAAAAATATTCTTCATTTTTTATTGGTTTCCAGCCATTAAATTTGCATAATTTTCCGTTCAAGTGTAGCCAAGATTTGACGATTTTTGCCTTGTCCTTATAATTTTGTCCACCACTGTAGTAGTAATAACGATGTTGTGTCATTTTATTTTTAAACAACTTTTCTTGAACACCCTATTTATGCCACAATTCACAACATGTGGTCCATGTCTCACAAAAAGACAATTTGATTTTTAAGGGGGGAATCCGAGAACAGTTATTAATCTTTATATTATTTAGTTGAATGGGGTTTTAGTGCTGCACATGCTTCGGTTTTGGAAAAAAATAATAACTGGGTATCATTCAACAAGCAACAAGGAGACATGAAGTCGAAGATGAGTAAATTAATTTCTAATTATTGTAAAATATCTTAGAAAACGGCTTGAAACACAAGGATCTCACTAATTTTAATCTACTTATCTTGAGTTCAGCTTAAATTGTACTTTGAATTTCCTAGGTATTTTTATTTTACTATAAGATGGGTGAACCAAAGGTGGCCAGTGTACCTAAAGTAGCCCACCCCTAGAAAGTAAGATTAATTTAATTTTTAATCACAAAATGCTGCTACTGCATTGTCAATCCTGTATCTGCAGTGCACGTGGCTGAATTTAAAGAGATCACCTTGATCCTCTGATATTTTATGCAGTGATTTCACTTTTGAGGAGGAGTCGTTTTAATTTACAGGTAAAATGATATTTTAATTTACACGTGTTTAAATTTTCTTAGAACTTTGAAATATGATAAGTATTCTGAAATCTTATTTCCTTCTCTTTAACCACATTTACCCCAATTCTAAGAAATGTATTAGATTAATACGTTTACGTCGTGCAAATGGCGACCATACGCATGTTCCCTAGGTGGCCACCTTACAAAAGAAATGTGGAAATCAGTGTAGTAAGGATGATTTTCAAAATTTCTACATAAGTATCTGAAAAAAGTTATTACCATTTATTGTGAACACCAGAGATCACACAAAAGAAGTCAGTAACTCCCAGAAGAAAATCCCTTAACTGCCGTGCACAAAAGGAGCTTCAGGGTCTTTTCGTGTCATAAGATAGGAAGATTAAGAAGAAAAACTCGAAAGATATCAAAAGAAGAAAGGACCATCAGAGCATAATAGTAAGAAAAATAGTTTACCGAATATTTTTTTTCACATTTTAAAAGTGATTTCAATACATGGGCCATCTTTGGAACACTATGCGCCAAAGGTATCCCATAAGCTACAATTTGAAATTGTATTATAAAAGTAATTAAATTTTATTTTACAAAGAAAAGTATACTTGATATGTGTTAGAGATAAGTGTAAAATTTTACAAACTCAAATTCAGCCACACACACCCAACCAGAAAATTATAAGAAATCCTCAAAGTTTAACTATGGCCATCTTTGGGTCACCTACCTTATAGTAATTGAAATGGTCACAGAAAAAGCTTCAATTGAAATTTTCCTTTTCGAGATATTCCTGTTTTCTATTGCATATTTTGAAACTTTATTAAGAAGTGTTTTTTCATATCACTTCATGTTTTTATTATTTTTTTTAATCAATTTCTAAGTGATTCCTCGATATTTCAACTGTCCACTCATTTATGCATTTTTCATGGATGGCGTGTTTTTTAGAAGCTTGTTCAGACCAAGTTAATGTGGTCTTATAGGATCTTCCACGTGAATAATAATTTTTAAAAAAAGTTTACTTTTAAATAATAAAAAAAATGTGTGTCACAGGCGCATCATGGTTTAAAAAATACTTAGGTAGAGTATAACACAAAATCAATAAATAAAGATTGATAACCACTGCCATAGAGAAAATTGTGGCACAGTGCAAGAAGAACAATAAATCTTTCTCATTCTTGATTGAGATAGTTTACAAATGCGATCAGTTAGGAACGCAATTGTGTAATATCATATTTGGCGAGAAAGAAACAAGAAGTCCGTCGAGGGACAAAATACATTTTTCAAGAGATGACGATGATAAGCGAGGGAAAAAAACCGCTATCTCGTTTTTTGGGTTTCGGGGCCCACGAGCATTCCTGGTGCGGGCGGGGCGCTGTGACGTCAATCGGCCGCAATTGGAGAAGGGTTGTCCCCGGGTCCGACACCCGAGCGGGGCCTCTGCGGGGTCAGGGGTCGACTGTTCTCCGTTCTGCTTCATTTTTTTATTCTTAATTCTCCGCGTCTCCGTTCTCGATAAAGAAAACAACTTGCCAGCGTCTCCCTCCGTCTGTCTTTGCGTTCTTGCCGCGCGACGACAAAAGAAGTGGCACCAACCTCTCTCTTCATGTCTTTACTGCAGTGGTCGCCGAGGGATGGGTCATCGCTCTAAATTACACAAGAAGGAAATTGATTTTTAAATAGTTGATTTTTTAAAAAAGGCTGTAAATTTAATACTCCTTCAAAATGTCTCACCCACGCAGATGAGAGTTCACTTAATGAAATAACACCTTACATCAGCGGTTCCCAACTTGGGGTACGTGGTAGAATATTTGGGGGTATACGTGAAGATTACATTTGTAATGGCGGATAACGCAAAAATAAAAATGGCAAACAGAAAACAAAACTGTAAACTTTTCGTTCAGATAGAAAGATTTGTGTAAAAGTAAAAAAGGCTATTCGCATAAAATGGAGAAAAATACTTAAACTTAGTAATTGGTTGATCATTTGTTGCCATTATTTTCGCCCACATCTAATATATTTATTTCGATTTCGCATGCGTCCCTCCTTTTATTAAGTAGATTTCGTAAGAAATACTACCTATTACATTCTGACCTAAGTTGGAAATTTTGAAAATTTTTTGCAGATCTACGCCGATCATGACTCCCAGAACCCAAAACCACCCCCAGTTCAAAACTTTATATATCTATATATCTATCTATCTATGTCATTTTTTTATGACCACGATAACTGGAAAAATTCTGCATAAATCTCTTCCAAACTGATACATAAAATCAAGGGACATAAAATCTCGGTCAAGTTCGTTAATGGACAAAATCGAACTAAGGGGGGGGGGGGGGGGATGGTCGGGCTTTTTGTAAAAACAGAAAACCCCCCATAATTTCTTAATTATTATACGTATCGAATCCGTTTAAAGTTATTATTACTTCTAGGAGAAGGGCCGAAAGTTTATGTAGGACAGATTTTTGATATAATTAAAAATTGCCTTAAGGGGTGGGTGGAAGGGGGGTTTTAGAAGAAAAAAGTTCATAACTTCGTCAATTCCCAAGATTTCAAATCCGCTTAAATTTATTATAAATCCTCTTAATATTATCTAAAACTTTTATACTGACAAGTTTTTTATAGGACCAACTCTTATAGCAAAAAAAAAAAAAAAAAAAAAAAAAAAATTGCTGTTGGCTCTGTCTGCAAACAAGTTAGGTGTTAGGTTTCGAA
Source organism: Maratus michaelseni (assembly GCA_963931845.1). Classification (NCBI taxonomy): domain Eukaryota; kingdom Metazoa; phylum Arthropoda; class Arachnida; order Araneae; family Salticidae; genus Maratus; species Maratus michaelseni. The sequence continues at coordinate 323,934,798 of OZ007592.1, read as the reverse complement.
GTAGGCGGTTCCAACTGCCGCATCATCGCAAAAAGGTCATTTCTTCCGCAATTCCCGACAAACAGGCGCCCCACGGTCTGCGTCTTCGAAATCTACCTGTGCTTGTAGGCCGAGCCGTCAGGGATTTTTTTATTGTTCTTTTCTTTCTAGTAATTCTAGAAATATTTAGAAAAAACGTGAATCGTAACGGGTCTTCTGGTTTCGACAATTTCATTTAAAACGCATATCAAATCAAAAAATCTTTTTAGTGTTCGACTGGTCAGCATTAGCATCAACTCATTAATGTGTATTAATAGGTGTAGTTTCATCCTTGTTTTGTAAGTGCTTAATTTGAAATCTTTAGGTAATATTTCGTGTTTTGAGTGACTTTATGTTGATATTGTGTTATGCAACAAAAGGTGGTTGAAAATTAGAATTCTGAAGAAAACTGCTCCTGACATTAGTAACTAGCATAAGAACATTACTAATGAACAAAAACAAAAATATTTGGAATGAGTTTATGTGAGAAGGGGTACGGATAAAAGAAAAGTCTAACTAAGGGGTACGTGAGAGAAAAAAGTTTGAAAACCGCTGCCTTACATGAACGCCTGGAAGTAGGAATCTATTGCCCCTGACTGGATTTTGAGATAATTTTGAAATAGTAATCATTTTATTTTTCTCTAATGATTAAAAAAGTAACAATAAGAGAAAAATTTATCCTCCCTAAGTGACTTAAAATAATTTAAGAGAGCAAATAAATAAGGATTATTCGCTATGCCCTATACTTAAGCATTCTTAAAATCAGGATGCCCTGTGACATGCAATTTTTATAATTTAAAAAGTAAACTTTATTTTTTTTTCCGTGGAAGATTTTATTAAGACCGTTAACTTGGTCTGAATAAGCTTCTAAAAAACATGGACTCTGCTCGCCTGAACAAAAACAATGAAAATACAATATTTAATTCTGTTTTCCTGTTATGTTTATATGTTTAAAAATCATTTTAATTAGGGATTCAAGGAGAGAAAAAACTGTTTTTATTCTCCATTTTGAAAAAAAAAAAAAAAAACTGGTAGAAGCTTTACTTTTGTAATTTTAACTGTTTGAATAGATGAATCAGTGATCTTGGCGAGAAAACACAAATCCTTATCTAGAAAATTCGAGACACAGGAACTCTGTAAGTTATGGAAGTAAGTTATATACAGAACCGATTTCTTTTAATTTTTAATTGTTTGAATAGATGAATAAGTGATCTGGGCGAAAAAACCCAAATCCTTATCTAGAAAATTCGAGAAACAGGAATTCTGTAAGTTATGGGAATAAGTTATACAGAACCGATTTCTTTTTATTTCTATAAGAAATTTAATAGTAATTTTTTGGGAGATTTCTGATTATTGTTTTTTCAATAAATGTCATGTTTTCAATAAATGTTACATTCTTTTGAAATTTCATCAGAATTCAGCTTTAATCGAGCGTACACTAATAAGTTACCTTAATTCATATTTCATAGTTAAACGAACACCAATAAGTACCATTAAACGAACTTCAAGTAAGCCTTTTGTAATTTTATTTTGTGATAATGCATGAAATGCTGAAACAAAATCCTTTCATTATAATGATTCTTATTATAACGACTTTTAGTGGTATAAAACAGGTCATTATAACTAACATCAGCCGAACAGAAATTTGTTTCATGTTTTTAATGAAAAAAAAATTATATATAATGAAAACTGAAAAATATTTTGTGCATTAAAAAGTTAGTTTGATAAGCAGCGTTTTAAAATGACAGAAAAACATCGATATTCTTAATGAAAACACTGGAAATGTCATTTAAAAAAACAACTGTAATGACTAACAATTTTATATTTAACAAAAACGACTTGTCTGTTGTTTCTGTATATATAGACCGGGTGTGGCTTTTGACGAAACTTCAAAATGAGCCTAATCTTGCGCCTCTTTTATTATTTTTTCCCCCATTTTGAGGTTCCCTGCAGCTTTTCGAGAAATTCGAGAAACCTAGAAAGAAAAAAAAAAAACTACCCGGTCAAAAAACTAACGTTTTTTTCTTCTCCCTCGTTGCGTTTTTTCTTTTCTCCAGTTTTTGATTGAAATTCGGATGAAATAAAGAAAAATCCGATCTTTTAGAGATATACAGATGATGATTTTTCAATTTTTTTTCCCCCTTTCCGAAGTCGAAACTTTCCCTATGAATGAACATCATTATTTTGTAAAAATGATAATAATCGTTACAAATATTCTATCTGACTGCATGTATAAGGGTTGTGTTGGGACGCGGATATGATGTCACATTTCGAACGAAAACTTTGAACTTTTGCTTTATATTTTAAATGCATGAATTTTGGAAAATAGTTGGACTTTTAACTATCATCCATCGTATCATACTAGAATCGCAATAAAAGCTTTAATCAGAATAAATATCGTGAAGGCCTCCAGAAATTAATATACATAACCCGGTAAATTTTGCACGTAAAAGAATGTGACTTTTTAAATGCCCTTTAGAAGAAGAAAAGCATTTTTCTAAATATAACTCATTGTAAAACAAATGTCATATCGGAAAGCTATACTTAATTTGTATATGTTTTGTAAGTTGGGATTATGCTTATATTATCAACGGTTTAAGGCATTAGTCAAATCGCAAAATCCCCTTCTCTAGTGTTAAACTTATGGTCTTGGAATGCATCCGTATTTTTCAAATTTCTCCTCGGAAAGTTAAAATTTTTACATTCTTTTTTCGGTATGTTCTTCTTGAAGGATATTTCTTTCTTTTTTATTCGACAAAATATTTCTAAAATACATAAGTTAGTTTTATTTCAAGTGTTAAAATCTCATTTATAACTCGTCTGCTTAACTTAGATTTTAACACTTAAAATGTAAAATTAAGTATATATTTTAAAAACATTTTGTCAAATAAAAATTTTAATTTTCCGAGGAGAAATTTGAAAAATACGGATGCATTCCAAGCTCATAGGTTTAACACTAGAGAAGGGGATTTGCTATGTCTGACTGATGAAAACCTTAAGGTGCCGTTCCGCTGAAACTCTCTGATTGATAAATCCCATGTTAGTATATAGAAAATCTTAAAAGCACAGTTACTCATTACCTAATATAATTATCGAAATACGGTTTTCTCCCAGAAAGTAGACGTCAGATGTCGACGAGGTGCGTTTTTAAAAATTGTCTCCTTAAATTTTAAGTACTGTAAAAGCACTTATTTTCGCGAGGCTTTAATTTTCGCGTTTTTCGCGAGCTCGTCTTAGTCGCGAAAATTTAAGCCTCGCGAAATATTTTTTTTTTCGCCTCAAATAATAATAAAAAATCATAAATTTTTCACTTATCCAAAATTTAATTATTACAGTTACTTAAATAAAAAATAAGTACAAACATTTCTTGAATACTTACAACTATTTCTTGAATACTATACAACTATTTCTTGAATAAAAACAATAATACAACTAATAGAATGCAGCCCGTTCACTTGCAATATTTATACCAGCTTCTTTGAAGCCATTTAAAATTATCTTATGTTTGGCTTCAACACTGTGAAATGTGCGCACCTAGACTAACATATGATCCTAAGTTGTAGGTCCTAAGTTGTTAGGATCGTATGTTGGTCTAGGTGCGCACAAGCCAAGAAGCGTGAATCAATTTGAGTCGTGATATTCGCAGGTCCACAGATTATTTTTCCTCTAGAAATTTAAGCTCATTAGAATACCACTCAATAAACTCATTCTTGAGCAAACGCTTGAACTCGCCGTTTACAGTTAAGTCCAAAGGCTGGAGCGCTCCTGTGCAGGAAGCGGGCACAAAAACTGGAATAATATTCATCTTTTCTGGTTCAGCCAGAAAAAGAGGATCTTGGTGTGCCTTAAAAACGTCGAACAATGCTACACCAGGTTGTTCTGGAACTAGCTCTCTCTGCTTGTCGTAATAAGGCACAAGAATATTCTCGATGTATCGAATGATTGTGTCAGTATTGCTCCAGTGCGAATCAGCGTGCTACACATCCCAGTCCGTGGGAAATGTAAACTTTGGATGACAATTTGTTGTTTTTCCGAGGAAGTTTTCGGACGAAAGGAAGTTTCTTAAAATGTCTTATGCAAAAAGGGTTCTGTTTAGGTAGTTTCGTGATTTTTCAACTTTCGGTTCTGTTTATATAAAATTCGCGAAATTTTCAGCTCGCGAAATCACCGGTATCTTCATTTTCGCGAAAATTACGGCTCGCGAAAATAAGTGCTTTTACAGTATTTAAAAATTTTCTATAAACTTTAAAATTTCCACTTGATAAAATTTTATCATCTTCTTAAAACTACTTAAAATTTAAGGAATTTTTTTTAAAAAACGCATCTCGTTGGCATCTGGCGTCTACTTTCTGATGCAATATTTACATTAGGTTTTGGGTAAATGCGCTTTTAATTTTTTTCCATAGGTTTACATTGGATTTAGTTTAGAGTTTCTGTGAAGCGGCCCCTTAAGAGGCTACTTCACTCAGACGAAAACACCCGCTCGCTAATGTTAATCCTATTGAGGAAATATTTTAAGATATCTCGTTCACATTTCAATATTTTTAATTTTTTTTTTTTTTTTTTTTTTTTTTTTTTTTTTTTTGCATTGGATAGCTGAGGTCAATCTCTATGCACGCTCCTTTCTACTTTTTCGATTTTTGTTACAGTTTTTTTTTAATTATTATTGAGAATACTTTCACTTTAAAAAAAAAAAAAATCATTTAAAAACATTCAAATGCGAACGATATATCTTAAAATATTTCCTCCATAGGATTAACATTAGCGAGCGGGTGTTTTCGTCTGAGTGAAGTAGCCTCTTAAGAGATAATCGCCATATTTTGTATCACCCGGTATGTATAATGATTATCGTAAGAATTTATCACTATTTTAAAACTGCATATTTTACTTGGCAATGTAACTGTTGAAATTCAATATTCAAGCTTGGATGGACTGGCCATAAAAGTGGAAGAGGAAGGGGTTCAATGCACTAGGGACCTGCGCTTATACAGATTACAACAACACTACACTGCAAAAAAAAAAAAAAAAAAAAAAAATATATATATATATATGTATATATATATATATATATGTTATATAAAAAATTTATTTCCTTCGTATCCTTCCATTTTATTCGCATTAATATTTTAAAATTAATCTAACTTCTGTCATAGTCAGTATTTCCTTAATTCTTAATAATATCTATTCCTATTTAAAGTCCTTTTAAAAGTAAATATCCGTATATTAATAATTATTTTATTCCAAATCTTAATCTAAAATTTAAGATCATTCGTAACTTTTATCAGTTCCCCAATCTATAAAATTCTGAGACGCGTTCTCATTTCGAATGTTTTTAAAAGCCATTTTCTTTTTATTATTATTACTGGCAAGCTACGCCCGCTACGCTGGTCAATTTCTCTTAACGAACCTTTAATCAAACAAAATATTGACATTTCATAATTCACTTTTATATTTTAACATAATAATAAGGATACTATAATTTGTGACTCGTGCTATAGCCAATATACACGTCAGGACACGTCGCTCTTATCATTATCTTTTTACGCGTGAAGGTTTCGCTATGATACTCTATTGTGAAATTTGGTAATTTTAGAAATTCAATAGTTGAAAAATCGCAGAATCATTAGATCATTTTTCTTTAGAAATTGTTCTTAGAGCGCATTTAGATCTTATAAATAACAATCATGCCAAACTTGAAGTTTCTAGCTCCTTCAGCATCGCAAAAATCGCAATTTTAGAACGTTTTTCGCTTCTGCACCCCCCTCGGGGTAGTGGCACCGACATAAAATATAGCCTATGTTGGAGCAGGGATTGTCACCATCCATTTGCCACCATCACTTTTGAAATCGCTTTAGTAGTTCCAGAGATTCCATACAAATTGTAATTTAGAATGTTTTTAGAAAATTTTTTGCTTATTTCAGCCTTTTAAATTTCGAATTTTTTTAGACTTTGTTCTTATAGAGCATTTAAATCTTGTAAGTAACGACCATACAAAATGTCAAGTTCCTAACTCCTTCATTATTGAAAATATCATAATTTTGGAACGTTTTTCGCTCCTGCACCCTCTGCGGGCAGTGGCACCGACAAAAAATTTAGCATATGTTGGAGCAGGGACTGTCACCATCCATTTGCCACCATCACTTTTGAAATCGGTTCTGTAGTTTCAGAGATTCCATAGAAATTGTAATTTAGAATGTTTTTAGAACGCTTCTTCCTCATCTCACCCTTTTAAATTACGAATGTTTTTATAATTTGTTCTTAGAGAGCATTTACATCTTATAAGTAACTACCATACCAAATTTGATGCTTCTATCTCCTTCAGTACACAAAAAATCGAAATTTTAGAACATTTTTTGCTCCTGCACCCCCCTGGGGGTGGTGGCACCGACATAAAATATAGCCTATGTTGGAGCAGGGATTGTCACCATTAATTTGCCACCATCACTTTTAAAATCGCTTCAGTGGTTCCAGAGATTACCTCCTACAAACAAACAAACAAACAAACAAACAATCTTTACTACTTTATATATTAGTATAGATAAGGGGGAATTAGCCCCTTGTTCCCCCCTTTATACTTAACCAATCAATCCCGAAAACTAATCAGAGATGCGCCTTAACACAGTGAACCTATAAATAAAATTTAAAGGAAATGGGATAATTCTGCATGAAAAACCCATTTACATAAATTAAGGGGGGTATTAGCCCCCCGTTCCCCCCCTTTACACTTAATCAATCAATCCCGAAAACTAATCAGGGAAGCGTCTTAACCCAATGAATCTATAAACAAATTTTGAAGCAAATAGAATAATTCTGCATGAAAAACCCATTTATATAAATTAAGGGGGGGATTATCCCCCCGTTTCCCCCCTTTATACTTAACCAATCAATCCCGAAAACTAATCAGGGAAGCGCCTTAACACAGTGAACCTATAAACAAAATTTGAAGGAAAACGGAATAATTCTGCATGAAAAACCCATTTATATAAATTAAGGGGGGATTAGCCCCCCGATCCCCCCTCCCTTTATACTTAACTAATCAATCCCGAAAACTAATCAGGGAAGCGCCTTAACTCAGTGAACCTATAAACAAAATTTGAAGGAAAACGGAATAATTCTGCATGAAAAACCCATTTATATAAATTAAGGGGGGATTAGCCACCCCCCCCGTTCCCGCCTTTATACTCAGCCAATCAATCCCGAAAATTATCATGCAAGCGCCTTAACACAGTGAACCTATAAACAAAATTTGAAGGAAAACGGAATAATTCTGCATGAAAAACCCATTTATATAAATTAAGGGGGGGATTAGCCCCCCGTTCCCCCCTTTATACTTAACCAATCAATCCCGAAAAGTAATCAGGGAAGCGTCTTAACCCAATGAACCTATAAACAAAATTTGAAGGAAAACGGAATAATTCTGCATGAAAAACCCATTTATATAAATTAAGGGGAGGAATTAGCCCCCCGATCCCCCCCCCTTTATATTAACTAATCAATCCCGAAAACTAATCAGGGAAGCGCCTTAACACAGTAAACCTATAAACAAAATTTGAAGGAAAACGGAATAATTCTGCATGAAAAACCCATTTATATAAATTAAGGGGGGGGGGGGGAATTAGCCCCTTGTTCCCCCCCCTTTATACTTAACCAATCAATCCCGAAAAGTAATCAGGGAAGCGTCTTAACCCAATGAACCTATAAACAAAATTTGAAGGAAAACGGAATAATTCTGCATGAAAAACCCATTTATATAAATTAAGGGGGGGATTAGCCCCCCGATCCCCCCCCCTTTATACTTAACTAATCAAACCCGTAAACTAATCAGGGAAGCGCCTTAACTCAGTGAACCTAAAAACAAAATTTGAAGGGAAACGGAATAATTCTGCATGAAAAACCCATTTATATAAATTAAGGGGGGGGGGAATTAGACCCTTGTTCCCCCCCTTTATACTTGACCAATCAATCCCGAAAACTAATCAGGGAAGCGCCTTAACTCAGTGAACCTATAAATAAAATTTGAAGGAAAACGGAATAATTCTGCATGAAAAACCCATTTATATAAATTAAGGGGGGGGGGGGGAAATTAGCCCCTTGTTCCCCCCCCTTTTATACTTAACCAATCAATCCCGAAAACTAATCAGGGAAGCGCCTTAACACAGTGAACCTATAAACAAAATTTGAAGGAAAACGGATATTTCTATGAAGAGTTATCGCATTACGTACGTTACATACATACATACAGAACCGGCTGCCAAGCTCTCAGGGCTTGACAGCCAGTGTGATAACTGAAAAATCGCAATTTTAGAACGTTTTTTGCTCCTGCACCCCCTGGGGTTAGTGGCACCGACATAAAATATAGCCTATGTTGGAGCAGGGGTTGTCACCATCAATTTGCCACCATCACTTTTGAAATCGGTTCGGTAGTTCCAGAGATTACCCCCTACAAACAAACAAACAAGATTTACTCCTTTATAATATTAGTATAGATTATTATTGCTCTGATTCTTTCGCGCGCTTGGGATTTTAACTTCTAAATTGGTCCGCACCAAAGTAAGGGATTCTTTAATGTTTTAGCCTCGCCCTCTAGCCTCATTCGTTGGGCTGGAGCTAGCTTCTCACTCATTGGGTTGTGCGCTCGTGACGTAATTCTGTGTATGTTTCCGCGGAGAGATCAAAACTCGCCAGCACAGGTCGGAGCGGCAGATTTTTGACGTTTTTTGGAAGCTAAACAAATATGTGTCTGGTATTTGTATGACCGTAGAATATTCAACTGGCCCAGTAACATCTTAATTCAATGAAGTGAAGCAACGTTAGCCCGAGGGCTATAAATTTTAGACCTTTGGGAATCGTTTCTGTGTTGTTCGTCTTCTAATAAAATTATTTGTCTGGAGATTGGCTGGATTTATTGGAAAACTTTGGTGGAATCATTTCATTGCCTTCTACTTCGCCATACTTGCTAATATCGACTGCAACTTGCTATATAGTTGAAGGACTGCCATCTTTTCATCGAATATTATTCATCGTAATATCTCAACCTCGTCAAAATGCTACATATATATATATATATATATATATATTTAGTGTATATATATATATATATATACACTAAATAGTGTATATATATATACACAAAAATTCTACTCATACCAGATAAATGCTACATACATACACTGCAAAAAAATTTTTTTTTTATTTTACAGTATAATACTGGCATCCCAGCTGCCAGTATTATACTGTAAAATTAACAGTAATAAACAGTAAAATAAGCAGTAATACACTGCCGCGCTAAAAAAAAAAAAAAAAAAAAAAAAAAAAAAAAAAAAAAAAAAAAAAATTGCAGTGTATGTATATAGCATTTATCTGGTATGATTAGAATTTTTGTATTGAAGAGTTGCTCTACAAACATGTAGAACTTTGAAATAAAAAACACCTCTAATATTTTTTTTACACCTGACCATCACGATTATAGGATCCTCCAATGAGACCGAAATGCCTTCTTTTCGTTACATTTAGAAAGCAATTTAGGGCCCCTAAAATTTTCATGTAACTCGCCTATTTATAGAAAACGTCAATCCTGGCAATTTGGAATATTATGTCAGCATATGTTTTCGAATGTGAAACTGGTTATTTCTAATTATATACGAGAATGGACAAAAAAAATTGCAAAAGTTGGCATAACTTTTCTATTATTTGAGGTACGTCATTTTAATTCTACATGTTTGTAGAGCAATTTTTTCTCAGTACAAAGGTTACAACTCAATATAGTCTCCATCACAAGAGATTCATTTGAGCCAACGTTGAACACAACTCTCTATTACTCTTTGAAAAAGTTCAGGTGTGTACAGTTGTACCTATTAATTACCTGCAACGAAAAATAAGTGTTATTATAGCGGAATAGTCTTTGGAGACCACGATTTGATGACACTAACTAGGCGAAAGTATGGCTGTGAAGAAATAAGTACAGTAATCAATGCAAACCGGAATTGTTTCAATGAGGATTAAAGATTTCGACGTTGACGCAAATGCATCGCTTGTGATAGAAACTATATTGAGTAGTATTGTTCTACAGACATGTAGAATTAAAACGATGTCAATTTGTCAATTAATGAAAAGATTATACCAACTTTTGGATTACTTTCGGTACAACCTTTGTAGTATCACCCATTGCCACCAGGGCAAAAAATTCTCGAAATGTTTACATGACGCATTCGGAATGTTTCAGCTGCATGCAAACACAGAAGCACACTACACAAATAAAAAAGAAAACTCTCCTCGAATTCCTCCAGGATCTGTATCCATAGATTCAAGAAAAGATTTAAAAAAAAGAAAAGAAAAGAAAGAGAATAGCTAACTGACCCACCGATGAAGCAGACACAAAGGAACGCCTTTCATTCGAAATATATCCAACCATCCAAGTTCGTCTATTTTTCTTTCGATCCCTTTCTCTCTCTCTCTCTCTTTTTTCCTTTTCCTATTTCTTCTTTTTTTACGTTTTGCATAACATGATCTCCATTTTCAGGATGTTTCGTGGTTTCTTACAGATTTCATCACTGTCGTTGCGGTGTTACACCAGAAATGTGGAAATTCTGTAAAACACTTATGGGTAAATTTTTACTTTGAAAACACCTTAACAAAAAAAAAAAAAAAAAAAAAAAAACATTATTAAAACACATATTTCGCGGAAGAACATAAGGAGTGTTTTCTTTTTTCAAGTTTTTTCAGAATCATGAACTACTAAAGTGTTTCTGAGATCTACTTCGCGGTGATAACTCAATAGTGAGTATAATTTTATGGCATGAGTATTGCCTGTACTCCAAATTTTATAGGAGGTAAATTGTGAAATATTATAAATCTATGCTTAACACTTGAATACAGTTTGTATCGCGCTCAATCCATAAAGACATTTCTGACATTTTCCACTTAAATTAACTTTGTACTTAAAGAGTTGAAAGCCCAAATATTTAAATTAAAAATGTTTGTACTTCCGATTTTCTAAAACATTATTGCCATTTATATTTGTATTTTGTGTGACATATGTCACACCCGCAACAAATATAAACTTTTTTTAAATAATGTTTTAGAAAATCGATGCTGCTGTATAAAGAAACATAAATGTTGATTAAGTACAAAAATTTTCAATTTGAATGTTTGGATTTTCAACTCTTTAAGTTGTTCAACTTCTTTAAGTCTCAAAGCTGTTTGGTATATAACTGTTGGTTAAGCGTAAAAATATATAATGTAAATGTTTAGGCTTTAAACCCCTTTTAGCACAAAAGTTGGTTGATTTATGACGGCCGATTATCTACACGAGGGATACTGGTCCTAGGGGGAGTGCCCTCCGTGGGGGTCTTTCTAAATGGTCCTAACCCGTATTTACGGCAAGGTTAGAAGAAAACCACGGAAAACTCCGAACGGTTAGGTCGACGAGCGCGACAAGGGTTTGAACCCAGCACCTCCCGTCTACCAGCTTTGAGAGCAGAACCTCTCAGCCACTGGTGGGGCTTTAGTACAGAGGTATTTTACGTGTAAAACTGTCATACGCGCACAGCGCATGTTTTTAGCAATCATATATAAACTTGGTAACTTTCCGGATTTTTTTTTTTTTTTTTGTCGTTTTTCAATTCAAATAAAACCCAAATTTCTTTTTAATAAAGGTATCTTTTTTCTATGTGGTTCATATTTGATTCCGTGGGTCGGGTCGGGTTGACGCTATTTTTTTTTCCTCTTTCATTGTGGGTTGGGTTTAAATCGGGTTGACTTAAAATGTTTCAGATTTGGGTCGGTCCGGGTTGACTAATTTTTCAAAGGAAAGTCGTAAATATTTTTCATATGAACGAAAAAAAAAACTATATGTTTAAATATTAATAAGTGCATATTTGTTCATTTTTTAATTTTTATAGAAAAAAGATAAAATTGTTATTAGAAATGTAATTGTAGACTACTTTACCATAATTGTATTAAAATATCGATTAATTTTCTTTCACTTCGGGTTCAGTTTTGGTTTCAATATTTCGGGTTCGAGTCGGTTTCGGGTTGACATGTGTCGAGTTTGAATCGGGTGTCGGGTTGACAAATTTTTTAGTCGGGTTTGGGTCGGGTTTCGGGTTGACTTTAAGCGAAAACTTCAGATTCGGATCGGTTGCACTCGAACCGTGCTTTTTTAAATCTATGAACATTTCTCTATCAGTATTTGTTCTGTTAAAAGAAGATCCAAAATAAATTGTTGGGGATCCCTTAATATATAAAATTTAGTATGCCTTGACTTTTGAACCTCACTGTATATTTGAGACGCTCTTCAACAATTTATTAACTAAATACACAGTTAAAGTTTCTCAAATATCACGTTGTTATTGTAGAAAATAAGAACTGGAAAGCAACAAAATAGTTGCAAATAATACATGTAAGGCACTAATATGTATTATAAAAAAAAAATACTGTCTGTGGCACAAGCTTTTTTTTTTTTCTCTTTCGTCAGTAAAGTCCCGTGGCAAATGCCTTTGTCTGAAGAACAGAATTTCTAGATCATAAAAAAAGCTTGGTCCCATCCAGATTATATTTCGACAATTCAGGACATCATTTTTTACGAAAGTTATCGTGATAACTGTCAGTCAGCTGCGGTAGTCATCAAGGTCTTTGGATTCGGCTACTACATTTACAGAGTCTAAACAGTCACTATAAAAATTGCTTAGATGATTTATGAGAGAGAATAATATTACACAGTGTTAAAAGACAAGTGAAACCGTTCGATAAATTAGGATATCTTCTAAAGCCGTAACTATACATCAGATCAATATGGAAAAAATCGTTAATGGTATTAATATAATAAACGCTTATAACTAAGCTGAAACGCAGGCTTCGTTATATCTAATTTCTTTACAACCTTATTAAGAAATTATACGACTTCTATGCTAACTAAACGCTAGTCATATACATCCAGTGTTTAGGATAATGTGTAATATCAAAAACAGCTATTATACTTCCCATATAGACTAATTATTTTTCATGAATTATGAAATGAGAATTATATTACTTAATATATTATATTACTTAATATTTATTTATAACAACCAATGGATGTATGTTAATAGAAAAATACGAATTTTATTTTAATACTAATCAGCAGGATGTATAACACCAACATTTGTCAAGATTATTCAATAAGGCAAAAAAAAAAAAAATTGCCCATCTATATGTACATTTCTTGAAAATAAAGTTTTATTTCTATAATATCTTAATCATTTTAGATATCGAATTCCATTTGATTTTAAGACATGCAATAGCAGTTGCAATGAATTTCAAGAAAAGAAAAGAGATACAGAAGACATTTTTTTAATAACACTTCGAAACATAAATTTTCGCTGTATTTTTATTCTCTGGTATTCTAATCGGAGTCCGTTTTCTATAAGTATTAATCTCTTTCATCCCCCGCCTTGTGTACAGCGTATGTGAGGGTGGCGATGTCTGCTCCTCTCGAGCAATTCCTTTTGAACCCTCCTCCTCCTTCGCATTGATATTTTTATTACTTAAAGCGTTCAGTCCCTTTTCGATTTCCTATTTACATCAAAGAATCAAATTCTTGCAGAACATGTTTTTATCGCCAGGATAACTACTCTCTACTAATAATCACGTGATGAGAAGAGCTTATACAGTAAAACCTCCATAACGGACACTCCCGAATAGCGGACACCTCTATTTAGCGGACGCTTTTGCGATCCCCAAAACCTGTATATCTGTACATTTTTAACTCTCAATTGCGGACACCTCCAAATAGCGGACAAATTCTGTGCTCCCGAGGTGTCCGTTATTCAGAGGTTTTACTGATTTATTGCTCTCGAAACGGTACCTCTATTCTTTAATCATTATATCGAGAAAAAAAAGATCCATTAATGTATATTTTTCATCTCCAATAAATATACCGGATGGATCAAAATTCCTTAATACATTTTGAAAATTATACAAAGTAAAATAATTAGCGTACGAACGAGAGTGCGGTTTGAACGAAAATGCCTCTCATGATTGAAAGTTTTGGTTAAGGAAAAGTTTAATTCAAAAGATTACCCATAGATGGCGTTGTACTTTCAAAGCTGCAAAAAAGCATAAAAACTCAAGCCGTTACAGACCATTTATTTATATCAAACGGTAGTCAATTTCGTTTCACACGTTGGAATACGGTAATATATGGTGCACAAAATAAGCAAACTAATCTGTAACTGCTTGTATTGAGTTTTTGATGTTTATTTTACAGATTTAAAGGTATAGCGTCATCTATGGAATTTTTTTATAACTTTTGTTTTTATGTGCTGAAAGAAACGTTCAAACATTAGAAATATTTTCGTCCATACCTCATTCTTGTATCCTGATTATTTGATTTTAAAATGTCAAGGACTTTTGACTCAGCCTCTGTTGTCACTTAGAAGAGTTTTACCAAGCAACGGTTGAACAAAACATGTAGAACTTTATTTCCAAATTCAAGGCTCGATTATTGTGACTCAAAGAGTACATTGCAGACGTTTGAAATTCGCCTCCAGAGATGATAAATTATACGTAATTAAATTATACGTTTTCGACAAGATTGACATATGACTTACTTCGACATACGACTTACTTCGCACAGATAGACCACATTCTATCTTTACACTACAGCATATTGAGTGCTGAAGTTCTACCACTGCTATTTTTTGTTCAGCCGTATTTTTTTCCATGTTAGAGTGAAAGTCTCCAGTTTTAACTTCTATCACTGCTACTTTTTGTCCAGCCGTACTCTTTTCCATGGTAGAGTGAAATTCTGCAGTTTTTTAATCTAATAAGAAAAATAATAATTAAATAAAAAAAATATTAACTTTTAAAACCATGTATTAACTTTTTGGGATACACTGACTGCCGAGAGATGTGCTAGGATGTAAAATGCAGTAGGAGTGATGTCTCAGACGGTTGCAATAGACAAGATTCAATGAAGAATTGGCATATGACAGCAACATAATATCATAGGATAATACAAAATACGTGATTTGTATTGGAGAATGCATTTTTGGCCTAAAATAGCGGCGAGAAGTTTGCTGAAGACTATAAACAAAGAATTATCAAGACAATCAGGGTCGCAATCAGGGCCTGATAACCGCACAGGCCGAGTAGGCCAATGCCTTGGGCCTACCGTGGATGGTGTTACCAAAATAAGTAAAAGGATTTTGAAAAGAAAGTTTAAACATGCAGTTTTCAGCAATGATTTACTCAAAAATTAAAAAAGATTTTGGTTAGGTGGGAACCGTATCGTAATATTTAGTGGTAACTGTCATAGGTGATATGCACGATCGTAAACAGTCACTTTCTACCTACTGCACATTCTTCGTGTTGTAATTACGTACCCATTCCATAGGATTGACCAATCCGTTCTTTGAAAACAGCTTAAATTATGTATGTTATAAACAAAATAACTTTATTACGATTATTATATAATAAATATTTAAGATGCAGAGATATTTCATTTATTATAGCATCAAACAATAAAATTTAAATTAACTTGAGTTTCATAAACATTTTTATAAAATATAGGAAAACCTCCAATTACGCCCGAATAAAATTTCCTTCTTCTATTTTGCTTTGAGGGGGGCGGGGTGTCCCCGAAAAGGTACCTTAAAATTACCTTAATTAGTCTCTGGTCGCATTAGTTTCTGGTAATTAAATTTGATGTTCGCACGTTTTCACCATGAATTGCATAATTGTTTATTCTCAACATCCATGTGTTATATTTGGAATAATGGAAGACTTATGTAATAGAAATGAAAGATTATTCTTAAAGAGTGTTTCCCTTAAAATTTTATTCCGCTGTAAAGTACAGTTATTTGACTACTATGATTCGAACACGCACATACATCTACTCTACAAACTTTCAAAATTAGAATTGTTTTTCTCATGATCACTTTTCAAGGGTGTTTTCGTTTGTTTTGTTTTCTTAGTAATGATATTGATGCTGCTTCGTTACTTTAATCATTACTTTTGTTTTTATGATTATTGTTATTATCATTTCTGATGCGACTATTATTTATTTCATGTAGCCCACGCCAGAAGGATCATTCTGATGGGTGTTCTCTACAGAAGCAGATGTCACGTGGATTCATCAAAGTACTGGACAAAACTGGTTTTCTCAATGATCCTCCAGATGGATATGCAATCTGAGATCATTGTGAAAGCTGATTTTGTTGGCCCATTCGTCGACTGGTCTGGAGTTGAGATGTGATACTCTTCCCTCTAATACATTCAAGAAGGAAGATTTTGAATAAAATGCATGATAAGGCAAACTGGGAACACCTACCCTTGACAGAGCACCATGGTAAAGTTCGGAGAAAGAAGTTTCACACAGTTTTCATCGTTTATCGGGAAAGCACAACCTCTTGGCATCGTATCACTCTTCAACTTAGCAACCAACCATCGAGAGGACTTTACATACCACGGATGCATCAGGTAACAATTAACATTTTAAAACCATTTCGATTAGATTAGTTTAGTTACAGAATCGATAATTTTATAATCTCATTCGTGTAACTCAGCAAGCTCAATCAATCATATCATATCCGTAACCTCTACTTTATCCTGCAGGCAATGTTTTCTGAAAAAAAAGCTATATTTGACTGCAGGGTAATCCTTTATATAGAAAAGTAATATTAAAATATATGTCATCATAAAATCAAGCAGTTTTCGAGTTTTTTACATCAGAAATACATTCAGTGTCCATGTAGCTAATCATGTTTCTAATTACCATATCACATTTCTTCCTCCCCCCCCCCTCTTCCCAACACTAGTCTACAATTTGGTGTTCTGAAGAGGCCACATCTGCTATTTACTTGGCACTTTAGAGTAAAAGCACCCAGCATGATACTATTTATTAATTCTAAAAGAACGCTGTCGGTTCGGATCCGCGTTAGAAAAGAAACGTGAGTTCGTAGTTTCGGAAGTATGACCGACTTTACAGAACTGCGATGATCAAATTTATGAGAAACTTTTTTTTTTCTCAGTGCTTCGTGGCTTAGGTATTTCCTCCTTCCTTCTTAATAGCATTAGTAACTCTTTTTTTTTTTTAACTCCACTCAAGACGTCTTGTAGTAAGTATTTATGGATGTGTTCGATCCCTGCCGGCTGGGGAGAAAACCCTGTGGAGAAAGTATGCAAAACACTCTGTGATATTAATGTCCATACTATCCTATCAAATACTTGTTGTATATCATAATTCAATGCTATAGGTTATCTTATAATACGCTTTTTTTTTTTCTAAAAATTAAACATTTTATTGCATACGACAACATTAAAATGACAATTTTAAATGTATTACAGGTAAATACAAATAAATGAATAACTTGGTAAATACTAAGTATGTCGCCTTAAAAATGCAGTTTGCTTTTTTTTTATTATTATTAATTTTATTTAAAAGAAGAGGTGAAGTTAAATTTCTCCTTTCCCCTGTTTCCAAAAGCTAAATTTTTGCCTATATCTTAGGCATTGTGATTCCATAAATTGTTATTCTATTTGTTTTCTTTTTAGTCCATGGCGCATTTAAACTTAAGTAATCACAAGACAGCAAAGCACTTGCTTTTGGGAATCATTCGAAATATACATAGAGACACATTGTAGATGTGCATTACTACTGCTACTGTTACTGCTACTACATCTATTACTATTACTACAACTGTTTTTTTACTATTTTTGTTACTTTTACCTACGCTATTACAGCTGTTAACATTACTCAAGTTTCGAATCAAGCTTCGATCAAGTAGTCTGTACGTATGTTTTCTGTGTACAAGACCGGTTCGCCCGATCACAAAAGAGGTTAAAACATATGGAGTGAATCTTTACGATATATGTATGCAACTAGATATGGATATAGCGTACAGAATAGTCTAAACATTATATTATGGGTGATAAAACGTACAGTTACAGTGCACTTATGTCGTTCATTCCATCTTCAACTTCCATCAATTTATACGTTACTAAAATTGACATATAAATCACTCTTCGCTACTGTATTTTTTTATATTTTGTCATTAGCAAATATAAGACTTTAAAATTTAACATTTTAAAATGTTAAAAAGTTGAAAAAATTTAGATCACTAAACAGATCTGTCAAAGCTGCTATTAACTAATCAATCTACCAAACCAAATTCTAAAAAAGTGAAACGTAAACATCAAAAGCTTATCACGTGATCAAATCACCCACAGAATTTCAGTGGGTATTTGGTAAAAGGGAGTTTAGTCGTTGGCTTTATCTGTTCTGAACCATAGAAGCATGAAATAATTAAATTATTTCCGATTTCCATGCTTCGGCAAGACCTACTCCACATGCTTAACTTTCTTGTGATCGGACGACCCGGTCGACGTATTGTGAACAGAGCCTTAGATATCTTTGTAAATATAACTTTATTTAACCTGCAAGCGAATGTTTACATTTTAAAACTCTATAATCTTTTATTGTGAGTAATTAAAACTGTTTTTTTTTTTTAATAAAATTATTAAACAAAAGAGGATTAGAAATAAGTTTGACATTAAACAAAAACTAAAACTATTAAAATAAACAAATCTCAGAAAGTGAAAGGAAGAGAACAGGATCTTGAAAAAATACCGAATACAATGTTTTCTAAGATTATCCTTAATAAAATTACTGCTATTACTACTACGCCTATTACTGCTATTATTCTGCTGCTACTGTTACTATTGCCGCCGCTGCAGCTGCTGCTACTACAACTATTACTGCTGCTGCTACTATTATCATTACTGCTACTATTACAACTACTATTAGAACTATTCTTATCACTATTAGTATTAATACTACTATTACTATCATCACTGCTACTGTTACTACTACTATTTCTATCTACAACCATTATGCTACTTTTACCTACGCTAGCACAGCTGTTGCTACGATTCAAATTTCGGATCGAGGTCGTTAGCTTAGATCTCTTTGTCTCCCACCGAAGTAAATATAATTTAATTTAATCTGCAAGTGAATGTTTACATTTCATTAAACCCTAATTTCATTTAACCCTAGTATCATATGTGAGCAATTAAAACTAATAAAAAAATAAGGATCTAAAACAAAGGACGATCATAAATAAGTTCGACATTAAAACAAAAACTAAAACGACCAAAATAAACAAATCGCAGAAAGAGAAAGGGAGAGAACAGAGTCTTAAAAAAATACCGAATAGATATCTTAATTAACTCGTAAATGAATAAACGCTTTGTGATAATTGTTCTGGTTGGCTTCTCGACACTTTTTTCTTTTCTTTTTTCCCCAAATCTCTTCCGTAAAGGGGATCTAGAGTTACCTCGATCATTAGGGAGACCGGCCATTGTCAAAGGCAGCTATAATGCCGCTAGGAACCGCTAACGTCACGGCCTTGCCACCGCTCGGATGGTGTTGGTTTTCGATTCCCTTTCTTCTATGTAACAGAAGGAACTGCTTGTTTGTCGTAACAATAAAACGCTATGACTTTGAGACTATAACTTAATCCAATTTGAAAAAAGGAAAATTGATGAGAATTAAACAGGCTAATAGTAATATTATACAAGTGGAGTGGCTGTAATGTAGTGAAAGAACAAAAATTCTGGGCTGCACCGTGTGGGTCAGCAGAGTGTGGGTTCAGAGCCTCAAAGATCAGATCAAGGCTTGAGCACACAGGGCGCAGACCCTGTTCAGGAAATACCCCTATTTTCGAATAGTAATCGTCGCCTTATTTAAATGCAAAATATCCGTCATAAATACGGCGTAAATTACGATTTGGATATAGTAAATATGTGCTCAGGTTCCAAAAGCGTTTAGTCGAACCCTGGCAGCCTTGATTTAGTCACCTTATTTAGCAGAACCTGGGCTATCAAATTTATATATATTTTAAACTTTAAAACTAAAAATACAATTCAAGGAAATAATATTAAACCTTAATATCTAAGCAAGTTCATTTTATTATTACAACCAGGGCTGGCCATAAGTGGAATGCGACGGGTTCTTGTCCGTCCTTAGATCCATCTCAGGTCCGTCCTTAGTCCGCTCCCAACGAGGCTAAAAGGCTTTTTTTTTTCTTTTGATACAAAATATGAGGATCCCAAAAAAATCCACACTCGGGCCCCAAGTTCAAAGGAATCTCCAATGGGACTAAAAGATTATTTTTAATCTTTAAAAGGTCACCAAAATTTTTTCTCACTCGGGCTCCATCATGAGAAAGCCGGTCCTGACTGCTATTACTATCATCATTGTTAGTAACTGTGAGAAAGTATTCCTAAAATTATGTTAAGTATCAAGCATTTCTTTCGCCTGTTAGCTAAAATTGATGTATGTCCCAAGTAGCACAAAATTGTTGTGCCAATATTGGTTAATTTTTGTGAAATTGCTGTCCCACGTTGGCCCAACAGTAAGAAATGTCCTCCATGCCGTACCATTGGCCAACGGACCATTTCTCTACAGAGACCCAAAAGTTATCCAACTGTTAGCTGTTCAGAATCCTGCTCAGATACGCCTCAAATTAGAGAGACCCCTGTACCCTACCATTTCCCAACTGATTTCACAAACTGCTAACAATCTGTGTTACATGGGTTAGCAACAATTTTGCTGCAGGTCGATAAAATTTAATATGAATACAAATAGATTACATTATATTATTATACCCCTTTATTAAAGTTAAATTGGTTCATGTATGTAAAAGATGAAATTTTGTAATCGCTTTTTCACTCATTTTCCGATATGCTAGGAGGGGGGGGAGGGGGGGTGTACACATGTGTGTTTCCGATGATGATACAACATTTAAAGAAATTTGGAATTTAATAACTTTTTAAAAAGTTATTCAATTAATTTTAAGGGATTTTCCCATTTGTTGTGCGCAGGTGATAAAACGCCAAATATTCTCTGTAACTAGTACAATTGTACACGAGTTGAAACAAAAAATTATTTAATTATGCGCCAAACCCCTTCGCTAAAATAGACCAACTGGCTGTGATAATGCAACAATGAAATATTTTAAACACTAAAAAATAGAAAATAAAATAAAAAATAAAAAGGGTAGTACTTTTTAAAAATACGCTTTTTTTTCAATTAATAAGTTAATATTAATTAAATTAAAGGGGGACAACATGAACTGCAGTCATGAAGTTAGGCGTGATTGTTAGGATAAACATTAAGTGTTTATAAAATAATGTTTTTTTTTTTTAACTATTTTTATTTGTATACTTATTACAAGATCTTTTGAATGAAAACTGAGAACTTTTACAAAATTAAATAAGTGAATTTATAAGATGATCCGAAAATCGTATCGGGCTCAAAACAGAAAGCACCTCAAACAGAGCAAAATACATGAAAGTTTTTAAAAAATTGCTAAAAATAAAGGAAAATATAAATGCGTATTTAGTATTTTTATTTATTAAAATTTTATTAAGATGACAGAATGAACCCTTAAGGCTCCTTATCAGTCAGACCGCATATCCCCTTATCTAATGTTAAACATATGGGCTCGGAATGCATCCGTATTTTTCAAATTTCACCTCGGAAAATTAAAATTTTTATTTTCTTGTTTCCGTATGCTCTTCTTGAAGGATGTTTCTTTCTTTTTTATTTGAGAAAATATCTAAAATACGTAATTAGTTTTATTTCAAGTGCTAAAATCTGACCTACAACTCGTCTGCTTCATTTAGATTTTAACACTTAAAATTAAGTATATGTGTTATAAACTAGATGGAACCCGTCAAAACATGACGGAAAAAAATACTATAACAATATCAGTAAAATAAGCTTCTTTATTATTTAAGTAGGGCTTCGTATGAAACAGTCTTTCAAATATTTTATTTTAAAAAATCCCCCCCCCCCCCCCAGTGAAATGCTATTTCCGATGCAAACTCCAAATGAACACTCCGTAAACAAATGTGTAATGCAAATCAGTTTGACATTACCACCATATTCCCCACGACAAAAAAAAAAAAAAAAAAAAAAAAAAAAAGGTCATGGACCTATAAAGTATCATACAAATAGTCCTATCATAAAGTATCATACAAATTTCCTACTTTCATATCATATTCAGTAAATAAAAGAACATAGTATAAGCACCCCCCCCCCTCCCTGTGATAATGCAATCGAATGAGCTCCTATACGCATATGTATTGCATCTGCCCAAAGGCACCGTTGAAATTCGACGTTAAAAAAAGATTTAAAATGTTTAAATTAAAAGTTTTAAAATGTCCTCTTTAATCATTGTTCGTTTCAAATCCATATCTTCTAAAACGCATCCATTGTTTTAAGCTAATCAATTTTTATGTAAAAATGAAGAATTTTTGTTAAAAATAATAAATTAATATGCAGATGAGGGAGAATTTTAATGTTTTCAATTGTAATTTATTTGTATGGTTTCTTCTATCCCTTTACATAAACAGGATGATTATTCCTTTTCCATCACAGTCGGTCTCTTATACAGTTAAATATCCAATATGGATCTTTAAAAAAATAATAAATAACAGTTCCTAGCATATTCTGATTCAACATATACATCAACGAATACAACATATCAATTTTATGTTAATCATAAACTAAAAATAGTTTTTTTTTCTTTTGACAGATTTTATATTAGCGCCAAAATACTCTATCTTATGGATAGTCTGATCTTATGATTTATCAGGTTTTTATTATTATTTTTTTTCACTTTTCATGAAGGTTAGGGATACCTATTTTCAATTGTTGCAACTTTCCAAGGGGCTATTTTACATTATTAAAACAAACGGATGGTCATTGTTGAGATAGAATTGAAAAATATTTCATGCTTGAAAATTATTTAAAAAGTCGTTAAATTAAGCGGCAGATTTCAAATAAATTTCAATCGAAAGCTAATTTTTTTTTCTAATTGAGGATGTAAGAATTGAAATTGTAAAATGTAGTAAAAAAATTAAATTTTTAGTATTTAGAAGTGATGTAGCTTTCATCGCTTTAGCGATGAAAGCTAAAGCGATAGTGCCGTTTGTTGTCACAACCGTTATACATTTCTAAATATTGCCACTGTGTTTTGGTTGGCGTCCAAAAGTAGACTACCATTTTTTGACATCGAACGAAAAATTCACAGTGAAAGAAATAAGACTTTGCCGCTAATAAGGAACTGTTAAATGAACTTATAACAAACCTACCAAAATAATTCCTATAAAATATTAGCCTTACATTGTTTATTCTAGCTAAAAATACAATCATTATTTCAAGTTTTTTTTTTTCCTGAAATTCTTTACTTTTGTGAATTTTTTTTATTAAAAAAAGAAATCTTAATAATTTAAATCCTATAATTCCGATAACTTAATCCTATAATTTAAAAAAAAGTAATTGGTAACATGTAATCAAGGTATGCAATCAAGATGAAGCAACCAATAAAGGCTCCAGTTCTAATCTTTAAAATTAAAAATTGAAATATCAATTAATATTACGCCATGTTGACACAATCATATAAATTTTTCTTTTTAGTTTTATCAATGTTAAAATGCATTTCAAGCTAAGCATAACGTCATTTTCACCGGTACAAACTTTTCACACGTACATTTATGCTTAAGCACCATGCGTACAAATAAAAATATATTTTACATTTAATTGTAAGGAAAAAAATGGCATCAACAAAGTTATAATGCTTAATGATAAAATGAACCCAATGGACAATATTTCCGTGACGTCACAGTAAATATGAATTTTTATTTGCTTATAAAACACACGGATAAATATTTTTACCGAAATACTTAAACATTTTAACTATATTTTAACTTACAAATTAAAAAATTCGGCCTATTTGTCACGTGCTTTTAATATTTAATATTTATTTTTTATGCTCGCAATCATTGAGTTCAGAAAATAAACTCTGTACGCAACAGTGGGCGTTAATCCGATTGCCGACTTTATGACGTCATAAGCAGAAGTAAAATTTTAATTTAAGATTACGGCTAATTAATTAAATTTTCGAACAAACGAATGTACGATAACAAATCTGTGACCAAATATCTTTCATTAAAAAAAAGAATGATGTAATTTGATGTAGTAGTTTGTTCTCACGGATTGTCGAAACAAAACGCTTAGCGTTTTAAATATATAGATATTTCGTCAAACGAAAAAGTAAGAAACATCCTTCAAGAAGATCATACAGAAAAAAGAAGATAAAAAATAAAAGTTATAAATTTAAATTGATGTATCAGATATATTGTACTATTTTATTTACGATTTGCCTTGAGATTTTACTAAAGTATAACACTGAAGCTAACATTTATGCCGGAGAAGAGTTGAACATAATAGGAATTTATGATACAGCTTTTGGTGATAGATCCTAAGGAACTGTTATTAATTTTTTTAGTAATCGTGATGAAATTTTACCATACTGATATCTGGAAATTAAGGTAGTATGAGAAATTGCATTTTACAACTGAACAATAACTAATAACTTGGAAATTTTAGCCGTATGCTTGGGGTCGTTAATGAAATTTAAAAGTTCAAATTGCCCAAAATTTAGATTTTGGGCTCTTCATTTAAGATTATTTTTTTAATATATTCATCTACTTCATTATATCCACGAATTTATCGTAAATAAAAGTAAATTTTCCACCCCGTTTGGAACAAATGAACAGTATCACTTTCATGTTTCACATCAAAGTGAGAAAAGAGCTATTTCGAGGGAGAAGTTTACAGTTAAGTTTCTGTCAGACATGACATCGATCATCATTCTTTAAACGTATAATTTCTTTTTTTAATAAATATTTTATTCCGAGTGTTTTGTGATTTTAAAATTTGATTTTTAACAAAAACTTTTTTTTTCGCTCTGCATCTGGATTAGAGAGAGATTAATTTTTACTTTCTTCTATCGTTACAAGAAGAAAGTATTGGATTCATGAAAATTTTTGACTTCCAGTTTCCGGCGGATTTATACGTTTCAGAATGTCCTAAACACGATTTGACTGTTTGTCTGTAAGTGACGAAAATTTTGTGGGAGCTCTATTTCAAGAACTAATGCACGAAGTTTAATAACATTTTAGATTCAGTTAGACCTTGATATAAATTGGTGCTGATTAGCTTTTGGTGTAAATAGCCCAACAGGTGGTGCTGCTATGCCACTTTTTTCATGATTTTCACGATAGCTATATCTCAAGAACTAATGCACAGAATTTCATCATACTTTAGATTCTGTTAGACCTTGACATAAATAAATGCTGGTTATGTTTTGGAGTAAATAGCCCAGCAGGTTGTGCTGTTATGCTATTTTTTCATGATTTTTACGGTAGCTGCTATATCTCAAAAACTAATACACAGAATTTCATCAAGCTTCAAATTCATTTAGACGTTGACATAATGCTGCATTTTTCAGGATTTACACGATTTTAGCGATAGTCATATCTCAAGAACTAATGCATGGAATTTAATAAAACTTTAGATTCAGTTAGACCTCCATATAAATTGGTGCTGATTCGTTTTTGGTGTATGTGAAACATGCATGAATAAGGGATTGAAAGTTTTGGGAAGAAAGTTTGGAAAGAAAAGTTTTGGGATTGGCACATTCGTCTAGTTTCTTCTAGTTAAACGACCATTGTAATTTGTTTTTCTTTGAATATTTTGTGCATAAACACTTCTTTTTATTCTTGGAAAAATTTGTGCAACAATTTTTGCAGCAATGATTTTGATATATTTTTTTTTTTGTTACTTCTCAAATGACTTTTCTTTTTGCTTCTGGGACTGATATACATTTTTTTTCCTTCTTCCTCCAATTTTATTTGCAATTCCTCCTATATTTTAATTTTTATATTTTTTGAACGCATCTTACTTCACTGAATTCCCTTTGCAATTAACTTTAAAATTTGAATCTCCTTTAAAGAACTGATTCACAAATTTCGGAGTTTCCACAAATATTGCAATTATACAGCACATTTTGACAATAATTTTTTTATTTAACCTCGAAAATGAAGGATTAGTATTTTAAGATAACAAAACTATTATATTGATTCATTTAAAAAAAAGATTGCGGTAGAAAAATCACAGTCTTTATTATGAAGTGTATACTTAAGTTTGTGACCCTGAAATTTGTAACTTCAACATTAAAAATTATGCTATCTGAAATATTATTGGCTGCTGACTGTTGTTTCTAGCCTAATATATTTCTTAATCTGTACTTTATTGTTCATGAAAACACCATACTTTCAGAGCTTCAAAAAAGAGGGTGAATTCGTGTATACTCAATTTTGGGAGCAACTGTATATACAGGGTGGCTACTAAATACTGTTACATTCCAAAAAAATAAGAATTAATTTTAATCGTTAGGTAAAACAATTTATTTCTCTATTTCAGCGTTTGGAAATTTTCTATTAGTGCAAACGATTTTTGTATAAAGCAAATATTTAAAATTATTTTAAAGATGGAAGCCAAGAGAATGAAAATGATGATTAAACAGATCTTTGATCGTGGATTTTCCGCAGGTAAAAATCTTTAAGCAATTAAAATGCCTTGGTTTTAATAAAACATTTACATATAGAACTATGAATTGATTATTGGATACTAATAGCTGTAAAGGTCGACCTAGGTCTGGTCTTCCACGCTTAGTTCGCACAAAAGAGCGCATCAAAATTCAAAGGAATTCGTGAAAAGATACGAAAAAATCCACAACGTTCTGCAAATAAAATGGCTGCAGAAGAAAACGTGAGACGCAGAACTATGCAAGTTATTATAAATTAAGACCTGGGTTTTCGCCCTTATCACAAAAGAAAAGTTCAAAGTTTGACTACTGCACAAAGAATAAAAAGATTACAAAGATGCAAGAAATTGTTGAAGCGGCATGGTGGAAAAGTGTTGACTGAATAATATTTTCTGATGAGAAGCTATTTTGCACTGAACAGTGTTACAATGCTAAAAATGATGTCGTATATTCAGCAACCTTTGAGGATATACCTGAAAATCTTTGAACTGTTAAACGCTTTCAGAACAAGAATTCAGTTATGATTTGGGCTGCAGTGTCAAATAATGGAAAATTGCCTTTGAAATTCATCGATAAAAGGGATAAAAATCAATGCGGAATATTACAAAAAGGACATACTGGCTACATGTTTATTGCCACATGCTGACAGGTTGTTCCCAAAAAGAATTGGATGTCTCAGCAAAATTCTACACTTTTGCACCGAGCTAAATCAACACAGCCTTGGCTCCATGTCCATGTCAGTCGTCCGAACTTTATCATGAAGATTGGCCACCTTCTTCACCGGATCTAAATCCTTTAGATCATTGCGTCTGGGGGATTTTAGAGGCTAAAGTAAATAGCAAACAACACAGAAGTTTGAACTCTCTCAAAGCTTATATGTTGCATGAATGGGACCGATTACCTCTTAAAATAATTCGTGCCACATTCGGCAATGGCATAAGAGATTATGTTTGGTAATCGATAAAGATGGCGGTCGTTTCAAGTACAATTATTTCCAGGTAAACTTTCATCTCTGATGTTCAGAATATTAGTGTATTTATCATTGTCTATTTTAAATTTGTAAAATAAAATGATTGAATATTTGTACCAGTATTTTAGTAGCCCCCCTGTAGAGTTACCTCGATCGTTAGAGAGATCAACGATTGTCAAAGGTCTTATAATGGCACTAGGAACAGCTAACATAACAGCCTTGGTACATCTCGTTCATGTTGTTTTTAGATTTATTTTTCTCTGAAACCGAAGGAATTGCTTGTAAATGTATTGTATAAGTAAAGTTCTAGGACTTAAGATTATAACTTTAGTCCAATTAGAAACAAGAACGAAAAATCTCGTATCAGGCAAATATTGTGAAACACTTTGCAACACTCCCCAGGGTCCACGAGGCCGCTGAGACATCTGTAAAACTAAATAAATTAATTAATTTTAGCACAAGAACAAATTTGATCAAATTTAATATGAGTGAGACACGAACATTTTTTGATAACACAGAAGGTTGCTTCAAAATCAGGTGTTGATGTCGTTTGTGTGCCGGGAGAACTCTGTCTGTATTGATTGTAAAGGGCTGGACTATAGCATTTTCAGCAACTTTAATAGAGGTAGGAAAATTAGAAATTAGTTTTACTATTTTAAAGGGACCTATGTTTTTTTGTTTAAAGGTATCTTTAGTTCTGGTTTTAAAAAAATGTCACCAACATAGAATGTACGCAGTTTGGCGTGTTTACGTTGACTTTGATTATGTTGAAGTTGAGCTCCCTTCATTTTGTTGAACACTTCCTGGTACACACATTTCATTGTAGACATGTTCTTGTAGAACTCATAAGAGTACGACAAGGCTTCTAGGTTCGGTTATTTAAACAAGTCGGAGATATTAAACAATGATCTACCAAAATGCAGAAAAGCATGTGAATATACCCTAAAAGAATTAATGGTGTTGTTGTAGAGATTCTTGTGGATCACCCTAGTGATAACCGTAGCCTCCTTGGGCTAAGATAAGAATAATTGATTTGATGCTCGTATCTCTTCGCTAAAACGATCCTTGAGTCTAAGCATGTCCAGGTGAAGAATGAACAATGCTGATCTTTAGACTCTCAATGAAATTATTAAATACTTGTCAGACCCAAGTCAGACATTAAGGCAGATGGACGACCAACATTGGTAATGTAATTGGTCAGAGCATTAACCACAGCTTGGGATGTAGGAGTTCCATATGTTCTGAGAAATGATCAAGGAATGCAAGCACATGAAACCATTAGAAAAAGGTCCAAGAAAATCCATCTAAACCCGTTCAGTAGGCATGGATATGATGAGCATTTTTTGTAGAAGCCCTGGTGGAATTCTATGAGGTTTGTGTTTGATACATAGAGTGCATGACAGGACAAAATTTTTAGTATCTTTGAATATTGCTGACCAATAATTTTTTTAAAGTAATTTTCTGTAAGTTTTTCCAAGACTGAAACGAGATATTTCGAACTTTGATTTTTGAAATATTAAGCACTATTATTTTCGTATGGGGGGAATTTTCGGGGTTTGAAAATTTTCTTTTGATTATGAGAAGATCAGCATAAGGATGAATAAAATATTTTTGATATTTTTAATCTAGATTTTTTGATGTGATTAAATCAATTATTTTCTTTATGTTTGGATCGTTTCTTTGTTCACAAAAGAATGTTACTTCATATATTTCTATATCTGGGTCTTGAAATTGCTGATTATTTTGAGAAGTTTCATCAGTGATATTGTGCAGTCCTATTGTTGTTGATTTAAAGGATAATGGAAGTATATTTTAATGTTGAATTAATTCAGGATTGGTATTGAGATTTTGAGAATGGTCAACAAAATCTTCATGAGAGAAGTAATCTGCCAACACATTACTCTTGCCTTTAACAAATTTAAATGAGAAATCATAATTGTAGAAATCATCGAACCATCTGGTGGATAGGTCGTTTAGTGAACTGGAACGTTTATAAAATTCCATAGGTTTATTGTCGTTTAAAATGGTGAAATGTCCATTGTAAAGGAAGAAGTTTAAATCATTGACTGATTTGACTATTGCCATGACTTCGAGTTTAAGAGCTGGCTATCGTTTTTCAGAAGGAGAAAGAGATTTGCTGAAGTAACTAACAGGCAACAAATCACCGTACTTTTGCTGTAGGAGGAAACCAGCAATGGCAGTACCACTCGCATCTGCACTGAGAAAAAATGGTTTCGACAGTCAGGTAAGGATAAAAAAAGTTTAGAGAAAAATACTTTTTGAACTTGTTTAAATATTTCATCATGATCTTCTGACCATTGAAAAGGAATTTTAGGTGAAGTGAGTTTAATTAGAGAATTCATGAGCTTTGAATAATTAGGAATGAATCTGCTGTAAAAGCCAATAGAAGCCGATAAATCAATTTTCAAATGCTTTTTAGTTTTCGGTGCAGGAAAAGCTGTAATTTTGATGATATTGGAGGATATCGGCTGAATGGTATGATTCTCAAGATGAAAGCCAGGGTAATCAATCGCTGTTTGGTGGAATTGACATTTTGAAGGAGACAGGGTAAGATTTCATTTTTGTAAAACTGAAAATGAAACTTCCAATTTGGGTATCATATTTTCAAATGAATCCCTAGCAACTATAATGTCATACTGATAAGCGTAGACGCCTTATAGCTTGCTTTCTTCAATGGCAGCATCCCCAATCAGTACCTGCAAACTTGATGCTGTGGATCTAAGTCCGAACATTAAGCGTGAAAAGCTGTAGTTGCCCCATTCAATTATAAAAGAAAGCCTCTTGCGAAAATTTTCAGGGAGACTGATTTGGTGACTAATAGATGGAGAGTCCAATGTAGTGAAATAGTTGAATTTAGAAATATTATTAATTATGGTGTAAATTCTTGGCAGAGGATATGAAGAACTTTGAATCACAGATCAAGGGTTATCCTAAATTTAGGTTTTTAAGTTAAAGAGGACGTCTTTTTCTTGACCATGAGCATTAGGCATGCCTATTCAGTGATGCTTCTCTCAATAACGCCAGCTTCGACCAACATATCCAATTGCTGTTTCGCCTCCTCCTGGATAGCCTGAGGGACAGGGAAGGGAGGAACTTAAGAGGAACATCAGAAATAATTTGGATAAAGGGTCTTACTCGATCCGTGTGACCCATGATTTTATGTATGAGGAAAAGACTGAGTTGTACTTTAACATACATTTTATAGAGCATCTTTTTGACGAGAAGACAAATAACTTAAATTGAAATTGGTAATTTGAAATTCAGAGTTTCTTAATTTTAAAATGTCTTCAGATGCTTGAATTAAGTTTACATGTTGAGTAGAAATAATATTTTCAGGATTATCATTTTCTTAAAGTTGGTCAATTTCTTGAAGTGATTCTAAAATTGTGTTTTTATTAATATGAACAGGAACTTCAGAATTATTTGTGACAGGAACAGAAAATTGAATACTGGAATTTTTATTGAGTTTGATTTTGGGAATAGGATCTGCAATTATTAATGACTGATAAGGATAATAAAAGCTGATAAGTGATTCTTGTGTTCTTGGCTAAAAAAAATTGAGTATCATTTGAATTAAAGGAAGACACCGCAAGTACATACACAGAGTGCTTTTCGGTGGAACAACAACTTTATTGTTTAGGTGACAAAAATTGCTTGAAGAGTGAGAAAAACTTAATTTTATTGTAGAATTGACAGTCATGGAACGGATTTGAATACTATATTCAGAAACAGAAGAATTTTGTTGAGAAATGGTATTGACTTGCATTACTTGAGTTTCTTCAACCTCTTGAGCAAGAACCCAGATAACAATTTTTGATTTTTAAAACATTTTTATAACCCCAACATGTAAATGACTAGATGCTTTTTAAAGGCTTTGTCTGAAAAGTTTGCAAACATTGTAAAAAGCATTATAAAAGGTTGCTAGTTGACACAATCTGAGGTACTTTGTAAGTGTTTTAGGACAAGCATACCAAAATGTAGAAACGTAAGGCTAGTTAGAGGACTTCATATTAAGCATTGTAACAAGAATTACAATCAAAGGTAGATAATAATGCTTTTATCATAAGCATCTATAAAGGAAATGAAAAATGTTTTGATTAATCTGTTAGTTTTAAATCGTAATTGACAGAGGCATGAGATTTTCATCAAAATAACTTGACTTAGAATTTTTCTTTTGTTTCTGTGGGAAATTAAATTTTAGCCAATTATTTATATACTGAAAAAAAAATGCTTTTTATTAGCCCTTATTATATTTAAGATGTCATATTACATATTTTAATTAATATATTGCTTTTTTTCCTTTAAAGTATTTGCTAAAATTTTAATATATTTTATTTTTTAAGTTTTACTGATTGAATTTTATCTCTGTTTCTGGGGAAAACTAAATTTTAGCCTATTATTTATATACTGATTAAAAAAAAGGAAAATAATGCTATTTATTAGCCTACATTATATTTAAGAAGTCATATTATATTTAGCAAGTTACATATTTTAATTAATGTATTGTTTTTTTTTCTTTTAAAGTAATTGCTAAAATTTGAATATATTTCATTTTTTAAGTTTTACTGAGTGTTACTTTTGTTTGTGTGGGAAACTAAATTTTAGCTGAAAAAAAAATAATAATAATGATTTTTATTAGCCCATATTATTTTTAAGAAGTCATATTACATTTAGCAAGTTACATATTTTAATAATTATATATATATATTTTTTCCTTTAAAGTAATTGCTAAAATTTGAATACATTTTTTAAATTTTACTAAGTGGGCCTTTCTTTTGTTTCTGTGGGAAATTACATTTTAGTCTAATATTTATATACTGAAGGGGAAAAAAAGGAATTATTTTTATTAGCCTATATTATATTTAAGAATTCATATTACATTTAGCAAGTTACATATTTTAATTAATATATCGTTCTTTTTTAGTAATTGCTGAAATTTGAATGTATTTTATTTTTTATATTTTAATTAATATATTGCTTTTTTCCTTTAAAGTAATTGCTAAAATTTGAATATAATTAATTTTTTAATTTTTATTGAGTGTTGAACATCGTACTCAGGGGTGCCATGTCAGAACTGAGGGGGGGGGGGATATTTTTTTAATCTTGTTGTGGACAGCCGAGAAATAATTGACAAGTTTTTCTTCATATTTTAAAAGTTAACCAAAGTACTCATTGATGATATCTCTCATTTTGAGAATATTGCAATAGGATGGATAATTAATTTGTGTGCTTAAACAATTTATTTAATGCAAATGTTTCTATTTTATTCAAATCAGACAAGTTATTTCAGAGTTTATATAATTTCTGATTCTTGAAGAAAAAAAAATATATATATATATATTCTGAAATATCAATTTCCTTGGAGTTGGGGGAGATAGCACCCTATTTGTACCGATTCTGTCCATATTTCTTACTATGTATGTCGGTATTATATATATATTGAATTTGTTGTAATCAATCCACTACATTACTAGATAATATTTTCATATTAAAATGTTCCTAACTTATGTTAAAAAAATTTCTTTAGGAAAATATATTTTATTTTAATTAAAATCATTCTTATGCACATAGGCGTAGAGTCTTAAAAATTATTGTTGATGAACTTAAACATAACTTTTTTTTTTTTTTTTTTTTTTTCACACACATGTGTGTGTAAAAGACATTGCTTACAGATTCAATGTTGCTTTTTTATAACTACCTTTTTAAAGAAATTAAACAGAATTGTATATTTATAAATAAATCACATTAAGACAATGTTAAAATTCAAATGTACAAACTAGTTTATAAAATTATATACTCGCTGTCATTCACGAATCTTTTATAATAAAATTACAATGAAAATTGACTTTGAATAACATTTTTTCAGAATATGAATTCTTTTCCTATTTTTACTTTTTATATGGGTTTTTGGCTACAAAATTTCAAATGAAAAATAAATAAAATTAGGTATTTTTTTCCTAATGTCATTTATCTTTGTAACAAAAAAAAAAAAAAAAAAAAAGAGGATATTCTAAAAATTATATTAGAGGGGAGGGAGTCTATTTTTTAAATTATTGGTTGGATTTGAGCATATACAACTCTATGCCTATGCTTATACATAGTAAATTTGATTATATTTTCAGTTACTTACCTTTTGAATACAGTTCACTGGTACAGGATCAGCTAATTATACATTGTAAGGAGAAAAAAAAACCTGTGTTTACTAACAGTGCTAACACCAATACCACACCAAATATGTAGAATTCCAATATACCGTACATTATACACTGTTGCAATATGTGTTCTAATTGAAAGCTAAGAATACTTTAATTTAAAAAAAATCTCCATTTCTATGTAGGTATGCTTTTTTTTTTTTTTTTCATTTCGTCTACAAGAGAAATACTTTCCTATATGTGACAGACCAAACACAAACTAATGTTGTTACTTTTATTTTCTAATTTAACTCATTTAAATTACTGTTTTTCCTTTATAATAATTTTTAATAACTTTCTCTTAAAATGAATTCTTTAATGATGCATAAAAGAAACTTTTTTATATATTCAATGATAATCTTCTCAAAACATTTTTATGCTAAAGTAATAGCAGTTTCTTGCCCATTTAATAGCTTCATTATATAAGTTTTACATATTACAATGTGACAAATATGGTATTAAAAATATAATTTTTAATCTACACCCAAAGATTACTTTAACTAATAATATATTTCAATATTGTAATCTTTGCATTTCCTCATCTAATATTCCCTAATTCCTTTCTAGTTAAAAGCTAACAATACTTAAATTTTTAAAAAATCTCAATTTCTATGTGGCCTTTTTTTTTTTCTTTTTTTGGTTTACAAGAGAAATACTTTCCTATATGCAACAGAGCAAACACAAACTAATGTTGTTACTTTTATTTTCTAATTTAACTCATTTAAATTACTGTTTTTTCTTTATAATAATTTTTAATAACTTACTCTGAAGCAAACAAAAGTATTTCTCAATATCCAGGCAATATTTTCTAAAACAAATGAAACATTATTCAGTTTAAATAATTCTATTTATTTACATACAAAAAATAATATAATCATCAACAACCCGAGTAAAGTCTATTTTCTTCTTGATTCTTTCTTTTCTCTCTAGCAAATAAAAAGATAAATAAATATAGACACATGCATCAAATATGTATAATAAAAGGAAATAAAGTACACAATAAGCAGTAGCACAGCCAGTATCCTAATCTGGAATTGTTACTCATTTAAAAAAAAAAAAAAAAAAAAAAAAAAAAAAAATGTGTGACAAAAAGTAATGAAAAGCACAAACAGTCGTAATAAACTTAACATTTGTGTGTTTAAAGGTTTCATAAAAGAGCATCTTCTTTAGTCTTCAGAGAAAAAAGAAAGAGCAATAGCAGTAACATATGACTATTTTACTGCTATTGCTCCTAATGTATTTTTTCATCGATTTTCTGTTTAAATAGAGGCCCCTTTTGGGTCATTCTATGTCAAATCAACCAAAAAATTTCAATATTCAACCTGACCATTTCAGATTTTAATGAAACCTTCAGGAATCATTCTCCCTGATGATACAAATGAGAATACTTTTATAATTTTTTTTATCTTAGTAAATTTTCATACAACTAATTTTTTTAATTTCGAAAAATCAGCATTTTTTTTGGCTTGTATAAATGTTTTCAATTTTGAATTTATCCAATTCTATCAGGCGTAGAAAGTTGTTTGACCCCTCATTTTAAAGAGAATTTCATATGGTTTAATTTGATATACAAATTGACTACGTTTGGTTTAAAGAAAAGTAAATTTAATTTAAATAGTGTTTTTTTAAAATTTTGAAAAAAAAATGTTTTTTGTAATATTATAAACTTTAAGTTCTTAAAGTTTTACAGAGGGATCTCAATGGGATCAGCAGTTATAAAAAAAATAATGATTAAAATTAATAAGACAATACCTATCTTTAGCACAGTCATAAAGTTGGCAAGGTGCCAACTTTAAATAACAGCCCCAACTGGTGTTTAACATTAGCCTTTTTAACATAACTGCTGATCCCATTGAGATCCCACTCTAAAACTTTCAGAATTTAAAGTTTATAATATTACAAAAAACATTTTTTTCAAAACTTTTAAAAAACACTATTTTAAAATTTTTAAATTAAATAAAATTTACTTTTTTAAACCAAACATAGTCAACTTGCATATCAAATTAAACCTTGTGAAATTATCTTTAAAATGAAGGGTCAAACAACTCTCTACGCCTGATAGAACTTGAGAAATTTCAAAATTGAAAACAATTATACAAGCCAAAAAGTGATGATTTTTCGAAATTAAAAAAAATAATTGCATGAAAATTTACTGATATACAAAAATAATAAAAGTATATTCTTATTTATATCATCAGGGAGAATGATTCCTGTAAGTTTCATAAAAATCTAAAATGGTCAGGTTGAGTCGCTGGTTGATTTGATACTGAATGACCCTATTACAAAGCATTGAAACAGTTGAGAATGATATTTTATGCTGCTTATACTTTTAATTTCTTTGGTTTTTTGCCCAACATTACTTTACCTTAAGACAAATGGATTTCTATACATCTGATCAATTTTTTAAATACTCTGGAAGGGGTTTAAACCCCTAAATTGCCCCCTTTGCTATGCTAATGCAATAAGTTTACAGAATTCAATAGTCAAAATACGGTATGACATGCACTTTATATAGGTCACTCTTAAGAAGCTACTTTACTCAGGCGAAAACACCTGCTCACTACTGTTAATCCTATGGGGGAAATAATTTACAATATCTCGTTCGCATTTCAATATTTATAAATGATTTTTTTTTTTTTTAATTGAGGATACTTTTACTTTCGAAACAGTTTCCGAAAGTGAAAGTATCTTAATAAAAAAAAACTTGTAATCAAAATCAAAAAAGTACAAAAGAGAGTGCATAGAGATTGACCTCAGCTATCCAATGTCAAAAAAAAAAAAAAAAAAAAAAAAAATCATTTAAAAATATTGAAATGCGAACAAGATATCGTAAATTATTTCCCCCATAGGATTAACATTAGCAAGCAGGTGTTTTCGCCTGAGTGAAGTAGGATCTTAAAAATCTGCACAACGTGAGGCAAAGTGCTTTATAGATTTCTGATGTAGATTCTTTGTTTATATTTTAAAATATTATCAAACTAGGCATTTTTAGAATCCACTTATCAAATATAGCAATCTTGCTTTTGTCACTCAGTCTTAACGGAAAATTTCATTATTTATATTGTGTTTAATGTGGGGATTTTGCAGTTGCAGATTTTTTTAAGTTGGATATAACAACAAAAATGTGCCAAATGGTTAAGCCTGTATTATTTAATGCAATGTATAAGCACCTAGACAAAAAAAGCTTGTATATAAATGGGCTAAGAGGATAATTATAATGATTCTTTTTTAAAGGCATCTGTGTACCTGTTAGGCTTAGCTTGCTAATTTTTTTATTTGTTATAAAAAATGGTACTTCTCCATTATCCTGTCGACCACTGTTCATAACAGATAACTATTGGCAAACTAACGCCAAATAAAAAAAATTAAAGAATGCTGCCATTGGAATCTCAAAATAAATAAATTCTGAAAAACCCCACTCTTCAATGCACCAACTTAGTAAACTTGAGCAATAAAATTTATAAAATATTAATGAAAGAGTTTGAAAAAAAAAAAACTTGGATATTTATTCATTTACATTATTTTTCCAAATTATCTCTCTCAGCTGGTGAATAAATGTTTTTGACATCAGTTGAAACTGATCTATTGTACATAACTATGCATCACAACATTTTTTCAATGCTTTTTCTCTTTTAATATCATGGCACTGCTGTTTAAGGACACAACTGTTATTTTGATTAACGAAATAACTAATAAATCAGTAAAACATAATGAAAGATACAGGTAAATGTCAAATTATAGCCACTTGATAACATAACAAACACATTCAATGCTTCTGAGTCAGGTGAATGTGTGGCCACAATAATGCATCTTTGGCCTTAAATCCTATAATTTAATGACAGTTCTTATGAAAAGTGGTTGACTGGATAATGGAGGAAGTACTTAAAGAACACACAATTTAATTGTAAAACACATACAATTTTTATTATAAACACACAAAAATAAATTTATTATAAAACACACAATGTTTAATTTAATATAAAACACACACAATCTGCTGTACGTTGCTGCCATATGAAGAAAAATCTTGCCCAAATATTGGTGGGTTGCCCAGGCATTAAATTGCCTTTTTGGCACCAAAAATATAGCCCAGTGCATCTGTACGTACCATTCATATAATAATACCAAAACATTACCCCCCCCCCCCTACACACATTCTCAAAATAATAACAATAATAATACCCTAATAAATATCTTTATAATAATGAAAGCAAGTCAATATTTTGGAGAGAGCAACAATATAAATATTTAATATTTTCTTCCGAAAGCTGATGAAAGTAACAAACTCAGAGGCATACTCCAGACTCACACCCACCAGTGTTGAATTCAGCGGAAGGGGGGTGGGGGATTGAAATGTTCCATCCCCAGAACTTGACAATGTAACCGGCCCCAGAGCCACAGAAATCCCTCACAGAGACAAAATACACAAAAAAAATATATTTTTTAAAATTTATTATGTCAATATATAATTTATAAAGAAAAATTAAATGAGTTCAGAAATTGTTATAACCATATCAATTTATCACAAAGAAAAAGCAAAGATATCTTTAAAATAAAAAATCAATATGTATGCAAGAAATAGAATGCACAATAGTTTATTTTTTCTTTTATGTTTTATATATTAATAAAATAAACTTAATACAAATGCTAATGTTTATAATATATATTATGGTTGGAGTATAACAGTAAGTGGTTGTGTATTTAACATTTGATGTTTTCTTGACTTTGAGTTTTTTGATAAAAATTAGCTTAAAAGATAATGATCAGAAAATGCCAAGAAGAAAGCATAACATTGCAGACTTGCAGAAGAATCGCATGCCTGATTTATGCACACTTTGTTTCTAAACTTACATACATTAAGTTATCTGAAATTATCTTTCAATTTGAATAAATTAATAAAAATTCAATTTTAAAATAAAAAATAATCAAATAAATAAATAATCAACTGAAATTATTAAGAAATAACTTTTAATAACATTAAATTTGTTATATATGTGTTAAAATAATTTTTCTTACCTTAAAAAATAATCAATAACCTTATCAGCTTGTAAACAGAAGTCTGTTCGAGGAACTCTGTTGTAGTTCCTTCTTTTAGTAGCTTTTCTGTTCGAGAACTATTTTCGTCACATGCTGGCAACCATGGCTTTATTATCTTCACCAGATTTTGTCATTAGAATGTGTAACTACAAAAAGGCAAAATAAAATAATGACAACCAAGAAATAAACTTTAAACCCTTCATGACAAGCTTCCCTGCACCAATATTTCCAAATAATATTGACCTTATTTAATGCAGTTTTATTAAATAAGGTAAAAATTACCATTCGGATATAGTAATAATAGTTAAAATCAAGGACTGTGTACACATCTTATATCACACATATCTCCTGTCATAAAGGGTTTTAACATTACAATAAAAGTCTATGCATTATGCATACTTCATGTTATTTTAATTATAACTTAAGATTAACCGCTTGGAGTAGGAATAAAGAAATATTGAATCAATATGTCAACTGATAAGCATAAAAAGATTCGAATAATTGAAACAAATTCTAAAATAGATTTCACTCTCGCCTTTAGAGAAAGCAGAAAACAGCTAACTTAGATTAACCTTTCCATTCTTTGAAAATTATTGTTTTTAACAGTGATAACCATTTTAGTACCACAATTGTTATTGTTATACTAAAATCTTTATGGTAGATTAAAATTACAAATGTTACAGAAACATACTAAGAAGATAATCTTTTCTAATTAATGGTAGCAAGAATTTAATTCTGTAGTAGTGACAAACGTCCAGTCACGGTCAACAAAGAAATGCAAAGGGTTATGAAGTACATGACCTATCACTTAATTTATTTAAATATATTATTTTCTTTTTTAAATTCATTTTCTTTGGTTTTATTTTTTTATGTTTATTTCGATACAATAATTTATATTATTTTAACATTTAGCATAAAAGCAAAAAATATTATTTTCCAAATGTCATGTTTGTCATTATGTGCTCTGTAATTCTGGAACAGATGTGTTACACTCACGCACCGATATTTACAAGCCGACTTCAAACCAATCTCTTAATACAATAGCCAGGTTACCATTAAAGGAAAAAATCCCCAAAATTTGACAACTTTTTTCCTTTTTATAACCGATTAAAAAAAAAAAAAAGGATGTGAGTGTAAGGCATTATAGCCAAATTGTACATTACCCAGATAGCAAGCAAGGTTCCGAAAACGGTCTCTTTTCATTTTCTTTCGACTTTTCTGCGAAGGTATATTATCTTTAGCGTATATCACGGTCACAGTAATGTTTTGAATATTAGGCTTTTGGAATAACCGTCAGGAAACCTACCTTCTAAAATCATCCTTTGCACATTCATTTTCCGCGCATGCGCAACTTATTTTATCACTTTGTAAGCTGCAAATTGTGCTTATTCATTCACTCATTGAAGGTGATATTGGCGTGCGAGCAGGTCACGTAGCATCGCGTTGCCAGTGCTGGGCTGGCTTTTCATTTACATGTGCAATCATAGTCAATCCGAAGTATGTTAAACTATTTTGTATTGATTTAATTTAATATAGATTTATCTTATTGCAAGAACTACATACATACGCATATTTCTGTTATAGTTCTTGAAATTTCCATTTATATGTTTTTTATTCTTGACGAATTAGTGCGAGTTCTTTAACCATATTTTCATTGCAAAATACAATAGATACAGAGTGGCATTTGTTTATGTTTATCTTTTAAATTATATTATTATCATTTATGTCATTATCTATTGATGTTCCCCAATTTTAAAATATCCATCTTATAGATCATGTGATTAAAAATTACCTTCAAAAGTTTGAAATATTGCGTAATAATAATAATAGATTGTGTACTTGTATTTAAACTGCAATTTAGTCAAAGTTAATTATTTTTAGGCATATGTTTTATTTTCTTATAATTTAGTCATTTATATTGCATAAAATTATACCATTCAATTACGTACGTTTAAGATATAAAATTTTTATTGCATGCGTTGCTAGAATATTTTTAATTATTGTTATTTTTATTACTTTCTTTAATACATTTTATTTTCATGAATTTTAAAATATGAATTTTGATGAAGTCAAACTATTTAAATTTTTAACGTTTCAATATACATGCTAATAATTATGAGCGATTTTTAAAATGAAGGTTTATATTTTAAAGGAAAAAAGGTCTAAATAATGTTAACTGATTATTATTATTTATTTTTAATTACGGAGCATCAATAGATTTAATTCAGAGATAAATCATTCTGAAAAATTATTGTCCTTTTGTGTTGAGTAGAATGAAAACATGCTTAAAGTAAAGATTAAAAATAAACAAATAGGTAATATGCATATGATATAAAAACATTATAAATGGAAATTGCATGTTATTTTTCTAGTAATTATTTAAACACCAAAATTTGGTTTTATATAGTTCTTAAATAGAGATAAATCTTTATCAAATTAAATTATGCAGTTATGTTTAACTTTCTTCAGTTTGTTAATCATCTAATAAATAAGAATAATTGATACTGGGTTGACCATTATCAGTTTTCAAATATGAAAACACAAAGGTAAAGACAACATAAAAACCAAGACATAAGCAATTCCCAACTCAGAAATTTAAAATATTGTGAAACTTTCAAGAAAATGTAGTAGGGCTTAAGCAAAAATATAGTATACAAATTTTCTTGTTGCCCGAATCCACTGTAAAAGGAAAATATTTCCGCTTTATTTTAGACTTTATTTTAAAACTGATTAATGGTAAAAAATACAAAAAAAAAAGATAAAAGTTATCTATTTTAATCAGTTTTGTCAAATTCAAACAAAAGTTAGGAAACTTCTGTAAAATAATTCTTACCGTTCATTCTAACAAAATGTATATTAGATTTAATTTTTTTTAATGTTATCAACAATTAATATTTGTAGCATACTTTAAAGGATAAAATGCAATATATTAATTTATAAAAAATAAATATATTCAAATTTTAGCAATTACTTTAAAGGGAAAAATGCAATATATTAATTAAAATATGTAGCTTGCTAAATGTAATATGACTTCTTAAATATAATGTGTGCAAATAAAAATCATTATTTTCCATTTTTTTTCCTTCAGTATATAAATGTTATGCTAAAATTTAGTTTCCTACAGAAACAAAAGAAAAATTCTAAGTCAAGTTATTTTGATGAAAATCTCATGCCTCTGTCAATTAAGATTTACAACTAACAGATTAATCAAAACTTTTTTTATTTCCTTTATAAATGCTTATAATAAAAGCATTATTATCTACATTTGATTGTAATTCCTGTTACAATGGTCAATATGAAATCCTGTAACTAGCCTTATATTTCTACATTTTGGTATGCTTGTCCTTAAACACTTACAAAGTACCTCAGATTGTGTCAACTAGCAACCTTTTATAGACCTTTTTACAATGTTTGCAAACCTTTCAGACAAAGCCTTTAAAAAGCATCTAGTCATTTACATGTAGAGGTTAG
The DNA here is from genome assembly GCA_963931845.1 of Maratus michaelseni. NCBI lineage: Eukaryota > Metazoa > Arthropoda > Arachnida > Araneae > Salticidae > Maratus > Maratus michaelseni. Next base: position 323,892,652 of record OZ007592.1, on the reverse strand, counting down.
AAAAATGTTTTAAAAATCAAAAATTGTTATCTGGGTATTCACAATGTTTTAAGGTGTTCTTCATGGTTTTATAAATTTAAACATAAAATGGCATCTAATGATTGTAAGCAGTGACAAGTGGTCATATATATTCAGAGAACAGTCAAGATAAAAAAACTCATATTGCACACATCTCAAATTTAAAGAACATTTTGAGATGAAAGAAAGAAATTGCACGATAAACTCTAGTTATTTGGATCCCCGGCAACAAAACATTTTAAATCAGTCCTGGTTTCATTTTATTGAATATTGATATAATACAACAATACTCTGCAAATCATGTAAATTATTTCAATACAGTAGGACCCAAGACTAATTTAAAACATTTTTTTTTGTTTGTTGTTGTGGGTCCCACAAACCCCAGTTTAATTTAAAATAAAAACGAACATAATTGAACGAACTTTTTTGATGTATTCACAAAAAAGTTACATTATCCCACATAGTATAAAAAATTATTCAAGGGGCAGATTTAATTTATACAGGTAAATGTTAAAACTTCAGGTTGATGGCCAGATTATTATAAGGCTATTTTGTAATGCTAATACAGAGAATTCTGGAATGGGGGGGGGGGGGGACCATTTTATATTTACTAACTTAATTTTTAAAAAAAAATCAAAAATTTTTATTTTGTGAATTTTAAGAAACATTTAATTTAAAATATTTTTTATTTTGTTTTTAATTTTTTCCATTTACCTGTACTAACTAGAAGTATTGGTAGGTAATCATAATTAATAAGTTAATTGATAAACATTTAAGACTCACGATCATAATATTAAGGTTTTTGCCAATTCTCAATCAAACGGCAAGTTGACAGATCAAAATTAATTTCTGCTATGACATATGAATGTATTTGTTTTATATTTTTTAATAAGTAATTTGTTAATCCATTAATACCAATACATAAAACAAATTTATTCATGTTTTGAGATGCAATACATGCGTATGATTCAGCAATTTTTTGCAGAATAACTTTAGGGCAATTATTTGTGTTTGCCGACAGTTTTTTATTTTATATTACTATAGGAAAGGGGAGGGGAGAGTTCATGTAATATAGGCAAATGTTGATATGGATGAGATATTCTCAAATATATTCAACTAATGTTTATAATGTTTAACTAATGATGCATTATAATCACAGCATTATCTTGTTTAATATATGTGGCAAAACATACATGTTTTTGAGGAAAAAGAAGGAGGGGGGGGAGGTGTGAATGATTTTTTTTTTTTTAATTAAAGTACATTTTTCTAGGAATATATTACGGAAACAAATTTTGAATATAGCTACTTTTAATAGATTTTTAATAATGTTAATAAATTTTAAAAAGAGAGTTTGTTTGAATGTAATTTGTTGAAGTTCAAAGTATGTTTTCATTTATAAATTGGTTATAAACGCCGATCAGGGGTGGTGGCGATTTTGAAACAAAATATATATATACTATATATTTACCGACATAAGTTAATCACTAGAAGCAAAATTATGATTAAGGTTAGAGTGCTTTTAATTCGATCATAATTAAATGGTTTATTATTAATCGACAATAAAACATGTTAAACACCATCCCTAAAAATTTTTGCCTCTAGATTTCGTGTTTTATCTTTCGCCCATGTACTTTAATATTTATACGATGTATGTATACGATATGTATATAATGATGGGAGTTCGTTCATATATGAAGCACTCCTGTTATGCATTTACTGAAATTCAAACCACGTTTTAAAAATTTGTGATAATTAAGAAACGCTATACTATAGAAGGTCATAAGTAAATCATGTTTATATAAGTTAATGTAATAATAATCTTAAAAAAGCTTCAAATCATAATTTTCCCTATGATAAATTTTATTATTTTATGAATAAGGATTAATCTTGTTAAAATAAATACATTGTTTAGTTATCATAGATTAAAAGATTTAACTAATAACAATATACTAGTAACAAACTTACCGTATTTTCTGTAAATATTGAACACTAACTTTTACCATACACAAGCTGATCAGAATGACGACGGCAAGCGGCAACATTTTGATTTTGAAAGTACAAGTACAAGCAACGCTACGAAAGCTCGTTGCGCATGCGCGAAAAGCAAATGTGTGAAGGTTGGTTTGAGAATATTGGTTGCCTGAAGCTTATCTCCAAAAGCTAGTATTGAAAACATTCCCGCATCCATGCTATATGGTGAAGATAACTCACCTTTGCAGAACAATGGAAAGAAAATGAAAAATGAACATTTTCGGAACCTTGCATGCTATCTGGGAAGTGAGTCCAAAATGTCAAGCAGATTGTTATTGATTTTGATTTTATTGTTGTGGAGATCATTGATTACACGGTGGGTCTTGAGAAAATCAAACATACAAGGATTCAAATAAATTTTGAGGATTCAAAGATGTCAATAAGGATAAAGGAATGTTTGTAGAAAAATTTTCCAATTTTCAAAGGTAAGTTAATACATCCTGAACATATAACTACAGAATTGACAGTTGTAATTTTAACATTGGATGAAATACGGCTATAATGCACATTATATTTGATTTGTTGGAAAAAATAATTTGACAATAAAGTTGTACTCGCACCATAATCAAGAAGACAATTTTCAGAAACTTTATTTATGGAAAGTTGAATAATGGGTAGAATGAATTGATCCATTTCAGAGTATATAATGAAAATTACATGGATTCAACGAAGACTGTATTATCATCAAGAAGACAGATTTGAGAAGAAGAATTGCAAAATACAATAATAAGATTGTGCGTTTTATTACAACAGATTTCACCAGTCTTCGAGATGAAAAAGAATACTGAATATTAGTGAGAGGAGATCTGGTGAAATAATTTCATTTTGAATATCAAATGGAGAAAAATTATCTCATATTGAAGAACAGTCATTAAAAGATGAAGGCTGAATATTTACAGGTGAAAACAAATTTTCAGGAACACCATGAATCAAGTTAGAGTAAAAAAGAATTCTGGTACTGTAGTACTCTTAATTTGGCCTATTACATTTATCTAGTGAGGCAAAACAGTTCAGAGTAGAAGAATATTCATTATTAGGAATATGAGATAGTTTTGAGAAGCTATTCTCTGGAGAAAAAGTAAGGGAAAATTGAGACAGGGGTGAGGCAGCTGCAAACCTATCTCTCCCCACAAGCCATTAATCATTTTTAGGAGTACAACATGAGTATAACTGATAGGAATTCTTATTTTTAGAGAAGAAGAGTTGATGAGGTGATGTCGCGCGAGATGTGTGATTAGAAGATTGATTTTGCCTTGCAGTGAAAGCAGTATTTGACGTATTTAAAGAAGCCCGTCTCTTTAATCTGAAGCACTTATTAACTGAGTGTCCAGGGCGAAAACACCATTGGCAGATAAGCTATTTTTAGTTTTCTTTTAAATGATGGATAGAACTTTTGATTTTTGGCTGGCGTACCTGGTCTGTTTATACTGCTAGCAATTGTCAAAGGAGGCATCCAGTGAATTTGATCTCGTGTGAGATTCAGAAGATAATGCAGCACAATCATTTGTAGATTATTCAGAAGGATCAGAATTTAGGTTGTGTAAGGAATTGAACGAAGCAAGTAAGGCCAAGTAATTTGCAGTATTTTGTACAGACTGCAAAATTTCTTGATAAGAGGAATTAACATCAACCGTTTCCTTATAGGATTCCAGCTTCTGGGTAGAGTATGTGGATTTTTAGATGACCAGGGATGAGTTCTGCAAATTTAGCAATTATAATTTATTCAAAATTTCTTATGAAAAATATTAGCAAGTCTATTGGAAAATTAATGGGTGGATTCTGAGGGATCAAATTTAATGTTATAGTATTGGATGGTAATGGAATTGACTGTGATTATGTAATGTAATGTAAAAATATTATTACATTACATTAATAATCACTGTACCTTGGAGGAAGATTTATACTTCTACCACTTCTTGTTCTATACATCGAAGTCGTATTATCATTATTGGTATTGCTCTGATGGTGAAGATCAGTTTCTATTCCATGCTCTACCCGTCTTCACTTTGACCGTGTTGAACATTATTACACAAATCAAAGTAGTCTGAAAACACTATATTATTCTGATTATTAGTTTATTGTATATGAAATTTATTATGTCTAATAATTATGTTGTTTTTAGTTTTAACCAGGTACGGCCTAGGTGTTGAGTGTTTTTTAACTATAACAGCTAGTTCCCATAAATTTCCTACCCTCAACAGTACCTTATCCATAGGACTGAAATCCGGTTTTACATGAGTCTGTCATATTAAAATTTAGCTTGTTTTTGTTTACCAAGTAATTTCTTTTTAAATGTATTGTCTATCCTGTGTTTTAATTCTGCCTGTGTAATGGGTAACCTTGTTCTTAAATTTCTACCAAACAGCATTTGACTGGGTGATAGCTTTGTATCTGAAATTGGAGTACATCTGTGTTCAAGCAATGCATCATAAAGTTTTTCAACTGCTACTTTTCGTAATATGCTTTTTGCGATGCCTACCATTTTCTCAGCAAACCCATTAGATTTTGGATAACGAGGACTGCTGGCGATAATTTCAAAACACCATTCCTTAGCAAAATGTTGCATTTTCCAGCTACCAAAAGGTACATTATCACAAATCATAGTTTTGATATGATGCCATGTGTTGAGAAAATGGATTTTAACTTGGTAATTACTTCTAAAGCACATTTGATATTTAGTAGAATAATGTCCATCCATTTTGTTAAATAGCAACCTACCATCAGATAGTTTTCCCCCCATACTCGCAAATATCAACACCAATTTTCTCATATGGTAAACTGGGAATCTTATGAGTAATTAATGGTTTTTTAATTGTTTGAGGTTGGTACTTATCACAAACTAAACACTTAGCAATAATTTTTCAATATCATAATTAATTCCTGAGCAAAACATTACTTGTCTGGTTCTAGCCTCGGATTTCTCAATCCCACAGTATGCTTCATGCAATGACAATAACATACTTTTTAAAGATGTTAGCACTATAACTCTACTGCCTAGAAATACCAAGCTATTTTCAACGGTCCAGTCATTTTTAAGTTTGAAATAAGATCGGGTTTTACAAGGAACCTGATCAACACCAGCAGGCCAATCCATTTGCCAACAACTCTGCACAAATTTTAACCCCTGATCCTTTGAAATAGCCTCCCAAAATTCTTTTTTTGACTCAGAGATCTGTAATTGTTTTGTCAGCGTGTGAACAAATTCAATCGTTTTAATGCACTCCCTACCTACTTGTATATCCAAAACTGAACGTGACAACAAATCATCTATGTACATGAATTTGCCTGGAAGATACCTAAGATTTAAATGGTATTTTAAAAGCTTAATTTTTATTCGTTATAATCTGTTTGATAATAGAATGGGTCGCCCAAATGAAAATGGCTCTACAGTCGGTTTGAGAAATGGTTTAATGGTATTAATATAAATTAGTATACAAAAGAAAGCAGTAATGCAGACGTAACAGATAGGCTAGACAATGTCACCTTGTAGGTTGAAACAAATGCCCCAGCGGTCAACGAGACGATGGATACTCTGGGTGAATCAGCTCCGGGGTTAGTTGTGGAACCAATTTTCGTCGGCGGTTTGGACCTCATTATCGTCGGCAAATCCCCGTCCCTTCAGAGCTTTCTTGAGTGGACCGAAGATGTAGTAGTCACACAGCGAGAGGTCTGGGCTGTAAGGGGGGATGTCCGAGAACATCGCAGCGGAATTGCCGTAACAATGTTTGGCACGCCACAGCCACATGAGGACGAGCATTATTATGCAAGAGGATTTTGCATTCGACGGTAGATTTCAGTAGCACTCACATTTTACGCGGTTAAAAATGGCACGACCGCGGGTTGACACCTTTTGGAGGCATTCATGATGCGAACGACGCCTTTTAACGTACTCCTACGATATCACATACGCATTTGGCGGGATCTGACGATATCGCATGCATTCCCAGCACTCTGCGCCCTCTATAGGAGCATACGCAGTCATCTTTCTCTTCAAATGGCGGAGTTATTACAGCAATGCCATTTTCTTTTGAGCCACCCTTATACATTGCATATATTTTAGCTCATAATAAAAACCAATGTTTTATTATTTGTATGGTCTTCAACCTCCCTGCCATAAATATAATAATGAAATTTGTTTTGAACAAACAATTTGCTTAATAATCCTTTTTCAATTTCTGCATAATTTTTTTCGGCATTTGTTAAAATAGGAGATGAAAATGCTATAGGTTTACCATTTTGTAACAAACAGTATCCTAACCCATCTTTTGAACTATTCGCTTGAATAGTTATTGGTTTGTTATTATCAGATATTCCTAACACAGACGCGTTGAAAATCAAGTTTTTTAAGTCTGTAAATGTTCTGTAGTATACAACTCTAGCCATTGCTTCTTAAAATTTTGTTTCAAAAGCTCTCTTAATGAAGTAGTTTTATCAGAAAATTTTGTTACAAACCTCCTTAGATAATTAAGCATCCTTAAGACACGCTGCAACTCAAGTTTGTTTGTAGGTTTCTTTAACTCAGTAATAACTTTAACACGGTCAGGATCAGGCCGCATATCTGAAGCATTAAATAAATGACCCAAACCTTCAGCGACCCTGTATTGAAACTTGTCTTTATTAAATTTAATGTTAAGTGCTTTAGCACGCTGAATTACTTTGGATAAAATGTTATCATCTTCTTTTAATGAATCAGCAGCAATGAGGAGATCATCAAAATAAACTAATACTCCAGGTATGTTTCCAAAAGTTTCCTGATTACGTTTTTGAAAATTTTCAGGTTCACAGTATATTCCCATTGGCAACCTAAGAAATTTATAACACCCCATGGGTAAACTAAATGTACGCAAATCAATGCTCTTTTCATCTAAAGCAATTTGAAAAAATTCATCCTTAATAGCACAGTTCTTTATTTATTTATTACACAATTTAGGTCAAATTTCTTCAATTGTGGAAATCAATACATGTTCTCCCTTAATTGCTTTATTGAGAACCTGAGAATCAAGGTAAATTCTTAATGTACCATTAGCCTTTTCAATAGTTACAAAGTTACTAACCCAACTTGTAGGTTTATCTACTTTCGCAATGATATTTTGGCTTTCCAGAACTTTTAATTTTATTTCAAGTTTGAGTCTTAAACTTAATGGTATCCTACGTGATGGTCTTACAACAGGGTTTCCCTGATCTTTTAATGCGATTGTATAAGTCCCATTAAATTTTCCTACACCTTCGAATACTTCTAAATAATTTTGAATAAACGGCTCTTTAGGAAATGATACACTGATATAAGGATATAACTTACCTTTATTTGGCTTTTCTACATTATTCACAAAGTGAATCAACTCTAATTTAACACATATGTCTCACGATCTAACAATGGACGTGCATTGTTTGATAAAACCAGAAATTCTATGTGATCTACACCATCAGCTATGCAAGGTAATACGGTGTCCAATTTAAATGTCAGTGATGTACCATTGACAAGCAAAGTTTTTGTCCATTCTCTTAGAATGGATGTAAAATGAATTGATCTAACACTTGACACATTCGCAGAGTTCACAATAAAATTTTCTTCTGAATCACTGGCCTCGTTATTAAATTTCACTTCCTGAACTGGCTTGAATTTACAGGCGTTGACTAAATGATTAAATCGATTGCACTTGAAGAACTTTTTACTGTACGCTGGGCGATTGTTCCTCCAATGTTTACGATTGCACTCCCTGCAGAAAAAATAATCACCACTAGGACTTTATGTGTTCTCTCTAAGACGGTCTCTTACTGATTTTCTCGATCTCATGGCTGTCGGCCAACTTGGTTTCGGAGCGTCTCTGTATAGGATATCAACACTTTGACCCTGTACCGTTTGATCTCTGCGTTTACTCAATTCAGCCACTTTCCCGATCTCGGTGGCTTTGAATAAATTGAGATCAGTCTCCCGAAGCATTCTGTCTTAAAGTCTGACATCGGTCACTCCTTAGAACAATCCGATCTCTAACAACAGAATCGGACTGGTCTCCGAACTCGCATGATTTTACCAGTTTCTTTAGGCCCGTCACAAATGCATCAAAAACTCTCCCTTCTTGCTGCTTCCTATTGTTGAAGAGGAATTGATCCATCCCAATATTTTTCTTGGGGGTCGTATATATTTCACACTGATTAATTACAGCTTCATAGCTTTGTTGTTCTTCGCTGATTAAATTCAAAGTAGTAAACGCTTCTACTGTTTCTTCCCATGCAGCACTCAAAAACAAAGCGAGCTTTACATCAGAATTTTTCAGATCGTTCCCTGATGCTTTTAACCATATTTCAAACAACTGTTTGAATCGACGCCAATTCTCTGCCACATTGTCGTGAAATATTAGGCCTTGTGGTGGCCGACAAAATTCCATTTCTTATCAGATGCTTAAGAAGACCAATATACATATACTACTAATTTTGAAGGTCACAAATAAACTACGACTACGCCATATTTTATGTACGTAAATAATTAAAAATAACTCAGACATTATCAGATATATTATAGAAATTCATCATAATAATTTTACTAGCACCGATCATAATTCACACGTTGTTGATCTACCTCTAGCTTCAACACGCTTAACTCACTTCAGTTCAATCACATGCTGTTGCCAATATATGTTACAATGAGGTTTCATTCTTTTATCCCAATGCAGTAATTTTTTCCCTCTTTACAATAATGTTTATTTGTAATTTGTACAGTAATTTTTTGAATTTTTCGCGAAATTTTTATGCGATTTTTAGAATTTTTTTTCGTTTCGAGGAGTTTTTTCCACATTAGTAAAATGAATTAGATTTCAAACTTTTGACCTAATATAATAAAATTTCACCTCCTCTATTTTTTAATTTTTAGCTTTTTTTCGCGTTTTGCGTCGATTTTTTGGCATTCGTGAAAGATTTCAGATAACAATGTTTTAGTCAAGGTCCCCTTATCATAGTACTAGGCCTCACAATCAGCAAGTTTCCTTTGACCGCTATACACGTGGTTAAAAAGCACATGGTTGTCCTGCTATTGGCGCCATCTAACGACAGTAACAGGAGTATTTTTTATTTTGTTTTCCATATGTGTTTTTTCATTTTCTTTACGGTATACTATATGTTTGTCCTCTTCAAATGAAAATTATTTATTTTAAAATTGTCATATATTCGAGACATTTTTTTTTTTCATAACATAAACTTATTTTACTGTTAAACCAAAATGGTTTATTGCTGTATTTCTTTGTATAAATCACATAAAGAAAAAAAATCAGGAAAGAAAAAACTCATTTCATGAGTTTGCGAATGATATTGATCTTCGAAACAAATTGCTAATATCTATATCACGAAAAGGTAAATATGTAATGTAATTTTCTGTTTTTTCTATTTTCATATTATATATGAAAGACATTTTGACTTTTCTCTTAGTTAGAATTTTATGTTACGTATAAATTTATCATCGTTTCTTCTTTCTTTCTTTTTCTTTTTTTTAAATGCACATTTTGATCATTTTATTTATTTATTTATTATAATTATTAGTCTATCATTTTATTTATTTTTGAAGTGATGGGGTATCATTTTAGATTAACATATCTTTTAAACGTAAACTTCACTATTTTGTGGTCGAAAGTTTATATATATGAAGAAGTGAGAAGTTTACTTGAGAAGTTCCATAATTAGGTCCACAGCCAATTGGCGTATCTTGCGAGCATGGTTTGGCGCTGGCGCATATTTAATTTCTTTGTTGTAACTCAGGTACATTCCAAAACACATTGTTTCCAACATCGCTCATGTTTGACGCCAACTTGGCTATGGACTCTATTACGAAAGATTATCCGTGGTTTCATTTAATATAAAGTATCAGATTATCACAAACTTGCTAAAAGAAATCTTGCCATTCGTTCAGCAGATGCTGACGATTATATCGATCTAGAAAATTTGAAAGTGTCGAGCTTTATGAGTGAAAGCAAGCATAATTTCCTTTTTTATTCGACTAGTTTGAAATAACAAAAACCAAACGGTCATATATAATAAATATAGTTCCATTTAATGTGTATGAATTATAAATACTATTATTGTTATACTATACGGATGGACAGACAAACATACGAGCTGAAATCATAAACACTTTTTTAGGTGCGTTCGTAATTATATAAATACGTAGCACCTATTGTCGTCGCCTGGTTCGTCCGTCTGTCTATTTGTCCGTCCGTCCGTTTGTCCGCATATAACAACGCAAAAGTTACCCGACCGAATGGTTTGAAATTTGAGATATATTATCTTTGCAGAATTTTGTCGAGACATTTCAAATTTTATGAAAATCGAATCAAAACTTTAGAAGATATTAATAAAAATATTTATTAACAAATTTGAATTTTTTTTAAATCGGTGCTTTTCTGTTATAGGAGCTTGCGATGATTTTTAATCGTGAAGCGACCGAGATACTTATTTTATTACAGAAATTAATCTGCAGACGATAGAATTCATTTCACAGAATTAAAAATTATCAAGATCGGAATATTTATATAACTAGCTATAGTACGAACGCACCTCATTTGTCACGTTTGACGTACAATTTCCAACTTGTTAAAAATTTGGAAAGCATAAAAATGTTTAATAATCACTTAAATTATACGTGTCTCCACCCCTCCCCAACTTTCCTCCCTAAAAATAAATTCTTGTCATGCTACGCTTATGGTGTTTGTAAATCTTTTTGGGGGGATTCTTCCGTAATAACGTTTGGGGGACTCTTCCGCCTACAGCCAATTGGCTTGTTACAGTAAGTGTAATTTGGCACAAAACTAATTTAATTTTTTAACCAGTGTTGTAACTCCCGTACACTTTGAACTACATTCTTCCAGCATCGCTCAAATTTGGCGCTAACATTGGCTGTAGACCTGATATTACAGAAGATTGACGAATACTACATTATGCATTAATTAATCTGATATTTAAATCTTCATTTTCAACAACATTTTTGAAAACTTGATGATAATTGTGCGATATATACATATTACGTATTTATTTTTGCGTAATTCGAAAAATATTTTTTAAATTTTGTCAATAACACGAAATTTTTTCATAGCTTCATTTTTTTCTATGCATTTGCTTATGAGCTAGTATCGGTAGTATCCACCAGGCGGCGATACTTTCCGGAGAAAGTCAATAAGTTGGCAATTACCGCGGACATTTTCACCCATAGACTTTCTCCGGATTGTGAAGTCTGATATTATGATAAGGGAGTCTTGGTTTTAGTCGACAATAGTAAAGTTTGCTCTTTCCGATTTTTGAATTTCTAGTGTTTTTCGCATTCTGTGGCAATTTTTTGACATTCGTAAAAGAATCTCGGTCACAGCGGTTTAGTTCACTAATAGTAAATTTTGTCCGTCGTGATATTTGAATTTTTGGCGATTTTTAATGTGATTTTTAGTGTTTTCTCCCGTTCCGCGGCGATTTGTTTACATTTGTGAAAGAATTCCGGTTTCAATGTCTTAGTAAAATATAGTAAATTTTGTCTTCTTTTCAATAAAGTTCATTCGGAATTTGTGCAGCGAATTTTAGATTTTTTCGCGTTTTGTGCTATTTTTTTGACGGGATAGGGCAACGCCGCCGAGCAGATCAGCTAGTTAATAAATAATTTTGGAATTCCTCAACCAGGAAGTCATCTTCAAAAAAATTGCGGATATTTTTCGATTTGTTAAGCTTTATGTATAGTTTGTTGACAACAAAGATGTTAATTACACACAATGAGCGTTCTTTGTTTTTTATAGAATGGAACGTTTTTGAGCATTAAGGGGTTACTTCACTCACACAAAAATACCAGCTCGCTAATATTAATCTTATGGAAGAAAGTTTTTAAAATATCTCATTTCCATTTCAATATTTTTAAATGATATTTTTTTGCATTGGATAGCTGAGGTCGATCTCTAAGCATGCCGTTTTTTACTTTTTCTATTTGGGTTTCAGTTTTTTTTTTTTTTTTTTTTTTTTTAATGGGGATACTTTCACTTTCGAAATCGGTTCCGAAAGTGCAAGCATCTTAATTAAAAAAAAAAAAAAAAAAAAAAAAAAAAAAAAAAAAAAAAAAACTTGTAAACAAAATCGTAAAGGCAAAAACGGCCTGCGTAGAGATTGACCTCAGCTATCCAATGCAAAAAAATATCATTTTAAAATATTGAAATGGAAATGAGATATTTTAAAAAGTTTCTCCCGTAGGATTAACATTAGCGAGCGGGCGTTTTCGCGTGAGTGAAGTAGCCTCTTAAAATCGTTTTGTATAATTTGTGATCGTTTGAGTGCAGACAAGTGTGACAATAAGACAGCTTGCTAAAACGGCGATTTTCATGAACCAAATTGAAAGTACACCTGCGAATTTTTTTAGAGAAAACTTCTAAGCATTTATTTATTCTAAATGTTTACGCCTTTATATAACAATCTTTAAATAAATTAGCTTTTTGTCAGTTGTCTTGAAATGTTCACATATATATCAGTCTGTTTGAACATCATTCAGAATATTCAGAAAAATATTCAGATTTGGATGTGCTTGGTATCAAGCAGATATTAAAATGTGTATGGAAAGTTTCACAAGCGTTGCCATCTAATACATAAATTTCGCCTATATGTGAGGAGAGAATTTTGAACTTCCGTCTGTTTAATTGTCAATTAAATGCAAGAAACTCTAACTTTTGGATATCCCCAATGTTTATTTGTAATCAAAGAGTATAATGATAAGCTTTAGATTCACCCTTCTCTGGTTACAGACGAAGTAAAGATGTTTGGCGAAATTTTCATATAAGTTTAAATTTGTGATAAGAATTGCGGCGAAAATTTATCATCGGGATAGAGGGGATAGAGCCGTTCAGATTTACCGCAGAATTTAGCTTTTCTGTTTAATATAGCATCACCTGTTGTTAGACGACACCTGAAGTTTATTGTGGACATTTAAAATTACGCTTAGACGAATGAAAGATAATAAAAATAAAATAATAAAGCTTAGGTGATGGGTGTATGCTAAGCTTTAAGAATTTTTTTACGCCATAAATGTAAAAAATTGGGAAAAAGGTGAACGTTTTTCCTTGATAAGATAACTTTCTTTAATGAAAAATAATTTATCCTTTACTCATCTCAATGTTATTGCCTCTATCAAATTAAGGATGGTGCACTTATAAAACTAACCTAACCCATCTCAGTATTAAGCTAAGTTAAGTTAGCTTACATACTGACTGGACGCGAAACCGTTGACATACTACTACGATGCTTCCGCAAACACGCCACAGATTTAAAAAAAAAAAAAAAAAAAAAAAAAAAAAAAAAAAACCAACTGTAAACTAAAACATAAAGAAAAACTCAAATGCAACACGAAAATTCCTTGAAACGCTCTTCTCGTGTCTGTTTTTTTTATGTACTGATGGCATATCTAAGGGGGAGAGAAAGAACAAGATGAGATGAAAAAGGGGAGAAGAGAGAAGGTGGTGGGGCCCAAGTGGAGAGAGATCTGTGATCCGATGACGTAACGCGTCGGCGGACCAACCGGGAACATCGGCTGGGAAAGCGACCGAAAGTTTGAGATTTTCTCTCCATACCATAACCACTGAGGTATACACTCGAGAGTGGATTTACACAGTGTCATCCGACTATGGACAGCGATCCGATCCGGGCAGCAGTATCACGGGTGCTACGCGGCTACGACTGGAGCGTAGTCCCCCAGGGTGGTCAGTCTGGACGAGCGCGGTCCCCATACGTCAAGAGGCCCATGAATGCTTTCATGGTATGGGCACAAGCTGCAAGGAGGAGACTGGCCGATCAACACCCGCAACTTCACAATGCCGAACTTAGCAAGACACTAGGAAAATTATGGAAGTAAGACAAATTTTTGACATGTTTATGTTTTATAACTTTATAAGGCTCCTGTAATGCATTTTACTTTCTGCTCCACAAGTTCCCAATTTGCGGAAAATTGCACAAAATTTTATTAGTCGTATCAGTAGATGAAATAAGTTGCATTAGAGAGAAATCAGACCCTTCGCCAGAGCATCCGCGTGCACCCTTGAATTTGGCGCTCCGTGCCTATTTCTTTCTTTTTTTTTTTTTCCTTTTTTTTTTCTTTTAGTAGCATTTTTAGTGCTTATAGAATTGCGCGATATTTTTTTTAAACTTTTAAAACTATCATATCTATGTAGATAATTTTATGCAAATAAAACTAAACGGATAACGACAATTCCATTTATTTAAAACGATATAAATAAATTTATTTCTTTTTTTCTTTTTAACACTGAGAATTCGGTTTGTCTAGCCGTGCTCTAACTCTCGTAAATATACTTGGATTGCTATGTAATTTTTATACGTTATTGATGCTTACTATAGAATTTTCGCTATTAAAAATAAAGTGCGTAGGATTCATAGTTCGTTTACAGGAACACACAAAATAATTCCGTTACATTATGGAATAAGGGAGGAAATCGCCTTTTAATGATGTAACAATACTTCAAACACAATGAAATTGATATTCATCACTGAGGTGGATTAAAACATACTTTCTCAGGAGTAAAGAAAAAAAAGAAAAGCGTTTATAGTTCGTTTAGAGGGACGCATAAAATAATTCCATTACATTATGATCTATGGGGGAAAAATCGTTAACTATGCATTTTAATGATGTGATGATACTTCAAACATAGTGAAACTAAAAAGGGTTTCTTAGGTGCACTACAATGTGATTTCTATAGATTATGAAATGTGTAGCATTTGTCGTTCATTTACAAGGACGGTGACAGGACGGACTATATATGATCGATTTCATTATATGGAAAAATGCAATTTCTTAACAATATTCGGTTACCATTGGAAAATGTTTCATATTCTATGCTTGACGCATGACTTTTCTTTCATGTTTAACTGTCATCTCGTTCCCGTGACTCCGCTTCCTTTTTGCTATGTATAGTGACCACTGATGGCGGACCTGGCAGCAATCCCTAATGTTATTTTCACCTACCGACAGGAATATTTACATTGTATTTTAACCAAAAACGGTTTTTGGCTAAATCACCAGATTGATTATTATATAAGTTAGCATAAACCCTCATTAGATACAGATTTTTGGCCTTTAAGAACATAAAAACTTAAACTGCAATTTTATAATATCGAAACATCGCATTCATTTTTAACGTTTAAAAAAAGCTATAGCCCTCCCGCGATAACTCTGAAAGAATCTGCGATGATACCGGGAAAGGAACTTGCTAATAAACATAAATGGAGCAGGAAATACATTATTTAATTAAAAACTAGATTCTGCTAGTTGTTAACAGTGATTCAGCTTAATTAAGGAAAAAATTCACCTAAATTGGCTGACATCTAAAAAAAAATCATTTAAATTGATGTTTCGGCCAAGTTATCGTGGGTGGACTATACATTCATTATCTATCACTCTTTTTTTTTCCAGGTTTTTATCTTAACACCATGAGAAGTTTAAGAAAATCTTGTTTATCCCTATCGGTTTTTTTTTTCTTTTTTAAGTCCCTGACGAACTTTTTTCACGTAAGCTTAAAAAAAAATGGATATTTTTTAACTTGGACGAAATTTCAGTTTTATCCATAACATTAACGTTGGGGTATCTTATCTAAGAACATTTAGCACTTTTTTTTTTTTTTTTTTTTTTGAAAGCTGGAGAAAGGTAATACCCAATTATCTCATGTTGAGAATTGGATACTTCTTATAAAAACAAATTTTTTAAAAGCTCTGATTCAGAAAAGATCACAAAAAGCATTTAAATTAATCTAGGCAGGTTTAATAGCCTCAACAACATTTTTTTTTTTTTTTTTTTTAGCGAAAATACCCCTCATTTTTACAAAGTTTTGAGATCTTGAAACTTTTTTCTCGACCAATAAAAAAAAATTCCAATTATTTTTCCTGTTTTATGTTGCTATTTAACTACGTGTAACATGATTTATAAAAGCTTATATCATAAACGTTTTACTTCTTTATAATTTCCCCTAAAAGTGAAAAGTTTTAAAAAACAAAATTCAATTTCTTGTAATTCAGCTTAAAAAAATATGTCAATAAAACCAGTTTAATACATAACTTTTAGTATCCTTCTTAACACCTATTTGCCAAATTAACAATAGTAAAAAAATAAATAAAATAGCACGCACTGTTGTAGAATTACAGGTGTAACATAACCAATTATCCCCCAGTGGTTAATTAGGTGCTAAAACATTATTTTAGTTTTATAGCATCTTTTATAATAAGGGCAAGTTTTTAAAATATGATGAGACGATTGCAAATTACTGTCTTATAATAAATAAGTAAAAGTATTTTAGAATTTAAAAAGGGGGAAGTCGACACAAGGTTTTTACTAAAACATAGACCCTAATTCCTCCCCCTCCCCCCGCTTAACCTATATAAATTTATTTTATATATAAGTATTCTTCAAAAGAAATTAGAGTGGAAATAAAATTTTAACGGTCCTTTTATTTTCTGAAGATAAAAATAAATAAATAAATGAAATAGAATAAGCAATTTTTAAAAAGTGCTCTTCTCCAAAGATACTACTATACCTACATCTAATTTTGTTATTAAATTGTCATGTGTCAGAAAATTAAAGAACTTCTTATCTTTTTACTTTTCTTAAGGCTTTCGAAAATATTTTTATCAAACTGATAAAATCGACTTCATTCCACATGTAAATATTTAATTATTTTTGAATTTAGAAATAGGAAATAATAAATTTTAAAATTTGAATATAAAGGGTAACGGAACGTCTTCTGGTCTCATGATGATCTTTTCTCAAAATCTCTTGTAAATATAAACTTAAAATTTGTTTTGTTAATAAAATACTCCTTAACGTTCAATTTATTTGTTTGTCGGTTGATAAACAAAATCAATTTTAATTCCAATAGAAATTTGGAGACCCTATTCTAATAATTTGCAATAATTAATAATTTCAAATATCTGTATTTTTGAAATGTTTATAAAAATTGTTTATTAAATACTAAATAGCGGACTTCCCCCCCCCCCCCACATGTCCTGTTATTTAACGTTTTCAAAACTTTTTCTCAAAAGTTATAAAAAAAAAGTTGTTCAAAACTTACTTCGGATATTATTATTATTATTATTACTAGATAGTACCCGTCAAGATTTGACGGTAAATAAGTTGAAAGTTCCTTTAGAAATATGCTTTTATTTTTAATTAGTTGTTTTTAAATTAATTAAGTATTGAAAATTTAATGAATTATTATATATTGTGTAAGCGATTCCTATAGATATAAGGCACAAAAAACACAAAGGATGGTGTTGTCAGTCAAGCCTACACTGCAAAAAATAACTGTTGATTTTACAGTATAAAACTGGCACCCCAGTTGCCAGTATTATACGCTATTATACGCTATTATACGCTGCCAGTATTATACGCTACCGCGCAGCGCGGTAGCGTATTACTGCTTGCGCGGCAGCGTATTACTGCTTATTTTACTGTTTAATACTGTTAATTTTACGGTATAATACTGGCAGCTGGGGCGCCAGTTTTATACTGTAAAATCAACAGTTATTTTTTGCAGTGTACTCAACTAATGAAGTGAAATAACTTTAAGCTTCTAATTTACATCCGATTATGCTTGAATTAATTTAGCAATTATTTAACTAAAAATATTAATTGGATGATTTATTTTTACTTACTACAGTCTCATTTTTTTTTTTAAATATCAATATTTAGTATTTTCTATTTTTTTTTTAATTACGCGACCTTTAAAATTTTTCATTATTATTATTATTATTATTATTATTTTATCAGCCTGATTCTAAAATCTAGATAAACAATGGATATCAAGGTGATTTCTTTTATAATTCTTATATGAATATTTTTGCTTCTTTCTTTTCTTTTTCTTTTTTTTAAAAGAAGAATAATCATGTTTTTTTTTCTTAGTTATACAAATATATCTTCTTGATAATGGTCATGGAAAATATAGATAAAAGTTTAGATCACTTTATTTAATCGATAACTACATGCATAATCTTTTAATTTAAATATTTTTAGTATAAAATAAGAAATTTAAAAAATATATATATATATTGTCGGTTGTTAAACTTTATTTACCACAGTCCCAATATTTAAAAAAAAAATAACAATATTTAGTAGTTTCGTTTCTTATCTTTTTTTTTTTTTTTTTTTTTTTTTTTAACTACACGCTACCTTTAAAATTTTTTATTAAATTAATTTTTATCAGTCTGATTCTAAAACCCTGAATTTAAACTTTGCTGTTTGCAGCTAACGATTTATAATACATATTTTTTTAATTACTTGAATTTTATTTTACATTTTCATACATTCTTTAATCCACTTGACGATTTATAATACATATTTTTTAATTACTTGAATTTTATTTTGCATTTTCATACATTGTTTAATTTTTAAATCATGGATATGAAGATAATTTAGAGTTCTTGTGTGAATATTTTTCCTCCTTTTTGTTTTCTTTCCTTTCCTTTTCCTTTTTTTTTACCAAAAATAATCACATACTTATCTTAGTATATATATGACATCTTGATAATGGTTATACCAAATATGACAAAAATTGTAGACCAGTTCAATTTATTTAATCGACAATTACATGCACAATCTTTTAATTTGAATACTTTTAATATAAATTTAGTAATTAAAATAAAATATTCTTGGGTGTTCAAGTTTTCTTAATTATAAAGCATTCGAATAAAAAAAAATTACAAATTATATAACCTCTCCTCCTGAATTAAATATAACTTTATTAAAATGATATATTGCCAATAAAATAAGAAAAATCATCCTGTCCGGAGTGTGTATCGAACAGACGATCGAAACAGAGAAACCCCGCGCCTTACACCACTCGGCCACCCTTTTCTAGTTCGAGTGTACTCTAAAACTGGGCAGATTCTAGATTTAATTTTACGCATGCGCAAATGGGTCATTTCCTTGTGAATGTAAAGTTTAACAAAATCTCTTTTCGTTTTAATATACAGGATTGGACTTTTTTCACATATGCTGTTATTTAACATTTTCAAAACTTTTCCTTAAAAAAAAGTTGTTTAAAATTTACTTTGGATATTATTATTATTATTATTATTATTTTATTATCATTTATCGCTATTCAAATTACTGAAAATTCCGTTCAATACACTTATATGTAATAAGAGATCAGGCGCAACAAGAAATTTTTTTATTACATTGTGAGGATTTTGGGTATATTTATTTTATTAATGAAACTAATATATATATATATATATTTTTTTTTTTTAAGTTAAATATGTAAAATAAGAATTATCTTTTGATATAATTTATATCCAGCCTGGCGCAAAACTTTTGCAACTCGAAAGCAGTGCTTTGAACTCATACTTATATTTTTACAATTACAATATTGTAACGATTTTGAATTCTACTCTAAATTTAGAATATTGTGCATCTTTTTGAAGAAAATTTTGAATAGAATTTTTAACTTTTCATTGTTTCAAGGGTGATTGCAGGTTATATATTACATATTATATATTGCAAGATATATATTGCAGGTTATATATATGAATTCATGGGTTTTTTTTTTTTTTTTTTTTTTCATTTAGTACTGAAATTCCGTTTTTTCTGATAGTTAAATTCATAAAATAAGACTAAAATATCAATTTCATATGATCTCTAAAAATAATTAAAATTCATATTTTTCATAATTTGACCTCTCTGTAATAAATTATATGTTCCCTCCTCCCTCTCTCCATACGGAAATGTTTTCTCACTAAAATGTCAGGTATTCTTTCATGAACCCACAATCACCCCTGCTGTTTTCAAATAACAGTATTAATTTAATAGTTATGAAATAAAGAATGGTTCCTAAAAACTCAACTAGCCAATAAAAATTTTTGAACCCATTCTTCAATAACTTTATTTATTAATGAAAATTGCTTCATATTTTGTTATTTTACCTTATTATTTTGTTTAAATTAAAAAATCACTTATAGTTCATTAGAATTACAGTGACTTCTCACTTATACGCAACTCTATTAAGGCTCCTCAGACCACATATCCCTTTCTCTAATGTTAAACCTACGCAGAAAAAAATAAAACCCAATTTGGGTCGAAAGATTCTTAGGTATGTGCCCAAATTGGGTCATGCCTGTTTTGGTTACAACTGTATATCCATTTTGGGCACTGTTAAATACCCATTTAAAAAAAAAAAAAAAAAAAAAAAAGACCCAAATTGGGTTTTATTTATTTATTTTTTTTTTTCTGTGTACGGGCTTGGAATGCATCCTTATTTTTCAAATTTCTCTTCGGAAATTAAAAATTTTACGTTATTTTTTCTGTATGCTGTTCTTGAAGTATTTTTCTTTCTTTCTCATTTTACAAAATGTTTCTAAAATACGTACTTCATTTTATATTTTAAGTGTTAAAATCTAAGTTAAGCAGACGAGTTGTAAATAAGATTTTAACACTTGAAATCAAACTATGTATTTTAGAAGTTTAATTTCGTCAAATAAAAAAGAAAGAAAGATCCTTCAGGAAGATAATAGAAGGAAAAAAAAGAAGGTAAAATTTTTAATTTTCCGAGGAGAAATTTGAAATATATGCATGGATTCCAAGCTCATAGGTTTAACATTAGAGAAGAGAATTTCTGTTCTCGCTGATTTGGAGCCGAAGAACAAAGTCGTATAAGTAAGAGAATCGTATAAATAAGAGATCATCCTATTATATCAGTTTAACCTCATTCTTGCATTATTATAAATTGTACATGTTAAAATAAGAAAAAATTTAAAATATTAAATTAAATTTATAAAAAATAGACATTGCATTTTTTTTTTAATGCTATGAATTGTTAGCTTACCATATATATTTGGATTTTTTTAAATTATTATTTCCAAAATTTACATTTAATTGTTGTTATTATTTTTTGCCATTGAATTTAATGCAATTTTTTTTTTTTTTTTTTTTAATGCTGTGATAGAAATTTCTCTCTAAAATCTTTTTATTTCTAAAGAAAATGGATATCGCAAAAAAGGTTTAATTATTGCTGACTAAAGCAATATAAAGTCAAATTATCTGCACAAAAGAATAAAAAAAAAACTTAGGAAAACTGGGATTAATTCATTGCTTAATTAATTTGTATTTAAATTTTTTTCAACTAAAAGTTAATAAATGTACATTTAAATTGGCGAATCTTTCATAATCAGAATATACTACAATTTTTTGTAAGAATGCTTCTGTAACAAGAGAAAATAATAGCTACTCCGCCAAAAAAAAAAAAAAAAAAAAAAGAAAAAATATCGGGATTCTCTTTCAGAAAGATCTAAAAAGATCGAAGCTCATATGTAGTGTTTTATCGTAAATTTAGAGCTATTTATCGTAATTTTAAAGCCATTTTTCCAGAGATCCAAAACAACTGCCTGTATGTCGAAAAAAAAAATGGTTTAAAGACTTACGAATGTGTTCCCTTATTAAGTCTTTAAAAAAACTCCATTCTAAATTTATTCTGACTTTTTATGTTTTTCCTTTAACTCCATTGTAAATTTATTCTGACTTTTTATGTTTTTCCTTTAACTCCATTGTAAATTTATTCTGACTTTTTATGTTTTTCCTTTAAAATAACTTTTTTTTTTATGTCATGAATTTATTGTTTTTATGTTTTCTCACTTGCGGTAAGCCACTATGTTTACAAATTCAATTTTCAGCAAATATCAAAGAATTTATTTATTATTTTATTTAAAAGACTATAATATTAGCTATCCACAACAGTTTTTGTTTTCTTATACGATCATGGGAAATGTAGTTATGGCTGTTTTTGCTTCAGCTCGTAAACCGGAAGTATGTATTTAAGTAACAGGAACTGTGTATTTAAGTAACCGAAACTGTGTATTTAAATAACTTTAAAAAAATAAAATATCATTTAATATTGAGGTTTAGGAAGTGACAACATATATATCTGTAGATTTTTAAGAACTTGAGGGTGAATATTTCTAATTGTTTTTTAGAAATAAAAACTTTAAATACGTTTCCTGAAAAACATAATTTTCATGAACAATCAGTTACAAAAAACATTCTATCTCTTGAAATTATGATTAAATTTGTGTAAAACGCATCGCGTATAATTTATACGATGTTGTTTGTTAATGTACTGGACTATTGGTTTAAAGAGTTGAGAATTTCCTGAAATTTTACAATTTTACAGATTGAAATACAGAATATATATTAAAAATTGTCAGAATGATACTTTGAATGAGGAGTTTTTACTCTATCGCTTAGATTGTAGTTCATTAAAATTTACAAACTCAACTAGTATATTTATTTATTTTTTTATTATTATTATTTATTTAGCAAACTATCATTATTTTTGTCGTAAGAGCATTTTTAGAAAGTATCAAACAATATTTTACTTCTCCTTAAAACTGTAAAAATTAAAAAGAAATTGCATCAAAGAATTTATTTAACAAATGAGAGGGGTTTTTTATATACACAATAATCTATTTGAAAAAATCAGTATTATACTTCTTTTTTTTTTCCTATGGGTGTCGAACGTAATAGCATACCTTAATCCACAGTATAAGTCACAAAATAATTATTGTTTTATTGTTTAAAATCGGGAATTTCTTCATATTACAGGCTAAAAGGTGCAGTTTAAAAGGCTCCAATCATTCGATCAAATGTCAATCCCAGCGTAGCAGTTGCGCTATGCCGTAAAACAAGTTTGACAGGCAAATAACAAACATTGCAAGATTAGAAATAATCGCATCCGACGGTCAAAATGATTCTCCTGTGGTTTATAATAGCGAACTAAGTTGGACAGGCAAAGATGTCTCATGACCACATATAAATATTTTTTTACAGTTAAACAATATAGTTTTGATAGTTAAATAATACTAGTTTAACTATAAAGGTATTTTGAAAGTCCATGAGCCTGTTTGTTTAGTTTTTTTTTTTTTTTTTTTTTTTCACTAGCAACGCAATTTTTGTGACTTTTTAAAACTAATTTTAAGCAACAATTCATTTAAGTAATCAAACTTTGCTTTATAAATCACATTTTTAGTATTTGGTTGAAGAATATAAGACATTGCTTTTGAAAGTTGTAAAACAAAATGAAAAAGATTAAAATATTAGCTATATTAAGGATTTCCAGATTTGTCAATGCAGCAGAACAACTTATATAATTAAATGCTACTTTGTTTTCTGTTATCAAGCATTTTACAAATATTTTAATGATACATTTATGATAAAATTGAATTTTATTATAATCATTGATTCAACGTTATTAATAATTAAAAAATGATATACTTTTTGTTACAAATTATAATTAATTGTTTTGTTTTATTCCGTGGCTGTGATAATGCATTTTACTAATGTAAATAAATAATTAGATGAATAACAGTGTAATAGGAAATAATTAAAAGTGAAATTATAATTCAAGCGTTCGACTAATTCAGCTATTATCTCGTTAAACCTTCAGTTAAAGTAAATATTTAATTGCCCTGTGAGATTTAAAAAAAAAAAAGTTAAAAAGTAGAGTGTTCACCTTATTTAAATAATACTTTTTTTTTTATTAAAATAATAATAAAAAAAATAATAAATATATGCAGCAATAATTTTGCATCTGGTTGAACAGTTAGTCTCAGAAGTTATTTATGGAAATTAATATTATTATTATTTTTGGAAATCATAAAATTATTTTTCGGTTTGCTTCCTGATTTAAATTATACCCGGCGGTTCAACCCGAGCTTGTTACAGAACATACGTGAAAACAATTTATATATTCAATGTATATATATATATATATATATATATATATATATATATATATATATATATATATATATATATATATGTATTAGATTGCTCACTAATTACACCAAGAAGCAATTTTTTATATTAAAAATATCAATTATGTATTCAAATAAAGTTAATTTATTAAAATCGATAAAGCTTTTCGTATTAGCCGCATGTCAAGAGTTAGCCAAAAAAATCTTCAAGGATTTCGCTATTTACAGCAGCTTTTTTTTATTCTGATTATTTCAGTGTTTAAGTGCATAGTTCGATTACATATCTATTAAATTTGTGTTTTATTTTATTTTATTTATTTATTTATGAAGTTTTAATTCCGTTATGGAATATTAGCGGGAGACAAATGCTGAACTACGTATATTGTTTTATGTGCAAACGGGTTAATCTTCTGTAATCTAGTTGCACGCGATAGAATAAGCATTAAAAAAATGCTTGAAAATTATTTTAAAATTCACAAAAAATCAGTGCATTGAGATACAGTTTTCAAATAATTTGCATTCGAAAGATACTTTTTTGCCTATTCGACGCGAACGGTATAAAAAATGAAATTGTGCGATGTTTAGAAATCAAAAAGAAGAAAAAAAAATGCCCTAAAAACGAGATTTACTGGTCAGCTCGTTGCCACAGTCAATATGATATCAGCGTTAGTCAGTTATATTTTTGCTTTTTAAGAAAGATTACTTTACTTCTCAAGGTTTGGTTATTTTAGTATCTTATTTGAAAACACTTCTTTCAAAATACCTTTACTTCAGTTGCTAACCTAAAAAGCTCCCCCTATAAACAAAACATTTCGAAATTCACATTCTTTATTAATACTCAGAAATCATGTAATATAGATGGGTAAACTGTAATAATGGAAAAAAGAAAAAAAACCCTTAGCCCTTAAACTACAGAAACGATGTTATATAGATCAAAGCAGGCGAACCTATGACATGCGTATACCAGAACTCGCACGCTGCAGAATCTTTTCGGTGGCATGGATTGAGGTTCTAAATTTAAGATATAGTCACAAAATACAAGAATTTAAGTAAGCTGAGATAGTCCAAAATCAAATGATCGTAAATTGAAGCATTTTAATTGCAGGTATTTGATTTCCAATCTAGTTTAATATGGGCTAAAAAAAATTATCAAACTGAGACATAGATTTGAAAAACTATCAAAAAGGAAGGGTATATAATTTATATTTAAGTAAAAATTTCCCTGCTAAAAGGATGACAATTTGGAATTTGATTCCACAGCTAATTGGAAATTGTACGTCAAACGTGAAAAATGAGGTGTGTTCGTACTATAACTAATTTTACAAATATTCAGATCTTGGTGCAATAGCTGTTGCATTCTTAAGCAAAAATGCGTGAATACAAAATTTATTTTATGTGCAGATTTTCATAGTATAGATATTAATTTTATTTTATGAAATTAAGTTTCAATACACTTATTACAAACAATTAATTACAATTCTGTTACATTAAAATTGTACTATGCGCAAATATCCAATACAACACAAAGTAAAAAAATCATTGCTATTATTTCCTTGAAAAAATGAATTATATCGTTTGGTATTATGATGTAATTAATTTCCGTAATAAAATAAGTACATTTTAAGTGGGCAACATTTTACCTTTTGTTGACATTTACTAAAAATTCCAATGGGAAACTCAAGCCTAGCTTTGAAAATTTCAGTACTTGAAATCCATATTTGGAGTCTTTTTCCATTTAATATCTATTTCTCCGGAAACATCTATCCAAAAAACTGTCGGTGGATTATAGAATTGCTATAATTAAACAATTGTAGTATACAAATTCGGTTTTTAAATTCAGTAATACAGAAATAATATGACTCCATCTTAAATAGGACGTTATCACCATGGCAACCTAGAATCATTACCTATCATGGGATACCATTGAATTAATTACGTATGATAGATTTAATAGAATGAAGAAAACTTATATTAATATATTTTTAAGTTTTGATTCGATTTTCATAAAATTTGAAATGACTCGACAAAATTCTGCAACGATTATATATATTAAATTATTAAATTTCAAACCATTCGGTTGGGTAGTTTTTTTGCTGTTATATGCGGATAGACGGACAGACGGACGGACCAGACGACGACTATAGGTGCAACGTATTTATATAATTACGAACGCACCTAAAAGGCTGACATTTGCCATAAAAAAGGAAGAAAGAAAAAAAAAGTATGTCTACGGGTCACTATTTTTGCAAATGAATAATGTTATAAAATCTCGAAAAGCAACCGCTTGTCACATGACACCTATTCAACTTTACATTCTCTAAAAAATAACTGTAAGTGTGTAACTGATATTAATTATTTTTCATCCAAAGGTGCAGAAATCTCATTTAATTCCATTATTTTTGTATTACTTTCAAAATATCTGTTACCATAGGCACCGACTTAACGGGGTCGATAGGGGCAAACTTCCACCATTAATTTTAAAATGTTGTTTTCGTGTTAATAAATCACAGTGATTTAGGACAGTCGTTCTGGACAAAAAATCTTTTCAAAATTAGTGGTTTAAGTATGCCTGATTGGGAACAGATGCCGCAGGCGCACCGAGATTGGTGCGATTTTTTATTTTATTAATTTATTTATTTTGCGCCAGTTTGGCGGGAAAATCCCATTTACGAATACCTGATAGGCCTAACGTGCGAAAACAGCATGTTAGTTTTATTTTATTGTGAAACAGTTTATTTTATTATGAAACACACATAATTTTATTATAAAACATACACAATTTATTATGAAACACACACAATGTTTAATTTATTATGAAACATTACACAATGTTTAATTTATTATAAAACACACACTGTGTTTAATTTAATATTAAAACACACGCTAAAACATATACAGTGCTAAGAATACAACTAACTCAGTTACACTGAAAAAAAAAATATTTTACAGTATATTACTAGCAGTTGGAATGCTAGTATTATACTGTAAAATCAGCATTTTTTTTTTTTTTCAGTGTATTTAATACCGGAGGACTTCGATTGATACACACAATTTGGTACACCGGACTGCCACGCCAGGCAAAAAATCGCCATTTTGGTGCCAAAAAAGAGACCCCGCTGCGTCTGCGACATCTGTAACCCTGATTGCCTATTTAGCACTCGTTAAGTCGGCGCCTATATCTGTTACTATAATATTGCAGTATAAAACTGTGTTACTCAATAATAATAATATATAACAATAATAATAATATATAACAATAATAATAATATACATGCTACTCATATTTTTAAAATCCTAATAAAATTGTTCAAGTAATTTTGATTCATTGCTTTTTTATTCTCTAAACTTTTTTAAGCTGACACGTCATGTTTACAAAAAATATTTCTTTAAACAATTCTGCACTCAGCTATGAAAAGGTTCGCCATCCCTGTTTAGACTACCTTAAATTGCACTAACCGTTTAAACGCGCTAGTTTCAAACATAAACATTTCCATTCTCTTTTTCACATACATACATACACAACAATGATATTTTGGGTCTTTTTACTATATATATATTTTTTTTTAACTTTGGGCAAATATTTTCGAAAACCTTGTATATCATATTTCATTTAAAATAAATTGCTTTTTAAGTGAAACTTATTTGAATAAATAAACTTTTGAAACAATAACTCTTTCTTATTTTGAATTCTCTGTATTTTATTTTCCGACAAATGTTAATCGTGAATTATAATTTTGAATTACTTCCTTTATTCCCTATTCTCTGTTTTTTAATTGCATAACGGACAAGATGCCTGTGTAATACAATTATACAACTGCAGTGACAAAAAGTAATTAACTTTGTCACATAGTATGTTGAGTACATCCTTTTTGAGACATAAACGGCGACAAGAGAGGACAGAGACGGACCATTGCCCCATCCTGAATTTTTAAATTTCATTAACTACATTTTCTTTTTCTCTGGTGATTTTAGAAGAAAAAAAACAGGAGCAAAATGGGATTTAAACACTAAGAAAAACAAGTGGGAAGTGTAATCGAAGATCGCACAAAGTGTTTCGTTTAATATTCCTTTCAAAATACTTTTTCTTTCTTTAATAAATCCAAATAAATTTCATTTAAAATAAATAAATAAAAATTTAACAAAACAAAGACTATTGGGAAAATGCAGAGGGATAGCGGGGCAGTATTCGGACTCCACCATAACCATACCTCGTACTATAAGACATTTAAAAATTTTATTAATTTAGCCCTCCCTAAAATATCCCCCTCTTATAGCAGACCTATTTGCCCCACCCTACTATAACATATCTTCCACACGCTAGCTATTTCACCCACCTACTATAGTATGATCTCGGCAGCAGCCGGTGTTACCACCGTCATCGGCGCCACCACCTGTTGCAGACGCAGAAGTCCCATTCCATATCTACTGACTTCCCGTTTGGTATCCGAAGGTAGAATAAACCGAAATATCCAAATATGATGCCAACTTTAGGTGTTAGCATTGAAATTTTTAAAGTTTGGTACAATTTCTATTTGTAGACCATCCCCTAAGCAAAAATTAAGTATTGCTTTAACTCTTGTTTAGATTGATGTCTGAACTAAAGGTATTTTTAGGAAATTAAAGTTGAAGACCACGTTTTTTGCTTTATAAGACTATTTCTCATCGGACGTCAATTTTTGAATTCGGCTTTTTTTCATATCTGATAATTTGCATCTATCCTTTTTGTAATTTTAACATTTTTGTAACGATTTCATGCATTTCTATTGCCTATTCAAAGAAAAATTCTTCTAAAGTTACAGAATTTCATTAAAAATGCTTAAAAAATTCTTCTAAAGTTACAGAATTTCGTTAAAAACGGTTAAAAGAGTAAAGTGCGTACATCATTTGGTCCATTCTCAACCGAAAGCAACAACCGTTTTCCCAATGGTTTAAAATAAAATAAAAAAGTCATGTTTTTTATAAAGTAAAACTTTACCGGTCTATTTTTCTCGTTTTTTCGAATATCTGAATCGGCCCGATACCGCTATTATTCTCTGTCATAATAATATCTGTCATATGAACTAAATGCGATATTTAAAAAAAAAAAATCAATTTCAAAAATAAACATGTTGTATAAAGACCTTCAAAATGTTAAAATATGCCAATATTTCCATAATCGGGTTTTAATCATGATTCAATACGTTCCTCAAACTCATATGACGTTATAATCACTTGCTGACGTCATATCTACTCGCTTTCTCTATTACTCATATTGATACTCTCTTTGTATTATTCTCAAACATTTGATAATGTGCGTTAAATTTCCAATATGACATCAGATTAATTTTCTTTTTAATTGTCTAATGACGTCATATTAAGTTGCTTTCTGTATTTACACATACTCATACTCCTTGTATTATTGAGAAATGTTTGAAAATTTCCGTTTTATTACCAATATGACGTAATATTAATCTTTTTTTCAATTATATATCTTGTTATATATACGAATTGTATATCTTTTTTTCAATTGGTGAAACTTTTTATTTCAATTTCGTTTTCACGTGGAAATCTTTCAATAGAAAATTAATTATTGTAGAAAGAATTTTTTTGTGGATTTTTAATTGTTGGCAACTGCTAAACGAAAAATGTTTAAATTTAATAAGAAAAGGTTGTCAGATTTTTGGTTTTTTATCTCTATCTATTAAAATAATACGATTTTTTCAAATTTTATGATTTTGAGCTTCACAGTAGGTATTCAGATATAAGTACACAAAATTTCATGTCTATAAGTTATATAGCTTCTAAGAACCGGCTCTGTGACGGACAGACAACGAAGCGGGAGTAATAGGGTTTCGTGAGATGAACGAAACCCTAAAAAATAATTATGAATTTTTTGACAGTGAACTAACTCCCTGAAACCCCCGAAATTTTAGTTCTTTTTTTTTTTCTTTTTCATTTTATTTTTTTGTGTTTAAAAGTTACCTTAAGCGAAAAGGGATAGAAGGGGGGTGGGGGGAGTTCTCCTAACGAAAATAAAAGTATTGTTCCAATTCTCCATTTTGAAAAATGCCTGGTAGAACTTATTTTTGAATATTATTTGAGATTAATTTATTTGAATATTATTTGAGAATGAATTTGATATTAATATTTCTTAATTGTTACATTTTTGCATGCTTTTTACGATGATATGTTTCAAAATTGTCTTGAACGAGGAGTTCTGATTTAAAAAAAAAATAATTTAGTTTATTTCATGTTTATGTATTCCCTTTTGAAAAATACAGCACATCTCATCCAAAATCTTACCCCAAGCTGGATTCTGTTCAGCCGGCGCCCATATTTTGAGATAATCAAATATTGCTACACTTTTTGGACACTTTTAGAGACAAAATTCATGAACTTAATCTAATTTATCCGTTTGCCAACAATTAAATTCAGAGCTCCTAGCGTAAACATATAAATTATGCCCTTACGAGCGATATGACGCCCAAAAGAAGCGTGGGCGTGTCGCTTTTCGATGATCACTGAATTCGTCACCAGCACGCGGCAGAATGACACATTCGGAGATTGACACTCGAAGAAAATGCTTCTCCTTTTTTTTCCCTTTTAATGAAATTTAATACAGCTTTTCATCCCCAGATAAGGTCCAACTTGTAAAGCAAAACACACCCCACAATATGACAAATATATCACCTCTGTCCTTGCATTTATGAATAATTATGAATAAAAATGTAAAACCTTCAAGTAACTAATAATCCCAACAATATATTATTTTTTTATTACTTCCTGTTTGTAAACACCCTAATAAATGTGTTACAATATGTAAAATTAAAACTTTATAATGGTTCTTTTTATCGTTGTTACTTTTTGCTTCCTGATCATAGGCGCCGACTTCACGCTAGCGAAAAAGGCAAACAAGCATATTTAAACCACTAATTTTAGAAAAGTTCTTTTTTTTTTTGTCTTAATTAATCACTTGGATTTATTAAGACAAAAAAGAAATTTACATTAATGGTGGAAGTTTGCCTGTTTGTCCCCGTCGCCCCTGCTAATTCGGCGCCTATACGCGCATGATACGAAAATAATCCAAACGAGTTCTGGGACATTACAGTAAAAGATATATAAAACAGTCAATATTTGGAATTAAAAAAAATATATATATATATATATTTAAAAAAAAATGAAAACCTGGCAGATTTTTTCTGTTCAGAAAATCAGGGTCGAAATCCAAAACCGAAATTTTCCGAACCCGAGCGATTCCGCCTTAGTATGTTAGTATGTTTTACCGTATCTCTATGAGTTTATATATCATTTATTTAATATTCTAAAAACATCAATAATTTCAGGCCTAAATTTTAGGGGGTCCTCAAAGATAAAGGAAAGGATGTTTCTTTAGACTGGGATTCATTTATTCATCTACTTTATTCCATTTATTCATAATACAGTACAGGTTGTCTTACTCCAAGTCGAACTTGAAATTTTGTTTATAACTTCATCAACGAGGAAGATATTTCCTCAAAATTTTCAGCAGACTTGCCTTGCTTTGTCACAAGGAATTTGTCGTCGCGTTTTACACACGTCCGTTGAAATTTTCGACGAAATATCTTAATCACTGTTAGAGTCAGGGCTTAATTTCTAACAAAAAAAGTACCGGAGCCCTAATATTCTGCAGTACTAATAACCGTAGCGTGCCCCCTACCCCCTTCCACCGTCACTCCAATCTGCATATTTATATTTCATACATTATATGTATTTGCAAAATTTAAAGCAATTTTTTTCTTTAGCAAAACAAAAATTTTAAATATATCTATCTGCATTTACTTAGCTGCCAATTATTCCACTTTTTAGCTATCACTCCGGCCGAATAGAAATCTTATGTTAATTAATGTTAATTAATCGCAGAATTCTGTGATTAAATAAAGTAAGGATTGTGATTCGGAAATAGTGTTAACACACACACACACACACACACACACACACAAAAAAAAAAAAAAAGAATAGTTCGCAGCTATGCATTTTTATGAAAAAATGTTTTTCAAAAATTAATCTTTATATGCTGAAGAATCGAACAAAGATATGAACTTCGATATGGGAGGAAAAAGAAAGGGTACACTGCAAAAAATAATTGTTGATTTTACAGTATAAAACTGGCACCCCAGCTGCCAGTATTATACCGTAAAATTAACAGTATTAAACCGTAAAATAAGCAGTAATACGCTGCCGCGCAAGCAGTAATACGCTACCGCGCAATTATTTTTTGCAGTGTAGGCTTCGGTTTTTCGGAAGCGCTTGCACTGGTCTCCAGTGAATTCCGACCAATATTTAAATATTTACTAAAAGCGAGAAGTACCGGAGCCGGGCTCCGGTGGGCTCCGGCGCAATTTAAGCCCTGGTTAGAGTTATTATAAAAATATTTCTCTCTATATTTTTATTTGATTAAATGGATTGACGCTCTGGTTTCCTAAACACAAAATATCTGTCTTGGTGTGTACTACCACCTCTTAAAATTCGTCCCTCTCCTTTTTTAGGTGCGTTCGTAATTATATAAATACGTAGCACCTATTGTCGTCGCTTGGTCCGTCCGTCCGTCTGTCTGTCTGTCCGTCCGTCCGCATATAACAACGCAAAAACTACCCAACCGAATGGTTTGCAATTTAAAATATATTATCTTTGCAGAATTTTGTCGAGACATTTCAAATTTTATTAAAATCGAATCAAAACTTTAGGAGATATTAATAAAAATATTTATTAAGAAATTTGATTTTTTTTTTTTTTTTTTTAAATCGGTGCTTTCTTGCTATAACTTCTGAAGTTTAATCGTCACGCGACCGAGATACTTATTTTATTACAGAAATTAATCTGCAGACGATATTTCATTTCACAAAATTAAAAATCAGAAAAGATCTGAATATTTATGTAACTAGTTATAGTACGAACGCACCTCATTTGTCACGTTTGATGTACAATTTCCAACTTGTTAACACTTTCCAACATATTTGAAAAGTGTTCATGAATTCGGTTTGTCTGGCCGTGCTCTAATAACTGGTGTGAATATACTCGAATTGCCATGTAATTGAGGTTTACTAGGGTATATTCGGTATTGAAAATGAAATGTGTACCATTTATGGTTAGTTTACAAGGACACTCAAAAGTATTCGGTTATATTACGGGCAATGGGGAGGAGGGGGGTCGTTTTCAATGCATTTTAGTGGTCTTACCCTATTTCAGACATAATGAAATTGATATACATCAGTCAGGTGGACGACAGTATGTTTTTTATAGATTATAGAATAAGTATCAAGTATAGTTCGCTTACAGGAACACTCAAAGTTATTCTGTTACATTACGGTCAATAGGGAAAAATCGTTTTTAGCGAATTTTAATGATGTTACGCTATTTTAAACATAATGCAATTGATATGCATCACTGAGGTGGATGGCAACATGCTTTCTGGAGTATGCAGTAAGTAACAATTGCAGTTTGCTTACAGGAACACTGAAAATTATTCTGTTACATTACGGTCAATAGGGAAAAATCGTTTTTAGCGAATTTTAATGATGTTACGCTATTTTAAACATAATGCAATTGATATGCATCACTGAGGTGGATGGCAACATGCTTTCTGGAGTATGCAGTAAGTAACAATTGCAGTTTGCTTACAGGAACACTGAAAATTATTCTGTTACATTACGGTCAATAGGGAAAAATCGTTTTTAGCGAATTTTAATGATGTTACGCTATTTTAAACATAATGAAATTGATATACATCACTGAGGTGGATGGCAACATGTTTTATATCGATTATTGAGTACGTAGAATTAATCGTTTATTTACAGAGGCACTCAAAAAAATTCAGTTACAGGACTGACTATGAGACATAACTGCGTGATGTGCGTTTTCAGCTCTGATATGCATTTAAAAAAATTAACTAATTATTTACTGCGTTGTGTTTGTTTTAAATACTTATTTAGATATCTCATTTCATTCTATGAACAAAAATGAAATTTTTAAACACTATTCCGATAGTGTTGGAAAGTGTTTCATAACCTATACCGTCATGCAGAATTTTTCGTTATTGTTTAATTAATTATGCTATATGTATTTAAATACAGCTGAAAAGTGAGCATTGCCTAAGCCCGACTATGACTTCGGAAGGGCCTTGGGTACAGACTTGATACCACCACCCACCCACGTATATACTAGATTGTAGTAAAGGGAAATAATTTACATGCGTGTATCGTTAACCCTTTCCAACACAGTGGTCCCACTCAGGGCACACCTAATTTTAATTCCAAACTTGCATTTGGCACCAAGAATATTTTAATAAAATTTTGTTTCTACAATGAAAGCTTAAAATAAGGAGTTCAACAAGCACATCTTCGCCAGGCGAAGAGCAGGCGAATTCTCGCCCCGTTGCCAGGTATCAACTCGTTAAGCTAGGCAAAAGCCTTGCAGGTAGGGGCCTGGTCAGCGTTCTAAAAAAAAAAAATCTACAGATTTGCACCACTTAAGATTTAGCCACTCCTAAATATGGCAGTGCTAAGCCCATGCCCATATCTTAATCGGACTCTGGACATTGTACTAGCACCAATTGGGCCTTTAAATTTTGACAACAGAAATATTTGGAAATAACATACGTCAAATCAGCAATAATCACAATGAGCGATGACAATTTCACGCAGATAACAAAACAAAACAAAAATAATAATCATGATAATTAAATTTTAAGAAAGTTGGAATAAAAAAAAAAAAAAATTAGATACTCAGATACGAATGGATATTTTCCCACGGATAAATGAAGATTTCTGAATTTTAGATCATATTATGGTGGTGGAGATAATTCGTGCTGTCGTACTGGACCGGAGGTCGATCCCGTCATATCAAGGATCGAATATGATAGAAAAAGGATAAGGGGACTGGGACAACGCCCTGATTATCTCAATGGACGATAATAATGTTGAGACGTAAGTTTTTAAAGAGAAACATAAACATTACACATTCCAGTATAAAGCCGGCACGACTTCGTTTAAAGTACACGATGACAGAAGATTCGATAAAACGTTCCGCGCCAATAAATAACGTTTGTGATAAAATAGCAGCATTAGTGAAAGTTTGCATCATTGCATAATTTCAATGGCCCCCCTTTTTAAGATTCTTATTATAATTATCTCGCAATAAATATTTATACACAAATACATACATCTGTATACATATGAAACATAATATAAATGCGCTTTAAATACAAATCCTCTACACCACACAAGGGTGAATCTTTCTGCCTTGCTTTTTATGTTGATGTGTTTAAAAACTGTCTTGCACAGGCATTTGTGACAAATATTTTTTAGTTTAGCTTATTTCATGTATATATTCTCCATTTTGAAAAATATGGCCTTAGCAATGAACTATTCCAAAATTTTGCCTCTTCCTGGATTTTGTTCTGCGGGCACCGATGAGTGCCTGTCGCAAAGCATGCATTGAGCATGGTCGTGGATTCATTCCTTATGTCACATTTCCGCTATTATGTACAGGATTACTCTTTTGCAAACTGGTACTACTGTGCATAATAAATTGTCCTTTCAAAGAGTATTCAAAAATGTCTTCATTAAGAAATGCGATCCACCTGTTTCGAAATCAAAAAAAATCCCTGACGGCTCGGCCTACAGGCACAGGTAGATTTCGAAGACGCAGACCGTGGGGCGCCTGTTTGTCGGGAATTGCGGAAGAAATGACCTTTTTGCGATGATGCTGCAGTTGGAACCGCCTACTTCGAAACCAAACTTGTTTGCAGGCGGAGCCAGCAAGGATTTTTTTTTTTTGCTATAAGAGTTGGTCCTATAAAAAACATGTCAATATAAAAGTTTTAGATAATATTAAGAGGATTTATAATAAATTTAAGCGAATTTGAAATCTTAGGAATTGACGAAGTTATTAATTTTTTTCTTCTAACCCCCCCCCCCCCCCCCTTAAGGCAATTTTTAATTATATCAAAAATCTGTCATACATAAGTTTTTGGCCCTGTTCCTAGAAGTAATAATAACTTTAAACGGATTCGATACGTATCATAATTAAGAAATTATGGGTTTTTTTTTCTGTTTTCACAACCCCCCCCCCCCCTCCTTGGTTCGATTTTGCCCATTAACGAACTTGACCAAGATTTTATGCCCCTTGATTTTATGTATAACAGTTTCGAAAAGATGCGGGAGTTGGAACCGCCTACTTCGAAAAATAACTTGTTTGCAGGCGGAGCCGGCAGGGATTTTTTTTGTTTTTAATTTTTTTTTTGCTATAACGCTTGGTCCTATAAAACACTTGTCAATATAAAAGTTTTAGATAATACTAATAGGATTAATAATAAATTTACGCGGATTTGATATCTTGTGAATTGACGAAGCTATGATTTTTTTTCTTCTAAAACCCCCCTTTTTCCCCCCCTTGGGGCCATTTTTAATTATATCAAAAATCTGTCATACATAAATTTTCGGCCCTTTTCCTAGAAGTAATAATAACTTTAAACGGATTCGATACGTATAATAATAAAGAAATTATGAGGGTTTTTCTGTTTTCACAAAAAGCCCCCCCATTTCCCCCCCCCTTGGTTCGATTTTGCCCATTAACGAACTTGACCGAGATTTTATGACCCTTGATTTTATTCATTTTTTCGTCCTACATTTCTAACTTTGTCAAGCATTTTCTAGCATAATTTATAAATGTTTATGAATTCAGATTAAAGCTCGTCAAAATTTATATATGTTAATTAAGTTTATTTAATATAACATATTTCCTATATAAAATATTGTGTGTAGATTTTACATGATAGTTCTTTTACAGGCAACAGTAAAGAGTTCGAATTCACTTACTTTCTATAAACGATATAATTGTATTTTAATAACATAAACACTTCAAGCTCGTCGAAATTCAATATGTTCCTTATGCGTGATGTGTAAGCATCTACAGTACTTAAACAACGATCACACAAAAGAGTTCGAATACGTTACCGTTACCCTCTATAGGCGTTATTGTTTTCGTTTGAAATGCGTTTTTTTTTTTTTTTCAATTGAACAAAATTTTAATGTGGTGTGTGTCGAGTATGACATCTCTAATTTTTATTGGGTTTAAGACCAGACAAATTAATTCGAATACACCTGTAAAATGAGAAATTTATATAATAAAAGTTGCTAAATTTTCCATAATCTATGTATAACGCATGATCTTTCTTTCTTTTTAGATTGCTGACAGAAGAAGATAAAAGGCCTTTCGTAGAGGAGGCCGAGAGGCTCCGCCTGATCCATAAACGCGAGCATCCAGATTACAAGTACCAGCCTAGGAGGAAGAAAGGATCTATGCCTTCCAGGCAAGAAAGAACTCATAGTCAGCCCGCTGGACAGGCTGCCATCGTATTCCGGTGAGACTTCCTTTTCTTTTTAATCGGAATATTGTGTAATCAAACCAAAAAGCTAATTTGTTATGATGACTACGAGGCATCATATAGGCAGAAGTGCGACTGAGGGGATATTGAACGATTAAAAGCAGGTCACACTCAGACTTGGGTGGACAGATAGGTAAATGGGACAATGGGAGTGCTCCTGTGACTCAGATTTTGGAACAATTTCGAGCCA
The DNA here is from genome assembly GCA_963931845.1 of Maratus michaelseni. Classification (NCBI taxonomy): domain Eukaryota; kingdom Metazoa; phylum Arthropoda; class Arachnida; order Araneae; family Salticidae; genus Maratus; species Maratus michaelseni. The sequence continues at coordinate 323,855,267 of OZ007592.1, read as the reverse complement.
CATAATTCGATCTCCTGGAGATTCAAAAGCGCCGTCATTAAGTCAAGTACCGATGATCAATACTTGCCCTTACAAGCACGAAGAGGTAGTAGAACGCCAAATGCAAAACAATTTAGGTCTTTACTTGCTGCAATCACCGAAAGGATGGTGACGACATCTTGTTACGCGCAAAAGATTTCATGAAGATGTGGCTTGTACACGAGGTGAACAGACATTTGTATGCAGCATCACATGTTTGTGTGTGTGAGGAGGGGGAGGGGGGTTATTAGGCATTTCCATTCGTTCAATAGATTGTACATCAATGGATGCCTATTTTCTTTACGAATGAGTCCAGGCAAAGCGATAGTTATATGTTATTTAATTTGCGGAGAATCTGAAACCCACTACCATCAGTCAAAGAGTATCATGCAGAGAGAGCAGTGCTTGTGCTTGAGGCGGTATCTCTCTTTGGGTAAGCGCACAGACCTCAAGATCTTTCCACTTTCTGCTAGAAATGGCATCCTTGATGCTTATGTGCACACATATGCCAGTGCAGTAGGGGATAATTTCATCCTAGAAGATGATGAGAATGCTAGATCCTACGGGCCTCGTATTGTGGATGATTACTTTCTGTAGTAAGAAGTCCTCCATTGAGTGGCCAGTGCGATCTCTGAACCTAAATGCCATCGTGAATGTTCGGAATGCTCTCCGTGGCATAGGTAGCCTTTCTTTTCAGAAAGGATATACATTATACAACTTTCCATTTGAATAAAAATCACTTAAGTTTCAAAAGTTTTAATATTTTTTTAAACAAAAGAAACTTTTCTCAGCTAAATACATTGTAACTGAAATTGTTTTAAATTTTAAGTAAATAGTTAATTGATGATATTTAAGACATTAAATAACTATACCTCAAAACAATAGCCTGCATGTTTTAAAATAGTAAAGACTGCCTGATAAAGTTTGTCAGTCTAGTTGTTGATGATTTAAAATAAATGCTATGCAAGTGTCACAAGCCTGGACAGTTAGTTGAAAGATGATGATTAGTGAGGACACATGGGTGCATCCACAGGAATAAAAAAGATGTTTAAGGGATTCTTCAAAGCCCAATTCGCAGACGAGTCTGTAGAACATCAGTTTCTCTTGGATAATTCAAAGGAACTCAAAACTGAATGAAAAGGAACCTACGATTAAGTCGTAGTTGTAGGTTTAATACGATGCAATTTGTTACTATATTCTATATCTCAACTTTTCTGCCTCTTATTAAGAATAAATGTTTATTAGATTTTTAACATCTGTGAATGGAACCTGGTGATATTAGGAGAGCACGTTTTGCCGCCTCCCCTGCTTTCTATTTCATTCCATCTGTGTCTTCTGTCTTGGCACCAAAAGAATATATTAAAAATTTGGAATCATAAAAAAATTCTAGATTTAAAATTTTTAAATGTCTGATTTTATTTAACAAGCAGTAGAAGTTCCATACTTGATATGATTGCAAGGATTTTTATAGCAATTAATGTCAGAATGGCTGTATTTAGCTACAAAATAAAAAAAATCATAGCTAAGACAAACAAAATACATCACAGTTTTTTGTTTTAAGGAACTTGGTTTTTAAAAAACTTATTTATATATACAGGGTGTCGCTGTACTCATGGTTCAAATTTTAAGATAGTGATAGAACATGCCTAAACAAGCTCAAAATACCCTACAATGCATGATCGCATCTCAAGCATTGAAAGGTTACAGGGCACTTTCTGATTGTGGAGAGTACCCTGTTTACTACACAATTAGGACTTTCTCTTGAGCTATTTATTTCTTCTTCTAATTTTCATGCATATTAGCATCCCAACTAGTAACACTATTCCGCAAAAAATAAAATCATTTGTTAGATATTGTGTAGAAAACATGGTTCTCTCCACAGTCAGAAAGCGCCCTGTAGCGCTTCACTGCTTCAGTTACGACCATACATTATCTGGTGTTTTGAGCTTGTCTAGGAATGTTCTATCACCTCTTAAAAGTTTTTCTCAGGAGTTCGGGGACAACTTGTAGAGAGATATGAAATTACTACAATTAAAGAATTTAGGAACAATTAAGTATAGGGCCAGCCCGGTTCGAATCTGCTGAAAAAATTATGTCTGGCCGGGCTCAGACATGATGGAACTTTCCGATACAGATCTCTACGCTGGACATGTTAAATTTCTGTATTGATGTTGTCAAACTAGCATCTGCTCGTGCTAGTTTGACACCAATAATAGCAAATTTATAACTTATCCTCCAACCAGCCAGAGTAACCATTGAAAATTGTTCATATTTTGCCGGCAGCTTAGTCTAAACCTTTTAAATCTGTTATATCGAGCCAGCCTTCCCGTTTTTTTTTTTCCCGGCTTGGCTGGCCCGTTATTTTTATTTATTATTATCGGTATGGCCCGTTAAAAAAATTTTTTTGTTCTTCCGACCCGGCCCGTTTGAAAGTTTGTCATTTTGACGACCCGGGCTCGTGCAGATCTCTACCAAATTGATGCTTTCGATTAGTTAGTTTTATGCATGTGTTAATTTTTAAATTTTCATTTTTTTTTAATGCCATTTTAAGTCTCAGAAAGGTGCTGTACAGCTTAGCCCACCTTCATTAAAATCCATATGTAACTTGCAACTAATTGAGATATCACTATTTCCCCTTAAATTATGAAAATCAGTGCATTTATATTGTAAATTATTCTCTGCAGAAAGCAATTTTTCTCCCAAATAGAAAACCCAATTCATTAAATTCAATTTGATATTTAAAATAAATACATTTCCCTCCAAAAAATCTGCATGAGAACTGTGAAGAAGTATGAAGTTTGAAAGCGTATTGATCTATATGTTTTGCCTCATCGGAAATCTTTCCGTTGCATAAGTTTAATTTCTATTCAAAACATTTTTTACTTTTTACGCACATATATCCTAAATTAAATTCTCAAGAAACTAATGATTCAAAGAATTACATGGATCGGTTCTTGAATATAAATTATGCAAATCTTTGATCATTTCATATTATAAAATGCAGCAGAAAATTCGATAGTTAACAAATTTTTAAAAGCATACCCCTGTCATGCGATGATATTCATAAGCTAATGTTAAACCGTTGGAGGTATTTGCAAATTCTCCGTTTGCATTTCAATATTTTAAAAGGTTCTTATTGTACAGGATTTTTGAGGTCGGTGCTTAACATGACAGTTTTTTAATTTTTCGATTTTAATTGCTGTTTCATTTTGAGGACATTTTAGATTTTGGAACCAAATTCACAAATACAATTTACTTATAAAATGACTTTTTCAATCCGATTTTTTTTTTTCCATTTTTCTTAAAAGTGTTTTTGTTTCCAGATCCCTCAAATACAGTGATTCCGATTCCAGTTCTTCAAAGACAGATCCAGGAACTCACTCTTCTCCACCACCCACACCACCTTGCAGCCCACCACTTGAAGCCCTTGAAAAGAGACCAACAGGTGAGTGACAGCTATGACTGTTATTTTTTTTGGAATTAGAAAAATACCATCAAACTTCATTAAGAAGCTAATTCACTCACGCGAAAACACCCACTCGCTAATGTTAATCCTATGGGACAGTTTTTTTAAAATATCTCGTTTGCATTTCAATATTTTTAAAAGATTTTTTTTTTTTACATTGGATAGCTGATGTCGATCTTTATGATTGCCGCTTCTTACTTTTCAATTTTGTTTGCAGATTTTTATCTTTATTTATTTTTTTAATGGGGATACTTTCACTTTCAAAGCCCATTTTAAAAGTGAAAGTATCCTCCTAAAAAAATTTTTTTTTTTAAACCGCAAACAAAATTGAAAAAGCAAAAAGAGGCAATCGGAAAGATTGACCTCAGCTATCCAATATACAAAAAACATAGTTTAAAAATACTGAAATGGAAACGAGATATTTTAAAAGAACTGTCCCATAGAATTAACATTAGCAAGCGGGTGTTTTCGCATGAGTGTTGTAGCCCCTTAAAACATCACGCACTTGGGACCTGACAATTGTGATACTTTAAGCAGGATGACTGTACTTTATTTATTGTATGTAGTTAAATTGGTCTTATTCATTTTTCAGGAGTCTGGCATTAGTTTGCTTTATTAATAGAGATAATTTTTTGTTACAATACCTTAAATGAGAAAAAAAAACATTAAAGGAGAAGATTCTTATTACTCCTGTGTATGTAAAACCTTCTGGACAGAATCACAAAGAACTGGAACAAATATCTTTTTTAGACAGTTTTCCGTCTTAGCAGATACACCATCTATTTCAATTGTATTTATTCTGTCCGCTAGAACAATAAAAAGTTCGGTTTTAGGCAGGATTCCCTAATAGACAAGTTTTGTTTAATGTAGTCATACATCTGCAATACCATTAGAAAGTTTCACCCCTCCACACACACCCACTAAATTAAACTGTTCTAGAACTAGTACAGTGAATGGAGTGCAGTTACCATGTTAAATAAGCTTTTTTTTTATGCTCAATTAATTATTAAAACTTTAAAAAATTTTGCTAGCTGGATGCAGTACCAGGACTTACACTTTTCATTTTAAAGGCCTACATGAGTAATGAACATAATAAAAATTGTATATTTTCTGTATTTTCACCAGTTTTATTTTTTTTCTTTTCAACTGACCTGAATTTTCTTTTGTACTAGATTCCATTGAACAACCCAATCCAATAGATTTTAGCTACGTAGATGTTGGCCAGTTGACACGAGATGCCATGACTCTGGATGAATCAGAGTTGGACCAGTACTTACCTTGGTCGAATGTCCTGACTCCATCCGTACTGGACGATTCCCATTATGGACCTCATCCTCCTAACACTGCCTCCTATGTAGGTGTAACAACAGAGGAGCAATGGACTTGTTTTTAAACAAACTCCCTTATCAAAAGACAGTACCGGTGAACACTTAGGAATCAAACTGTGTTATTGAAAGCTGCTCTGTAGTTTTACATTTTTACTTTATTCAAACAAACAAAAAAAAATTCTAAGATTTTATCAACTAATTTTTTAATGCTGTGATGTAGTCAAGCAAGTGGCGGATTTTTCCTATTACAAATTTCTAACCATTTTCAAAAGAAATTATTTTTATTAAAATGTAATGCAGTTTAATAAAAATAATTTCTAATTTGATAAAATTTAATTTTTCTTTAAATATGTATACAATGAATCTTTTGTAACTTAAATTTGTAAAATTCCTGCAAACACCGATTGATTGTGAATGTTTTTATTAAATAAAATAACCTATATGCACTTTTTAAAATAAAAATAGATCAGCCTGGAGCTGTTAAGTCTAATTCGAGGATTTATCTTTTGTTCTTGATACAATGCTCTTTTTTTTTCTTGTTTTGAAACATTTATTTATTAACAAGCATAGTATCTAGGACTTCAACTATTACTATTGAAATTTGAAAGTATTTGGTTCTTAAGTGTATACCTTTCAGTGTAAACTTACCAACAATGTAACTACTCATTCATTTGGTACATATCTATACATTGTCAGAAATCTCAAAGCAGCTGTGCTGCCAGAGAAAAAATATTTTTGTATTGTATTTTACAAAATAAATTGTGTCTTATAAAGATGAAGCATCAACTTAGTATTTAACATTTATATATATATATATATATCAGTTCACCTCCATTCAGTATTCATTTGCCTTTCCATTTGCAAGATAGTTAAGTCCCCTGAAACAATTTGCATGAAATTCATCAAATCCAATACAATTATTTAAATATTTCCAAAATATTTTATTTTTCTTCAAATCACACTTTGTACGAGCCATGAGTAGGATTAATGCAATTTAAGAGGTACAACAGAAAAAAAGCAGATTTCAACTTAACTCTTAAAATTTTATGGCATGACATGACTTTCAAATTTTATATAAAATAGCCTTAATGCAACTATTGATAATAATAGCAGAAGAGAAGAAGCAGAAATTTGGTAGGAGGACTCAAACGATTTATTAATTTATTGTTGCTACAAAGTAAGAAATAGGCTAGAAAAAATAAAGAGCTTTAAAGATTTTAAGCTTTGTTTACTGATAGAGACAAAGGGAAAGCAGTAATTTTAGCAGGACAGGAGGCACGAGACTAGGCGATGCACAACATTCTTGTTTTACTTTTGCAGTATATGTTGCGATTTGATTATTTATTGTTACTAAAAAGTGACAAATACAGTAAAAATTTAAAAACTAATTTTTTTTCCAAATAAATAAAATAAAATTTGTATGCTGGGGGAGGAGCAAAATGGACATTAGAGAAAACGAAGGTGTGGAAATTACAGAGGGGAGGGGTTGTTGGAATTTATCCCTTTAAGACCTGACCTACACAATTGTGTAGGTGATCCCAAGGAAAAAGAAAACAATTTCCTCTTTCCCTGCGATTTAAAGCCGAGCCTGCACTGCACAATTGTGTGGATCCTCCTTGACGTAACCTGACAAGGTATTTTTTTTTCTTTTTTCAATCAAATATGATACTATCAATTAGGTTTAAAAACCCAAGCTTTTAATTTCTACAAAACGCTTCAGGTCTTAAAGGGATATGGAAATTTTAAAACAGAAATCTGCTGAAATTCAGAAGAGTCCCTCAATAAGAATCTTATTTTGAAAAAGCATTTATGCAGTTTTTTGAATTTTTCTAACTTTTTTTAAGGGAAGATGGAAATTTTTTTGTAAAACTTTAGGAACATTGAAAATTAAGAATTTTAGGGATAATGTGAGCCCAGTATATATAATAAAATGTAATGAACGAACAGCTAGCAAAAATATTTATAATTTGGTGTGAAGAGTTTTCAGAAATTCGTATTCACCGAGGATTTAAAAAAAAAAAATAACCAGCAAATTGTAGCATACAATGTTGTTCCGTTGACCTTTGATGCACAGAATTTTTAAGCTTCAATGGACTCTGGCTAACATTTGAATATTCACTAAAATAAGGAATTACTAGAGCTAAGCTCTAGTGCAAATTAAGCACTGCCTATTAATAGTTTGACATCCCTAGACATTCTCCTTGTACTTAGCAACAATTTTTTTTTTTTTTTTTAATTGATGACTTGAATCACTGTGACTTTAATAGGCTCAAATTTTAATTAAAATGTGATTTTTCTTTCGTGTAAATTGGTTTTATGAGAAATCTTTAAGCAAAATTAGATACTTAAATTGGATGACTACATTACTATTGCAAATGTATAAAAAAAGTAAAATATAAAATAGGACAAAGTGTTTTAAAATTTGTAACAAAAATTTTACATTCTGAAAAATTATTATTACTATTGTTAAATTTATTTTCTTTTAAAAATCAAAAACAAAGAATCTCATACAGTAATTTTTAACAGGAACAAAATTTACATTGTTCTCCATTTTAGAAGCTAATAAAAATCTAACTGAATGTATTTTATATTAAATATGTTTTATACTGAATCATTATAGAATAGACTTTCCTTCGTGTTAATCTAATTTTGTTATACTACAGTTTGCCATCAAGGCACTATATGTGTATATATACATGATGTTTGTTGTATCCATTTTTTATATTTGTATTTTTTGTATTAAAGCCTGGAGCTTAATAAAATGAAACATTTTAAAGAATTTTGCTGGTGTTATTTATATTCTTCAAATTTTTTTGTCAAACCCATATAAGACTGCAAATAGAATTTGCAGTTGCCATATCAGAAAACCCACACCTCTCACAATGATAGTGTTTCAAAAACATTAAATTTTTAAAAAGCTGGAAATTGTACATTAAACGTGAAAAATGAGGTGCGTTTGTACTATAGCTAGTTTTATAAATATTCAGATCTTGGTACAATAGCTGTTGCACTCTTATGCAAAAATACATGAATACAAAATTTATTTTATCCGCAGATTTTCATATTATAGACATTAATTTTATTTTATGAAATTAAGTTCCAATACATTTTTACAAACAATTAATTACAATTCTGTTACATTAAAATCATACTATGCGCAAATATCCAATACAAGACAATGTAAAAAATTAGTTATTATTTCAGTGAATTGAATTATATCGTCTATTATTATATGATTAATTTTCATAATAAATTAAGTACATTTTAAGTTGGCAACATTTTATCTTTTGTTGACATTTACTGAAAATTCCAATGAGAAAATTAAGCCTAGCTTTGAAAATTTCAGAATTTGAAATCCATATTTAGACTCTTTTTCCAATTAATATCTATTTCTCTGAAAACATCTATCCAAAAAACTGTCAGTAGATCATAGGATTGCTATAATTAAACAATTTTAGTATACAAATCTTTATTATTAATGTTCGGAAACGTCTGTCTGTGTCAAGTAAAACTCTGCAACTGTAGCGAGTAGCAAAGCGCTTTTTGTTTCAAAAAATTCGGAAAAATCCCGGGATTGGTGATACTCAGTATCGAAGAAAGCGGCCCTCAATTAAGAACGTTATTAATTAACAAAGTCTCAAAAATTAGCGAAAAAGGAGCATATTTTCCAAAACAAAGAAACTATTTCAGTTTTGACTGGAAAGAGACCCTGCTGCAAGGCTCGCAACCCAACCAATCAGCTTTCGTCTTCCACCTCCACCCTGATATGTTTCATTCCGGCTTGGATAAACATGGCGTACTGGATGTTTTCCGGCCTTTTTCGAACAAAATCGCAAAAATCCTCACATCGACATAGAAATTTGCAAACGGACTTAAAAAATAAAAAAATTGCGAGTTCATTAAGCTAAAATTCATAAAATTCGACCAATTAAAAGAGAAGTTATCAATTAACAAACTTTTAATTCTAAGTCAAAAAAAAGATTAGTTTTAATTACAATACTCCAGCTGGCATCTAACAGAGCCAAACTGTCTGCAGAAGTAATAATGAAACAAAACATCTTTTTTTATAGTGGAAGTATTCCAGGTCTATCAAATTTTTTTGAAATATTACATTTATCGATTTGAAAATTATACATCCATCCGTAAATTTTCACAAGGATTCTAAACATATAATTTTCGAATTTCTCCGATAATTAGGACGGAATTTACAATTATTTTTTTATTTAATTAGATCACTTAAAAAGATTTTATTTGGGAACACCTGATATCTCAGTCATATTTCATTAGCAGACATCACAACGTTTATTCCTGGAGATAAAATAATTCCTTTTTAAAGGAACTGCGGTTTCTATAAGCTATATAAATTTTTTAAAAATAATTATTTTTGTATCTGAAGACTACGCATCCTTGCTCAGAGTGAGCTGACATTTCAGAAATTCAAAAAATTTTCGAATTTGGCCCATAATTTTTTATTTTAGCAAAATCCGATTTTTGTACAGAAAAAAAAAATCTAGGAATTTGCTATTTCATTTCAAATTATCTCGGGTCGTATGGGTCCGGTCGCGTTGCGGTTTGGCTCATTCGACTTGACAGCCTCAAAGATTTCAGTTATGTTTGTATAGAACAAAATGCGAACCCTGGCGGTGGAATTAACGAATTTTGTAATTAACTCGTGTTCTATGAGTACCATCACGATGCGGTTTGAATCATTCGACTCGACATCGACAGGACTTATCTATTTTAGTTCCAAATTTCACCACCAAGGGCGCTTTCCTATCTCGGGTCCTATGGGCCACATTACGACGGCGTTTGATTCATTTGACTGGATTTCGATAGCTTTACAGATTTTGGTTATGTTCGTATAGGGGAGATTGCGTCCCCTGGCGGTGGAAGGTGGAACTAACGGATTTTGCAGCTAATGCGGGTTGTATGGGTTCCATCACGACGCGGTTTGTTTCATTCGACTCGACATCGACGGACTTATCAATTTTAGTTCCAAGTCTCACCTCCAGGCTGCGCTTTCCTATCTCGGGTTCTGTGGGCCCCGATTACAACAGGGTTTGGCTCCTTCGACTGGATTTCGATAGCTTTATAGATTTCGGTTATGTTCGTATAGGACAGATAGCGCCCTCCGACGGCGGAACTAATGGATTTTGCAGCCACGTCTCCTATATCGTGCCACAGGCAGCGGGGACACGAGCCTGAGGTTTGTATAGGACAGATTACGCCCCCTGGCGGTGGAACTAATGGATTTTGCAGCGCTTAAGGGATCATCCGGTGTGTGCGTAGCACGACCAGTATACTGTGCCGAAGGCAGCGGGGACCCGGGTTCGTTCGGTTCGAGGTGGACGCAAGCCAGGGGTTCGTTCGTTTCGAGGTTTTACAAGATTTGAGGCACCGATGTAAATTAGGGGCCCGCTAGCGGGCAAAGCCAGCTAGTTCGGTTTTTAAATTCAGCAATACAGAAATAATATGGCTCCATCTTAAATATGATGTAATCTCCATGGCAACCTAGAATCTTTACATATCATGGGGCATCATTGAATTAATTATGTATGATAGGATCTAATAGAATGAAGAAAACTTTTATTAATATATTTTAAAGTTTTGATTTCATTTTCATAAAATATGAAATGACTCAACAAAATTCTGCAACAATTATACATTAAATATCAAACCAGTCGGTTGGGTAGTTTTTATGCTGTTATATGCGGACAGACCAGATGACGACTATAGGTGCTCGTATTTATATAATTACGAACACACCTAAAAAGTAATAGATTCCACAAGTCCTTTCACTGAGAAAAGGTCAAACAACAGAAAGCGACTATTGCACTGTCTGTGCTTTGGGCAGGAAACTTCCTCACACTAAAATTTCACAGAATTCATTTAATATATTTGCTAAACTATTTACTTGGAAAAATTTTTAATGTCAGCACTTCTACTTCTTATTACAGATGGGAAATACAGTTACTTGTGGTGAACAGGTTGCATCCTTCCATAGTTGGATAGGCAACAGGTTCCACCAGTATCATAACTTGGTAAGTTTCGGTCATTGAAGCATAAATTTCTACTGTTTTACTTGTTAGAACACTTAGAAACTTTTCTAAATAAAACATATAGGACCTAGGCATTGTATAAAATTTTTAATTTCTTAAGAATTAAAAAAGTAACCATTTTAACATAAATCGTTTTTTGTATATTGCAAAACAAAGTTTGATACATTTTTGCAACTGGCACTATACCTCTAAAACTAGCGGTTTAGAAAATAGCTATTGAAACTCGATAAAAAGAGACACCCTGTATAAGAAAAAAAAAAAACACATTTTTAGCAACATGATTTGTATAAAATTAAATTTTATCCCAGACTTCATTGCAGTCATATCTGTCAAATCATATCTAAAGTAGATCCCACAAATATTATTTATACACTTATAATCAAATGCAATTCATCCTAACAAATTTTCAATATGATTTTCAAATTAATTACAATTGTATTAAAATTAAGTTACTGCACAACTTATACAATGCTATTTTCTTTCATTTTTTTTTCCAGTAAAATAAAATCACATAATCCTCACCCCTATCCCCTAAAAAAGCACACCATAATAAAAAGAAAAAAAAACTCATACTCTATGGGTATATAGCAACACCCCTTTTAAACATTCAAATTTGAAAGAAACCACCATCCAGCAAACACGCTGGCCAAAGATGTCTGCCACACTAATTCTTTCTACCACCAAATTTATAGCGACAGTCTCTCTGGTCTGCAGACTATCTATGCCCATAGAACCAAACATCCGCTAATCCTAGAAATCAAACTTAAGTTAAAGTCCCTTCTAAATAGAGTAGCTCTTGGCCACGTTTCAGCGCACACGGGCGTTCAAGGTAATGAAATCACGGACGCACTCGCAAAGGAAGCAACAGCTAAACCACACATTGACATTCATCTTCCAATTCCTTCCACATACATAAAACGTTTACTAAAAGCAAATATACTCACGGAATGGCAATCAATCTGGGATAACAGCAGCAAAGGCCGACACACATATAATTTAATACCGAAAGTCTCAATAACACACTACAACCTCTCCGCACACACAACAGCATTTCTCATGGGACACGGTCCCTTTCGAACATACCTCTACAAATTTAAATGTGCAGACACATTCCTTTGCGAGTGTGGCGCAGAGGCGTCGGCTCCCCATTATTATTTCACCTGCCCGTTAACAGCACAGTGGCGTATTAGGAAGCCTGCAATCCCTCCCAAGGAATGGCTTCCTAATATTCTAAAGAGGCACACCCTAAACAGAAAGCTACTTAAAATCTATATTTTTCTGACAGAACTCTCTAACCTTACCTAGTAGCCGTCAGCTGCCACTCTCAATGCACAACTCCTATTCAGTCCCTGCTAACTGTCGCGAAAAGGGTCCTTCCCTAGCAGGGCCGAGCTTATATATGATCTGGTCGTTGACCATAGTTTGTATTTGTATTTGTTTTAAACATTCTATCCCGCTCCTTGTCGCGTTTAACGGCGGGTCCAGCTTCGGCTGTAGTTTGTAATTTTTTTTTTTTAAGACCTTAATAAAGGGGACCGGGAGGGACACTATGCTCTACAGACTTCTACTAGTCTGAGCAGTCCCTCTTAGGCTATCAAATCAAATCAAATCAAATTCTTTCTACCAAAATGCAACGAGATTGAAATTAAAAATCACCATCCCAATTCATTTTTACTAAAGAACATCTTTTACTTTCTATTCCCAAAAAAACCTTATTGATTCAAATGATTTCATGTAACTCTGAGCGTCAACACAACAAATTGCAATCTCTTTAAGTTACATCACTCTAAGCGTTTAAAACTATTTTTTTTATCGGTACTGAACAGAAGCAATTTTACATTATTAAAATTAACAATAATGATGATTTGCAATAAATTAACTGTCAAGTTATATACTGTTCCTTGTAACTCCAAGAGCTGCATAGATTACATTTTGATGAATGACAAGAAATCAAAAGGCGAAGCGGATTCTGATTGGTTGCCCGTAAGCCAAGTTTCTATCCTGATAAGGTCCATAGCAATTTCTCTTCTCCTTAAAGATTTGAAAGGAAAAATTGTACTGCGGTTTCATTTTGCTTTTTTTTTTTTTTTTGAGTGGGTGGGGGGGGGGTTGCTTTGACACTTTTATAAGCGTTTAAAATAAAACTTTTTTTTTAATTCGAAATTTTTTTTTTTTAACATTTTAAAAAATTGAAATAGAAAACAAATTTCATAATTTTTATTTTTGTTAGAATTTAAAATGTATAAAATATTATTTTCTCAACTTTTTATTTATTTATTTATTTAAATACTTTGCAGATAACGCATTCCAAATTTAACAGGGACTTTCCATTAATCTGTTACCAAATAACAAACTATAAAAACAATAACATCGTTATTTATCCTAATACGTTAAATATTGACCATCTCTACTTCTTATGTAAGAAATATTCTAATTAATTTATGAATATCTTTTTTCACACACTCCTCTTTGGGAAGTTTTTTGTTAAAATCTAAGCACACAGTCATTCACATTCATTAAAAAATAAAAAATGAAGTGAGCTTTTCAAAATTGCATGATAACTTTTGTCACTCTTCTTCCCTATGTTCAATAAAGATTCACTTTAACTGTCAAATTGTTGAAATTGTCTTTTCATAACTTATTAAAAGATATTTTTTTACAGTTTAGAATTAAAAAATATATATATATACAGTAATCCCTTGACATTCGCGGTTTTAACATTCGCGAATATGAAAATGCGGAAAAACTTAACATTCACGAGAATCTGACTTGATTATTCGAGATTTTTTTTTCCGTCTCTTTCGTTTTCAGAATTTATAGTGGTTAAAGATTAATTTTCCTGTGCTTTCTTAGTATCTATTTAACAATCAACATTCAGTTGTGAACTAAAAAAGGAGCGAATGTTTTAGGAAAGCAATATAATAACAGCAGCAGAATAGTCATTGCAATGGGTATATTAGAAGTGGTAAAGTAACAGGTGCAGGTTCTCGCAGAGATAGAGGTGAAGCTGCACTTAGATAGAAAATAAAAGCATTTCTGAAGCATTTAGTTGTATTTAAATATAGTGTTTTAATATTGTATCGCATACTGACCCACTAATACATTATCATCTCTTTGCGAATAGAGAGAGTCGAAATCACTTTATAAAAAAACCTATGCTTTTTTAGCAGTGATTATTTCCCCAGTCCAGTTAGTTTGAGTTATCTTCAATAAATAAATTTCATATTTATGAATATGTATGTACATTCACCTTCTACATATATGTTATGCATAATGTATTGTGAATACATATATTATTTTGTTCTTTGAAATGTTGTGTCACTCTGATTAAAATTTTATCATTTTTAGTACAGATAGATAGACTCAACATTCGAGGATTTGACATTCGCGAGGTTTCCCTCGAACGTAGCCCTCGCGAATGTTAAGGGATTACTGTATATATATATTTAAAGTTAGAATAGAAGTATGCTTACTATTTAAAGACTAATGAAATCAGAACAAGAATAACACCATGGAATTTTTTTCATAATCTGTACTGTTATGACACGAAATATTGGATACAGAAAATACCAATTTGCAGGAAAGTTTTTTTTAATGGTTCTTCACATTGGTTAAGAGGTGCATAATTTTAATGTATCTTTTGCAAAACTGCTGGCACCACCAACACACCAATCTTACAAGGGCACAAAAATCTCATAGTCAGGTGCCGACATGGAATTATAATCTGGAAAGGGTCTGCTTAGGTAGTAAAGAATGTTCTCTAAGATCAATAACACTGTTTCTATGATTTAATACCAGTCTGGATTTCAGAACAGCAAAGCAAAGATACAAGAGTTTAACAGGCATGAAAGTAGACTAAAGAAGGAGGGGGAAAAAAAAGGTAGAACATTTTCCAGTTTACACAGAAGATAATGAATTCCTACGTCAGTTTACTAAAGATGTACATCCAAATATAGTTTGCTTTTAAATCAATTCATTGGTATCAATCATTTTTATAGAATGAATGTTTGAAATCATTTTGTGTGCACTTTTAAAATTAATTTCAAATTTTTTTTTTTTTAAAAAAGACATTTAGTATGACGAATACTTTATTGCTAGTTGACATATTGCAACAAACTGGGAACTAGTGTTTGAGAATACATGTTTTAACTTCATATTCTAGTTTTTTTTTCTGTTTTTGCTAAATACTCCAGCATCATGATTAGTGATGAGCATAACAATTATTTTGATTATTCGAATTAATCATTCGGGCATGTGCATATCTGTCAAACTTCAATTCTTTTTTTTTTTCAAAATTTCTGGTAGCAATTGAATTGTTTAAAAAAATTGAAGTTTGACAGATATGCTTCTGTGCATGCCCAAATGATTCATTCAAATAATCAAAATAATCGTTATACCCATCACTAATCATGATCTTTGTCCCATCAATACATCTCCATCGCACATAAATTACCCAAAAACATTTTATATATAGATATGCCAAAACATTCTATTCCAGGAAGAACTTTATGCAAACTCCATTTTTTCTTAAATATTTCTTTGTGCCGAACTAGCAAAATATCTCTAAAATAATCCCCCTCTCTAGTGTTAAACCTAAGTAAGTATGTTAAGTATGTCTCTTTCTTTTTTATTTGACAAAATATTTCTAAAATGCCCAGTTAGTTTTATTTTAAGCGTTAAAATCTGATTTACAACATGTTTGCTTCACATAGAATATAAAATTAAGTATATATTTTAGAAATAGTTTATCAAACAAAAAAGAAACATTCTTCAAGAAGAGCATACAGAAAAGGAAAGTACAAAATTTAATTTTCCAAGGAGAAAATTGAAAAATAAAGATCCATTCCAAACATATAGATTTAATATTAGAGAAGTGAATTTGCTGTCACGCTCATAAAGAGCCTTAAATGTTAAAATCTTATTCACAGTTTGTTAATCTCACTAAGATTTTAACACTTCAAGTATAAAATTAGGTACTATTTAAAAAAATATTTTGTCAATCAGACCACAAAGAAACATTCTTTAGGAAGATTAGGTAGAAAAAGAAAATAAAAATTTCTGATGAGAAATTTAAAATACAAATGCATTCAACAGTCATAGGTTTAATACTGGAGAGGGATATTTGAGGATTGACTGATATATAAGAAACATTAAAGAATTCATCTTTATCTGACCATATAATATTACCTAAAATGCATATAAGGGCATACAGGGATGGGGAAATACATTATTTTATTCGCCACTGGCGAGTGGATTTTCTGATGAGATGAGTGAATTTTTAGGCAGTCTTTTTATCTATTTGTTGCAACTTTCCAAATTATTGTGATGTGAACATGGTACTAAGTTCTATCCTATACTAAACTTTCCTCTGTTGTATATATATATTTTAATTTTATAGAAAAAGAATATTAAAATACATTGTAGTAATTATATTAACTATTTTTGCAGTTGTGTATATTTTATCTTAACGATTTTCAGCTGTACATTGCATCTTGCTGGCTGGTAAAATTTTCTGAAAATTCCCCACCCCTGACTGCATAGATTTACAAGTCAGAGATAAACATTCTTTATTATAAATATTAACCAAATTTTTGGAAGGTTTCAAAAATCTTAACTTTGTAATCTTTATTGTTCTTCTAGAAAATTTATAATATAATAATTTACATCAAGCACACAAGTGGATCAAAGAAAAAAAGCTAGAAAATTCTTCAGGCTATACAATGATGACAAACTCTATTAAATTTACTCATATTTTAAAAGATATTTACACA
Source organism: Maratus michaelseni (assembly GCA_963931845.1). Classification (NCBI taxonomy): domain Eukaryota; kingdom Metazoa; phylum Arthropoda; class Arachnida; order Araneae; family Salticidae; genus Maratus; species Maratus michaelseni. Next base: position 323,838,625 of record OZ007592.1, on the reverse strand, counting down.
ACAGAATATGTGTCCAAATTGGAACTAAACCAAAAACTGAAAACCAAACTCATTATTTCTGATAAAACAGAACAAAAAATGAAACAAACCAAAATTATTTTTCTGAACATAGAATGGAAGCAAAAAAGTAATATTTTATAAAAAACACTGTTTTTTTTTTTATTATTATTATTGATTTATTTTAATACTGAGTACAAAAACATAGTAAAATAATTGAATATTGTACAATAAAAACTGGTATAATTTTTTTTACAAAATCGATTTGTTGTAAAAAAAATTTCAGAAAAACAAATCACATTAACTGTGATAACATTTATCCAGGCACTTACGCATTGTTCTTTCGAATATGAGAAAGTCTTAATTTGGGTCTTAACTTTCAAAGGGATATCATACAGGATATTTGCACTAAAGTGACACAGTCTCAACATAATTTTATTGTGCTTCTCCCTGTCACATGAATGAACTCATCTTCTTGTAAATCATTCAGAACTTCTTCAAACATATCTCTGGTAATCATCTAGGGGAGAAAAAGAGGTAAAAATTAAATGAATGATGATTAATGAGCATACAGCAATGACAGAATAAAAAATTATTTTAAAATAAAAGGCAAAAAGTAATAAACATATGAAATTTACTTGATGTGAACAAAATGATGCAAGAAATTAAAATTAAATCAATTTGTAAATACATTATCATAATTTATGAGGCATAAGAAAAATTTTTGAATGTAGGAAACTGAAAAAAAATTATAAGCACAGTGCCACTTTAACATTAGTATCAGCATTGCTTGATACATTACTGCAAGCATGGTATAACTAGATGCCAATATATAGGATTCGAAATGGAAGCATATTTAGATAGATATTGGGGCTTTTGATTTTTATGCAGAATTGTTGTTTACAAGAACGCCCATCCAGTTATCCAGAAAAACCAGTTATGCGGGAAAACATCTGGCCTCTACCATTCTGGATAAATAGTTCTTCTATACTGTACTCACAATAAATAAATACACCCCATTATTTATGGTTTAGGACAACAGACACACTCTAGATAATATAACAGAAGCAAAAGGTAATAATAAATTATTTTAATTAATAAGTAGACAATTCATTATACAGTGATATGCATAAATGTAATGATGATTGTGGCAATCACTGCAAATGTATAATGACTTTAAAGGGTACAACTCTGCAAAATATATCTTATGAAAGTAGGTACAATTCTAGAAAAATAACAGTAAAAAAACACAAAAAAAAAAAATAATTATATTATCGTCCTTAAGTAATAAAAACAATCTTCAGTAAAACTTAATTTTTTTTTTTTTTTTTTTTTTTTTTTTGCTTTGTTTTTAATGTTAATGTCATATTCTCCTGAGGAGTATGAACCTTGCTACATTCATATTCTTAAAATAAATAAATATAACACAAACGGGATATATTCAGTATTCAGACTTTGCAGACAGAATAGAAAATTTATCAAATTTTTTTTTACTTGATCATTTCTAATCTTCCTTCTCAAGAAAGTAAAGAAAAGATACAGCAATTTGCACATAAAAAGTTTTCTATGCACTGACACAGCTTTCACAGCAAATAATATGAATGAAAAAGTACAGATTTTTAGTACCAATGTAGAAAATGTATAGTGATTTCAGAGCAGATAGAAATCGTACCACAACACAAGTAAAAACTTTAAATAAATGCATTAATAAATTAAAACTTAGGATGCTATTTAATTTTCTACACTGGTTGGTATGCATAAGTACAATTAGCAGTCTAAGTGTTAAACGAAAAAGCCATTATAAACTGCTGTCAATAAGACTATAAAAACAACCTTGTTAGGATATTAATAAAATATATTCTGCAGAGTGACACCACACAATTTTGTCAATTTAACAAAACACAAAAAAAAAAAAAAAAAAACAGCAATTATATTATTTTCCATTTTAAACTATCCTATGGAAGTTCTTATTACCTTTTATTCATTAATTAATTTTCTCTTCCCATAATAGCAATAATGTACATTTGCTTCATTCATAGACACAAATTAACAGATCTCTTATAATAATTAACCGTTAAGGAAACAAGTTGGAAATTGTACGTCAAACGTTACAAATGAGGTGCGTTCGTACTATAACTAGTTTTATAAATATTCAGATCTTGGTGCAATAGCTGTTGCACTCTTATGCAAAAATACATGAATACAAAATTTATTTTATGCGCAGATTTTCATATTATAGATATTAATTTTATTTTATGAAATTAAGTTTCAATACACTTTTACAAACAATTAAAATTCTGTTACATTAAAATTATACTATGCGCAAATATCCAATACAACACAATGTAAAAAAAATCATAGTTATTATTTCACTGAAAAAAAGAATTATATCATCTGTTATTATGATATGATTAATTTCCATAATAAAATAAGTATATTTTAAGCTGGCAAAATTTTATCTTTTGTTGACATTTACTGAAAATTCCAATGAGAAACTTAAGCCTAGCTTTGAAAATTTCAGAACTTGAAATCCATATTTAGACTCTTTTTCCATTTAATATCTATTTCTCCAGAAACAACTATCCAAAAAACTGTCGGTAGATTATAGGCTTCCTATAATTAAAAATTTTAGTACACAAATTCAGTTTTTAAATTCAGTAATACGGAAATAATAGGACTCCATCTTAAATAGGACGTAATCACCATGGCAACCTAGAATCATTTACCTATCATTTGGTATCATTTAATTTATTACATATGATAGGATTTAATAGAATGAAGAAAACTTTTATTAATATCAAGTTTTGATTAGATTTTCATAAAATTTTAAATGATTTGACGGAATTCTGAAACGAATATATATATATATATTAAATCTTAAACCATTCGGTTGGGTAGTTTTTGCTTTGTTATATGCGGAGAGATGGACAGACCAGACAACCACTATAGGTGCTACATATTTATATAACTATGAACGCACCTAAAAAATATACTTAATAAAAATAAAATTCAAGATTACTGCAATTAAAGAAAACAACTTACGATGTCAGAATTGCTTTTGATTTCTTCAAAGATCCTGCTGTAGTTGAAAGTTTTGGTAGTGGCTGCTTTAGACTGCAGAAGTTTCCTCAGGCGCTGGCCAATTTCAACACGTCGCTGTCGAGCAGTATTACTCATCCCAGTTGTTAAAATAGAAATATCAATTTTGCCTGAAGAAGGATCAGTTGCTGACTGTTTAAGGGCTTCACGATGCAACCTACATTAGGTATTAAATGTGCAGTTATAATTAATAGAATTAAAAAATGTTTGGTTAAAAATTTACACATCTAAACAAGCACACACAACTTATACTGACAGCAGAATGAAATTCACCAAAAGGTTTTATTTTTCATATGCAGTAAAACTCCCGATTACACTGCTTTGCAATGAAAAAATTGTCTGTAAAGTAAGTGGTGTTTTTTTTTATAGCTGTTGAAAGCTGATGGAAAAATGGAAAAATGATGAAAAAATTCCATCAAGCACAGTTTCATCACAAATCACCATTTAAGTTGTAAAAATTTGGTACATTTAGGTGCAAGAAGGAATTTTTTATATGAGTTTGGTAAACACATTTATGGACTTAAAATAAGGAAAGTGGTGCACATGAAAAATAAACTATAATAAATTCAGAATAATTACCTGAACTGGCTAGCTACCAATTAAGTGCAATAGTAAATTAAAACTGGATAATTCTCCTGTTGGTGCATGCCTATCTTTTTCACTATTCCTCAAACAGTGTCTTTTTTGTCCATTTTCTTGGTTTCGGAGCAAGAAAAAAAAAAAAGAAAGAAAAGCAATACATGCTGCTTTGTTACTCAAGAAGATGAATTTGTTTCTTGTTGGCTGTTCCAGGCCTCAAAGACAAGTTTTAAAATCCAATACAAATCTAAAGAATGAATACTTTTCATTAACTCATCAAAGAGAAGTCTGAAAGTAGTACTACTGAATAAAAGAAATATGCTTCTGTACCTGCTGCACATCATATTCAACTAATTTTAAAGAGTGCTATGAAAATCTAGACTTGATGTTCAATAAACTTTTATATTCTGACTACAAATTGACAGTTTGCTGTGATTGGAAGGTGGCTTTCTACAATGTTGCTTGGTGAAATAAAATTTCTCTCTTTTCTTTGTGAATGGGTCAGCAAAGACAGAAAATATTACAATAAGAAGGAATGGCAAATCAGAAAAAAACATTAGACCCTGGAGTCAAAAACACTGAAAGGTAAAGTCTAGTTGATTTTAATAAACCGTATGACACCTACTGCTTCATATACAATTAGAACTTATGAAACAATTTGTAAAGACATTACCACCCTCACCCTCCCAAAAAGGGGGAATTCTTCAAATAACTTTGATTATTTCTTGGATTTATCCGAAGCAAAACTGAACAAAAGTGTATTTGTAGGAGGAAACTGATAAAGGGTGAAAATTTTAGGACTAAAATGGAAACAAATGAAAGAAAAACCTAGTTACTTTTGCTCTAATTAGATAAGGTATACAATAAAAAAGCATAAAAAACTTCTTAATAACACCATAAAAATAAGGCTTTGAGGACAAATTTTTAATAGCCACTTTCTTTCATTTAGTGGCCCTGTGGCTAGTGCTAATTTTGCCCTTTAGTTGAAGCATGCATTTTTGAAACTATGAATGAATTTCTTTGGAATTTCAAAATTGTTCACATCTCCCACAAATCACATTTGATGCACCTTTGAAGGCCCATGGTCTTGAAGGGGATAAAGGGAAATAAAAATAAATAAATACTTATTGAAATGCAAATTTATGTACTCACTTCTAAAAATATAATTTTCTTGAAACTCACATTTAAAATTTATATTTTCGATTGGAATTTTCAAAATCTATATTTGGGTCATTCAGAGAAATAGTCACTTAAAGAATAAACACATGCATGAAATTGAATGATGAGTTTACATTACATGTCATTTAATAATTTTAATTATAGTACTAATTAAATATTACAAAAATCAAAAAGGTAATTGATAAAAGGTATCAAAACAAAGTTTGTTTGTTTTTAATTATTGATACTCACACTACCTTGGATGTCTTCCATTAATGCTTCAATTTCTTTATTAGCATACTGCTTTATATTTTTAATTTTATGGTTAATTCTTTTGGTTGCTAACTCTTTTTTATTTTCTTCTTTTTAATGTCTTCAGAATATTTTTATTTTATTTTTATAGCATCAGTTAGTGTTGTGCAAGCATTTTTGAAACTATGAAAGAGTTTCTTTGGAATTTCAAAATTGTTCACATCTCCTACAGATAACTTGTTTTTGTCACATACAAATCCTTGTGCAATTAGGGTATCTTGTTTCAGATTTTCAATATTAGACACTCTGAATAATTTATAGAAAATACTTTTTCTACACTGACACTTCTATGTGACAATACCATGACTATTTTCATGACAGTATTTATAGACTCACAGTTATCAAATTTATTAAATAGATCCAGGATTGTCAAAAATACCTAATATTTTACTTGTTAGGGCTAAAATTTCCCCGATGAGCGAGTATTTTATTGGAAATAACATCACTCCCAGCATACAGTCATGATTTAGTAAAATGGCTATTAAAACAAAGTGTAAACAGAATCATATTGTATTCATGGTTGTATCATTCTTCCATGGTTGAGTTTCCCTCCCCCCCCTGAATTACAATATCCCAGAGATAGCAATGTTGTAATATTAGTGTACCATTATAACCCCAATTTTAATAACTGCTATCCCAAAATTCTCATTTTATTTTCGTAATTCAGAATAATATTGTGTCACTCTTTTATTGCATCATGAAACTGCTACCACCAACTCCAACAGTGACACACATTAACAAGAATTTTTTTATTATCCAGCAGTAATTAGCAGATCTCAAGAAAAGTCTCATCTCTGACAGATTAAAAAGAAAAGTAAAAAAGAAAAGACTGAAATCTTGAAATTAGTACTTACCTTTTTGCTTCTTCAACATCCATCACATCCACGACATTTGAGAAGCGTACTTTTGCATGAGCCTCTGACAGACGGATCAAGGACTCTAACTGTCTAGGATAGGCGGACACTTGACCACGACCTGCTCCAATCTTTCGCATTTCAACATAGGCATGGATCAACGCTTGTGTGGCTTCATCACTCAGTTTAGGATGGATATAAGCTCGGGCATAAGCAATGTAATCTTTCAGCAAACCATGATCCTTTTTAAAATAAATTTCAAAAGAAAATTAATGACATTTTCATACACAATTAAAAAAAAAAAAAAACACTTACAATGAGCAGACATATAATAGCAGTCTGTATTTAGAAAAAAAAATTCCTTTGACAATGTTAATTACATAATTAATTTTCTTAATTGTTAGCGAGCACATTTTGTTTTCTTTAATTTTTCTAGCATTTCAGAATAAACAAAGCAAGTAAGAGGTATGGTGTGTAACAATAACATTAATAATATTCTAGGACAGTTCAACTTACCATTAGTTCTTCTTGCTCTTCCTCAGGACTTCTATAATACAAAGATACCAAATGTCGAGCTAATCGTCGGTCAAAAGTCTCATCTTGTTGATCCAAAATAAGAAAAATCAAATCAAACCTATTAAAGAGTAAAATAAAAATATTATAATTTAAAAGAAATTACTAAGAGGAAACTTGGAAAGCCTTTTCTAAACAATACATCAGATGAATACAATATTTTAACAATAAATAATAAGGAAGGTTCTGGTGTAATTCAGGTAAAAATCATTTTTTCATTTTTCAATAAGTTATCCAAAAGGAAAATAAATCTACTTCATTTTTATGTTACTAGAAAACATTTAAGTATGAAAGATTTCTGTGGATCAAAGACTGCTTTACAAATTTCTCTTAAAATATTGAAATGCAAAATTATGATAACAAATAAGCTACTGTTTGTAAAAAGCATAAAAAACTTTAAATGTTTTTATTCAATTTGTTTTTAAATAAAATAAAATGTCAAATGCGTCTCAAAATTACAGGATACAGATATACCTATAGTTTTAATTTAATAACAGTCCATATTTTATATCAGGATACGAAAAGAATGTTGTACCGATTATAACTGCTATGCTTAATATGAAATAATACAAACCTAGACAGCAAAGTATGAGGAAGTTGAATGTTCTCAATAATAGTCTTGTTTTTGTTCCATTGAGACTCAACTGGATTTGCTGCAGCTAAAATTGATGTACGAGCATTCAATTGACAAATGATCCCAGCTTTTGCAATGGACAAAGTTTGTTGTTCCTAAATAAAACACATTAAATAAATATTCAAAATAATGCATAAAAATAAATCCACTTAAACATACTACTTAAATAATTCTAACAGAATGTTAAAAATGAGGGGGGGGGGGGGGGACACGAAAGCAAAAAGTGGAAGCCAAAAACTGCCCATTTTGTTTATTACTAACATATATTTCTTAACTCATATTTACTCACATAATTTACACACCCTATTTCACATCCCTCGCTCCCCTAATTATTGTCTTTTGAAAGAAGTTTTTAAGAAACAGGATAATTCACATAATTTTCACATGGAGAATATGAAATAATTTTGGTTTATGAACTGGGATTTCTTATTGATCTACAGATTTTTATTTTAAAATCTGCTTTAAATCAAGTTTGCCCGCATAAAATTGAAAAGAACGATTTAAAGGAATCAAAAAGAATATTTTTCCTTTGAACTCAGTCAAAAAGCGTGCAGACACCTGCACATTGCTTGTGTTGTAATAGATTATGTTTTTTGACCATTTTAGCTTTTTATAATGGAAACTAGTTAGTATAAAAAAGAAAAGTGCCCAGTTAAACTGACGGCATTGAGCTCCCAAGCTATTCACACTAATTGTATATTATACTCTTATTTCAAAGAATAATGCCTCTTGAAAAATAAAGAAAGCAACAATAAACTAGGGGGGGGGGGGGGATCAGCCTCCCATTCCCCTCCTTTATACTTAACCAATAAACCCCCAAAACTAATTAGGGAAACGCCTTATCAGAATGAACCTATATACAAAATTTGAATCAAATCAGATAATTCTGCATGGAAAACACATTTATCTAAATTAAGGGGGGAGGGAATTAGCCCCCCATTCCTCCCCCCTTTATACTTAACCAATGGATCCCCAAAACTAATCGGGTAAGTGCCTTATAAGAATTAACTTACATACAAAAATTGAAGTAAATCGGATATATCTATCAAGAGTTATCGCGTTACGTATATACAGAACCTGCGGGCACATTAGCTCTCAGGCTTTGGTAGCCTGTGAGCTAAAAACTAAGTTGAATTTGAATAAGCTAAGTATGTTTCAAATGTTAAATTTGTTCAAAATGCAAAAGAAAAATAATACTTTTAGACCAGATTTAAAATTTAACAAATTTAGTTTTGAAAGGGAAAAATAGTGGTGCTGGAGACCGATATTAAAAACTAAAGTGTGTTGATTGGATTAAAAGGTTCTAATATTTAATACATATCAGCAGATTTAGTTACACTTAATATTCTTATGTAAAGCTTTATAGTCTGCTTTATTCCAAGCATTCTAAAATTTAAGTATTATAACTTAATTTTTTCTATTGTAGACTACTTTTGAATGACTATAAGAAATAATTTTCAGCTAGTTTTAAAATTTTTCAAACAGCAATGTACTTGTCATGTTACATATTTTTGTCATACTTAAAATCAGAAACTATTTCTGTTATTACTACAAGTTTTCAATCAGCAAAAATGAATATTAGTAAATATTATTATATATATATATATACAGTCATATTAATGTGACCACCATCTACTTTCGACGTCAACAAAAAATAACCAATCGCAGAAGACAGGTGGCAGGCAGCACATTGCAATGGAGTGTATATAAAGTGCGTCGGAAGGAATTGGAAAACATTGCAATTGTTGGCGTAATGCAAAAACGGAACGATTTTTCCAACGTCCAAAAAGGCATGATCATTGGATTTCGGGCCAAGTGTGGAAGCATTTCCGAAACGGCTAATTTTGTAAATTATTCGTGTGCCGCCGTGGTAAAAGTATATCGTGCATCGTGCATGGCAAAATGGCACTATCGAAAATCAGCAACATGGCAAATGTGATCCACCACAGGCCATAGATGATAGAGGTGAACAACAGCTGCGAAGATGCGTTCGGGTGAATAGACGTGCAACCGTTGAGCAACTGACCGTCCAGGTGAATCAAGGGCTACCAACAGTGTCTCCTCAATGACGGTTCAGCGAACGTTGCTCTGTTTGGGCTTCCGCAGCAGACACCTGGTTGATGCACCTATGCTGACTGCTGTTCATTGGAGACAAAGGCTGGAATTTGCATGCCAGCACTGCAACTGGACATCCACTGAGTGGGAACAGATGGCTTATTCAGATGAATCACATTTTATGCTCCATCGGACAGATGGACATTGGCATATACGGCGTGAAATGTCTGAAAGCAAACACCCTTCAACAATTGCCGGAAGGGTCCAAGCTGGAGGAGGGAGCATTATGGTCTGGGGAATGTTTTTGTGGTATTCTCTGGGTGCACTCATCATTGTGGAAGGCACGATGGATCAACACAAGTACGCATCTTTCCTTGCAGACCATATCCACCCCTACATGCGAATTGTTTTTCTTCAGAATGATGGCATCTACCAGCAGGCCAATGCAAGGTGTCATACAGCTAGTTCGCAGTGTAAGTGTGTGGTTCGAAGTGCACAAGGATGAATATACCATACTCTTCTGTCCGGCAAACTTCCTGGACTTAAACCCAATTGAGAATCTGTGGGACCACCTTGATTGGGTTGTTCGTACCATGGATCCTCAACCGCATAACCTAGCGCAACTGACCACAGCACTGGAGTCGGCATGGCTCAACATCCCAGTGAACACTTTTAAGAACCTAATTGACTTTCTTCCTGCACATCTCGCTGTGGTCCGCACTGCGAAAGGTGGTTATTCTAGCTTTTGACAGGTGGTCACATTAATGTGACTGGACTGTGTATATATATATGTATATATGTGTGTGTGTGTATATATATATATATATATATATACACACACACACACACAATACCCATTTCAGTACCCCATTATGGTACTAAAGAAGTTACTGATGAAGAGTAAAAAATATGAAAACATGGTAATTATAATATAAATTAGCTAAAAAGAAAATCATTTAATTTTAATTTATAGCATACAAAAATTTTTTGAATGTAACAGGGAAAAAATAGCTTTCTAGATAAAATACTTACCATTACTTCATGTAAAATTGAACGAGTACTATCACTCATTTTATCAAATTCATCAATACAACAAATTCCATTGTCACTCAAAACTAAGGCACCCCTAAAATGCAAAATGTTTAAACCATATTTTATGAAAAATAAATAAAATAAGCATTTTTAATTTGTCAAAATTACATTGAAGGAGAATAAAGCAAAGAAGAAAAAAAAATGCTGCTAATGAAAACAACATTCAATATTATAAAATATTGAACGGTTGAAATAAGGACTGAAACATATATAATTGTTTCAGTCCTTACAAGAAAGGTCTTCTTAAAGTGTATACTCAGAATATTTTGAAAAAAAAAAATCTAATGGAACTACTCATGAACATAATAAAGGATCAGTCAAATATAGCAGGGGACTCTCAGTCGAAAATCTGAGATTTCGATTATTTGGTGCAAAAAGACGCGATTTGTTGAGCAACACTTTTTCCTCACCAAATACAAGCAATTTTAATGTTTTTGAAAGTTCTTGGTTAAATGATTGTTTAAATGCATAGTGTACTTTATGAATTTAAATTTAAATGATTAAATAGTTTTTTTTTTTTTTCTATAAGATTAAATAATATATATACAAGTTGCATATTGCTGATTTACACGGTTTCGCTGACAAAATAAGATAAGTTTAAAGTGTATTTTAACAGTAACTGACCGATTAAGAACGCTCTGATTAATACATTTCGATATCAAATAAGTTGTTGTATGTAAAATATTATAATATATATAAAATTGCACTGTAAAAATTTGAATTTTTTAAATAATTCAAAATGGTATTATACATCATCTTATAGAGTCTGTATCAATTTTTTAAATAGATTGTTAGAATTTCAGCATTTGTTTATTTAAAATATGTCTTAAGTTCAAAATTTTCAGCATAAAATTTTCAAATTGAATCTATTAAAAATCCATAGCAAGATATATATGTTTAAAATATAGAAAATATTCAAGCAATGTTTTTAAAATTGGTATGTATATGGAGTAATTAGGATGATACAACAACCCAGAATCTTAAATTTTGAAAGAATTTTTTTTTCCCCTTAAGTTCCATTTTACGACACGGTTACATTTAATATAATGAAATATTGGAGTAATAAATTCAAGATTGGTAGAAAATAAATTAATTCGAGAATTCAACTCTAAAATTTATAAATAAATCCCAAAATTAATACTCCAACATCTCACTATTGGCCAAAGTGAAAAATAGTGGATCGAACAAAGGTTGTGATATGAAATAAAATTATATATTTTAATTTAATTGATATAAAAGTTTAATAATTCATTTTATAATAAGACAGATTTAGTCTTTATGATTCAAAGATTATTGAATTATACTATTTCAAAAATATTTAACTTCAAATAAGTGATAGCAAATACAGATTAAAAATTATCAAAATATAAATAATTACTTTATAGATTTTTCTAAATATTAAAGATTGAAAAAGAAAAATTTGTCCTTTTTGATGACACAAAGTGTATGTAGTAATAAATATAAAAGATAATTCATTTCTGGGAGACAGAATTTTATTTTTGACCAACATTAATTTTATATGTAAATATAAATGTATTTATAGGGATCCCCAACAACTTATATCTATATTAATAAAAGAAAGTTTCGCTCTGTGCGTGTTTGTCTTCAATGGCTAGCAAAATCTAGCGTATCTAGAAGCCTGAAAATTTATATTTAGGTAGTCAAAGGCCTGAACTGATGCACCCTGAGACTCAGAATTTTAATATTTTGATAATTACGATAAAATATGAAATATTACATTCGATATTTCACATACCATCTAATAAAAATAAACATTGCTCAACAGCCTTTTTTATTCTTACTATCAACACATACATAAAATTTAAGCTTTCAAAATTGAATGTTTAAAATGTTTTATCTAACAAATGCCAAAAAAAATTAACTGTTAAATATTGTTTTTAAAAAAGGCAAACATCTTATATTTGCACTAATCTTTACAAAACTCTTTCTGAACTACCAAATTAACTGCAATAACTAATGATATGTAATTATATTCAGAATAATTATTAATATCCAAATAATAACAAATAGTCATTATAATAATTACTATAATATGTTAAATTAATCATTAACATTAAGCCCCATTCCACTATCAGTCTGTATCCAATTTGATACTTTGTGTACTTTTAATTTTCAAGCTAATTATTATTTCCTCCAACAGATTATCCTTGAAATCAATACCATATATGTCACCGTGAAAAAAAATATTGATCTTTGACCAACCTTTCATCTCAGAAACTCACAACAAAGTAAAGAAATATCAGGTGGGTATTTCAACAAATTATTTTTGAAAACGGATTAAAATGGAAAAACAAATACTCTAATTTCAGGGGAAAGTAAGATAAGCTTATAAGAAATATAAAAAACATTTCATAGAGAAAATTATGAAAACACAAAATCGATTTCAGACTATGTGTTATGAAAGTTAACATGTGTAACACTTAATTGTTTTCATGGGTTGAACTGGCTAAACGTGCAAGTATAACTCACACTCAAAGGGTTCCGTAAATTGAATTTATTAATTACTATTTATTAATTAATAAACTCCTACTACCACTATTTTTTTCATAATTTAGTTTCACCAGATTCAGAAATAGGAGGTGGGCACATTTTTCCATTACTTTCGACAATATGTCTGAAAATATATCTAAAAATAAAACAAATATATTTTTGAGTTCGTTGTTATGAGATCTTTCGTACAGTACCCTACAGGATATATAAAAAGAAAATTTATTTTTGAAGTAACTTAATATCTCGGCTAATTACCGACAATTTTTTTCAAAAATCATTATCAAATATCCTTGGATGATTCTGCATTGACAGATACCTCGAGTGCCCATCAACTCCCCTGCTAATCGCCTGAAAAATAAAGTTTGTGTGTAATGGAAAAAAATGTGTTCCTCAATAACTATGTTACCTAGGAAATTCTCTATAGTTTTCCTGCAAGGTTTAAATAAACTTCTACTACCCTATTTTTTTACATATTTTTAGTTCCGGTAGATTCGGAAATAGAAAAAGTGGAACACATGTTTGCAGTACATTTTAACGATATCTTTGAAAATATAATACCTAAAATTAAAACAATTATATTTTTGAGTTCTGTATTATGAGATCTTTCTCACAATACCACACTCGATAGACAAAAAAAATTCCCACGTAACTTAATGGACCATATGAACGGGGTGGAGCATGCAATGTTTGTGGAAAATTACCCGTATTTGATTGGCTCTTCTTGAACACCTGTGGGGAAAATCGAGACGCTCATTTGCTATATAAAGAAAAAAAGTCATTGTGACGTTGGATGACATCAGAAAACCTTGTGGTCCATTAGGTGAATAGCTAATAACCAGAAAATATGTGGGTAAAATGGCTTTATAACTTTCCCAAGATTGAACTTTCCACATTCCATAGTTTACGAGAAAAAGGGCTCTGACAGATGGACAGACAGACACAGGAGTGATCTTATAATGGTTCCGTTTTTACTTTTTAAGTACGGAACCCTAAAAAGACTATAAATTTAAAAATAAGAGAGGAAAGGGGTCAGCTTATTCACTATTGTCTTTAGCTTTATGTAAGCATACTTATAGAAATTCAAACACTTATTAAATTAGTAACATACATTGATAAAATGCAAATGAATTAGAAATATTACTCACGTTTGCAATACGAGCTGTCTTGTTTCAGGATCCCGAGTTACATACGCTGTCAGACCAACAGCACTGGACCCTTTACCTGAAGTATACTGACCACGTGGAACAAGATTGTACACATACTGTAACAGCTGAGATTTACTTGTACCAGGATCACCACACAATAATATATTTATTTCAGCCCTAAAATTGATAAGTTAAAAAATCAGTACATACATTTCAAGGGAAAAAAAATCAACTTAGATACCAATTTTTTAAATTAAAATATACACAACCATATTTAAAAAAAAAAAAAAAAAAAAAAAAAAAAAATCAAAGTATTAACAAATAGTGTTTATGTTTAAAATTAATTACCCCCCCCCCCCCCCCCACACACACACACACACTTTTTTTTATGCTCACTCACAACCAAGGGTCCAACCTTACTTATTATTATCTTCTACTTATTAGCCAACCTTACTTTTACTTCTTACCTAAAGTATTACATAAATCTACTCTCCACTGACGAGTGGATTTTTAAATAGGGTGACTGAATTTTTAGACAGACTTTTAGAAATTGCAGGCTATAGAAAATATACCAAAAAATTTATATTTTTATTCATTAGCTATATTTCATGTTTCTCCTAATTGCCACAATGTAAACATGGCATCCTATGCTTAATTTTACTCTGTTTATGTTGTATATCTTTCTTAATAATAATAATAAATGAAAATGTATTGTAGTAATGAATTAATTGTGCAATCATGTAAATTGTATTATAAGAATTTTTGACTGTATATTGTATCTTGCTGGTTGGTACGATTTTCTGAAAATTCCCCACCCTTGCTCACAAAAAGATCTAGAAGTTTAAACAATTTGGAATTTGTACATTAAAAGTGACAAATGAGGTGCATTCTTACTATAACTAGTTTTACAATGTAAAAAAAAAATCATTGTTTTATTTCAGTGAAATGAATTATATAGTTTGTTATGAGCGAAATGAGCATGCCTTTCTTTTCTCTTATTACGTATACGTTTACAGATCTGAATTTTTTTTCCGACACCAGATAGTGCTACAAAATTCACCATGGAGATTTTGCTTTGCGAATCATTGCCTCTGTGGTTTAATATGTCTATGATTCACAATGAACGAATCTCCTAAGTTTATTTACTTTAACTGATATTGGAATAAATATTGGGCTGTTAACATAATTTCAACTGAAGTTATCTCAGAATCTATACATTTTTTAATGCAACTCATCTCTCAAAAAATTTTTTTTTTTAATAATCTTTCTAAAAATGTAATTTTTATGCAATTTTATTCGAAAAAATAATTTTCTAAATAAAAATGGCTGCCTGGCATATGAAAAAAGAAGTGGTTAGTCCATATTTGTTTTCCCCAGTCACACGACTTGCGCTTTTATTATATATACATTATGTATGATAGGATTTAATAGAATAAAGAAAACTTATATGTTTTAATTTATCCCCCTACCCCAGAAATTTATTTTTCCATTTCTTCCAATGAAAAATATTGAATCATATATTGAAAGATCTACTTGTTTCAATTTTAAATATGCTACTAACTCAAAATTAATAAAAAATTATTGGGACATTGTAAAGTAAATAACATAGCAATATAACAGAGGGGAAAATGAATAAAGAAACCAGACCACCCATTGTTTATACTGCAAAAGATTTACCTAAACCAAAAACTATTGGGCAAAATCTTACAATCAAAAGTTTAAACCTAATGGTACATCAAAAGTCACTAAGAAAAAATCTACCTTACCGGAAATTTCCTTTGCCTGTGCTTGAAAAATCTTTTTTAGTTCCTCCAAAGAGCTGAAGAAGGATACCCTTTTTAATATCTTCATTTTCATAAATATTTGGTGCTAAAAAAGTGAAGTGCTATTAACTTAAAAATTCTCAGTTGCATAATATTCTATCTATTTATTTATTTTAATTTATCAAAAAATATAAAATATTTTTACTTAATCATCCAATTAAAAAAAGTGACTATATAATAATAACTAAACTCTGTGGCACTACAGTTCGTGTCAGATCATATCTTGTGGTCTGCTTTCTTGCCATAGATCTTGAGGTATTTATATATTGTGGTCACATGGTCAGCCCGGCACAGAATCCCCAGTGTTCAGTTACACAAGCATGCTTGATACTCATTTTATAACAAATCCCAAAGGGATAAAAGGTTGAGTAACCTTAATTCATTTTTGTTTGCAAATGTATCAAATTGGCAGGTGCTCTTATTCAGAAACTTTGTAATCGAAACATGTTTTCCATTTTTAGGTAAAAGGCAGAAGATCTTTTAGAAAATAATGTCAAGTCAGAGTTTTGACCCTTATTCCCGACGCGGCAGCACCAGAATGATGAAAAATGTGTCGTCACTTGACATCGATATCTTATAACCCGATAAGTAATTTATCAAAAAAATGGAAAATTAATTTTGATTCCAAGTCGCTTGAATAGTCAGGAATGCCAATTTTATGCTTTTGCATTTAAAAATTAGTCAAAAATTGTGTCAGAAAGTTTTGTGTTGTTGAGCAGGTCAGTTTAGAAATACCTTAAAACATGCAAAAATATATTTATTAGAAGTTTATTTGTAAAAACAAAGCATATTTAGTACATATATTATAATTATGATTAAAAACCTGTCCCACTTAAAGAGTATGGGCAAGGTAAAATGGTGGCATGTGGTATTGTTATGACATTTTGGACATGTTTATTTAAATATATGATTTAAAAACAGGTAGTAAAACTTCACTTAATTAAAATATTTCTTTAGGGTATTTAATCATTTTAATTTTTTGGAACACTTTCTTCATAGTAAATATACATTATACTCAGAAAGATTATTTATCAACAACATCTGAATCACGTAATGATCAAAATGTCAATAGAGTAATCCCTTAACATTCGCGAGGGTTACGTTCCAGGAAAACCTCGCGAATGTCAAATCCGCGAATGTTGAATCTATCTCTCTGCACTAAAAAGGGAGTTACGTTCTATGAAATTTTAATTAGAGTGGCACAGCATTTCAAAGAACAAAAGGATATATTTATTAATAATACGTTATGCCTAACATATATGTAGAAGGTAAATGTACGCACATATTCATAAACATGACATTTATTTTCCAAAGATAATTCAAATTAACTGACTAGAGCTAAAAAAAAAATCATATGTTTTTGTATAAAGTAGTTTTGGCTCTCTCTATTCACCAAGAGATGTAATATATTAGTGGGTCGGTATGCAATACAATATTAAAATACAATATTTAAATACAGCTAAATGCTTCAGAAATGCTTTCATTTATTTTCCATCTAAGAGCAGTTTCAGCTGTATCTCTACGACAACCTGAGCATGTTAGAGTAATACTAGATTAAAGATGCCGTTACCACTTCTAATATCACTATTGCATTGAATATTCTACTGTTATTATTTTACTTTTCTACAATACTCACTCGTTTTTCATTTTGACAACAGAAAATTGATTTGAAAATAGATACTAAGAAAACACAGGGAAGTAATCTTTAACCACGATAAATTCTGAAAAAGAAAGAGATAATAAAAAAAAAAATCGCGAATAATCAAATCAGATTCTCGCGAATGTTAAGTTTTTTCGCATTTTCATGTTCGCGAATAATCAAAATTCGCGAATGTTAAAACCGCGAATGTTGAGGGATTACTGTAATTTTCTCAATAAATTTATTATAAGAGTCCACTATCAAATGAGATAAGCCGCTAAAAAGGTAAGAAAACATTTTGATATTGAAAGTTTTACACTTGATTCAGACTGGGTTTTTTAAATCTGATAACAAAATTTTATCTTTGTAATACAATTATAGAACCAATTTATTACTTTCTTAATTTCTTTCAATAATCAATTTAAGAATTTTCAAAATAATAATTAAGTTATGACAGAGTCAGTTAAGTAATGAAAATTTTGTAAACTACATGACAATGTCAAAAATGTGTAACCTACAGGACAATGATGTCAAAATTGTATAACCTACAAGTCAGCAGTGTCCAAAATCTGTAACCTACAGATCTACTAATTAAATGCTTTAATTATTAATTTTACAGAAGACTTCCTGTCTTTTAATGCTTATATATTATATTTTAAGTTTATATACAATACAGTTAAAAAAAAATATATGGTGTTAAATTTGAAAATAGTTAACATTTAGTGTCCTCACATTTTGAGAAACTCCCTTCTATAAAATTTTAATTAATGACAGAGCATTTAAAAAAGGTAATATATTTTATTATTGTTATTATTATTAATGAAAGAAAAAGTGTGTGTCTCTTTGCCGACAATGGCTAGAGAAATCCATTACATGTAGAGGTCTGCAAATTGGAATAAGGATAGAACGAAGACAAATTCCATTGCACTTCAAGCTCAGATTTTTCATTTATTGATAATTGACTGAGATATTAATTAAAAACCCTCGTCGAACACAAATGAACGAGTTTCAATTGTCCTCAGTTTGCCGGCATTATATTCACTTCCACACATGTCTAGGAGAAACATAGTTTTTCCATGCACATAGCATGGAGAAAAACCTTCCGTGCGTGTGAATGTGCATTTTAAAATAAATCACAGGGGCTCAGAGTTAAAAATAAATTAATTAAAAAAATAGAATACTTGTCATTTCTAGGTAGTTTTGTGATACTGATGGCATCTTTTATTTAAAATAATATGAATATTTACTATTTAAATCATATTTTTTTTTTCTTGAGGTAGCTTTCATATTTTCCACTATTTCTGCAGTTTTAAATTGTCATCCCCGTAGTACAGATGGAAATACAAAAAACCATGGATAAAGGTTCTTTTCTGCTGTCAACAGTACCTTTCATTTAAAATAATATAAATATTTACTATTTAAAAAAGTTATTTAAAAAATTCTGAAGGTCATTTTTATATATTCCTAGTTTTTTATGCAGTATAAATTGGCATACACGTGGCCCGGACAGAAAATAGAAAAAAAGAAAATTACCCAGTGCCAGGGGTAAATGATATCTTTCTGTGGGCGTTGGCTACGTATATATGTACAGGGCGACTTTTAATTAACCTACAACTGAAAAACTTCTCAGAGCCTCAATAGATGACATCATGAATGCATGCAGTGAGAGAGGGCATAAAAGGAATTTGTTTAGTGTCAGTTCCACGCAATTTTGAAAATGACTCCAAAGCATATTATTCAACTGAAGATCGTATTGTTAATGTTAAAAATTGGTACTTATGTGGTGAAAATGCAACACTGTTTTGACACCATTAACAGTGAGTTTGGAACCTAAGTTATTGCCTATCAATACCCAAATCGCTATCCTGGTGCATATCATTGGCCACCTTATTCATCAGATGTGAAGCCAGGTGATTTCTATCTTTGGGGTCATATGAAAGATTTGAATTACAAGAAGAAGCTGACAAAACTTATTAGCCTCAAAAGTTCCATAACTGACTCCTTTTCAAGTATAAAATAAGAAATGTTTGATTTTGTTACTAACAACTTTGTGAGTATAAGTTAATTAAAAGTCATCTTGTGTGTATATATGTATACATATATTGATACTTACGAACAGGGCTTTATAAATTTGATCAAATCTGGTAGCCAGTAATAAAATTCTAGTCACCAGTAAAAAATATTTACCCCCTCCTACCCCCTGTCACTGATTTTGAAAAAGCACAAAGCTTTTTCATGAATTAATTGTAAAAAATTTACAAACAAACATACTCGTAGTTTAGAATGATTAGAATAAGTCATATTATTTTTCTAAAATATACACTAAGTTTTCTAATGATACTTATAAAAATTATATATATATATATCTGTGAAAAAAAAGAAAGAAAGAAAGAATATATGATATTTTATTATTGATATTTTAATTAAGTTTCAGAGATTTACTTCAAATAAATTACTTGTAATCATTTATATGTTATTAGTTAAAATGAATGTCATGGAATAATCAGTTTTAATTCTGAACACAAAAATCCGAACTTGATCATTTTTTTTTAGAACTGTATCCAATTTTAGATGCCACAGAGGCTGGATTGACACTATTTTTTTTACTGATTTATTGCACCTTCCTTCCCTTCACATTCTACTCATTTAACATGCTAGTTGGCTAGAATGGCATTTTCTATGCATGACACGAAAAATACTTTTTAAACTTATTTTTTCCATTAAAAGGTATGAGAAAAGAGGAAGATCCCTGCTTGCCGCACGTGAGTAGGGGTGGAGGAAAGAAAAAATGCTGTTATGCTTATTTCTTAGGTCAAATTTTGTACAAAGAAGCACTGACAGATTAAATAACTTGGTTGCCAGTGGCGACCACGTTTGTCAAGCCCTATATAGTTTTGTATCAGGTTTCTATAGTTTTGTTATCAGTTTTGTATCCCTCTCTATTCCGAAAAGATGTATTAGTGTACCAGTATACTAAATCTCATTCAGAGTGTAGTAATACTTCTCAATATAGTTAAATGCTTTGGAGGTACTCTAAATTTTGTTTTCTTTATCTAAAAGAAGCTTCAGCTTCATCTCAACCAGAAATTAAACATATTAAATTAATAAAGTAAAGTCATTGCCTTAACTATATCATCGTTGGGATGAATAATCTGTTATTAATATACTACTATCCTGCAACGTCTATTTTGAGTTCACAGCTGAAAGTATAAATACATACAGAAAAAACAGAGGAAAAAAATCTTTGACCATTATGAAATCTTGAAAAGAAATAATGAAAAAATTAGAATTACCAAGTCACATTCTTGTGAATATTAAGTTCTTCCCAATTTTCATGTTCATGAATTATCAAAACTCATGAGTGTTAAAGTTGAGAATGCTGATAGATTACTGTATAATATTCATACATATACCTTTTTAAATAACAGTATATTCTGGCATATTATGCACAACTAACATTTCAGACTATATTTTTCTAGTTTTAGGTATATTTACCACATTACATGCACCGTCTTCTTTGTAAAGAAATTTTCATGAGATATATATATAACACAAAATGAAAAAAATATATATCTTTTTAAAATATAACTATTATTTTTTTTCTTGTAATCTGACATCAAAAATTTATTTATATATAAATAAATAGCATGTTTATTAATGTAGAAATTTCACTTCTTATGACCAACTTTTTATCTTAACTTTTAATCTTTCATTTTTATTACTGACATATAACGCACACCTGTAAATTTTGATAAATTTTCTTGAATAAAAATAGAGTGTTATACGCCGGAATACACAGTATACTAAGCTATAAATCTCACATGAATATTTTTAAAGACTACAAAGATTTAAAAATTTATTTTAAAATTTTACAAGACTATAATGTAACTATTTAAGTATAAGCCAGGTTTGTTATACGTAACTATTAATTATGGAAAGGAACTAAATGATTTTTCTTTTATAATTTTAGAACTGCAGTACTATAGTTTAATAATTCAAAAATTAATAAAACCAAGTAAAGAAAATTAAGTGAACAACAACAAAATTACCCAATGCTCGAGCTAATCTTTCATAGATGTCAGGCAATCTAGACAGTTCCTTCAATTTTTCAACTCTTTCTGGAGTAAAACGACAGTTGATTCTGAAAATTTAAAAAAAGTGGTAATGTTTGATTTTTTTTTTTTTTAACTAGCACAGACAATCATTAATTATCAATCTTTAAATAAACATACATATAATGTTGACACAAACCCATTGCATCAGCAAGATGCATATTAAATGACATTAACTGAACAGAAAGATAGGTTGTGTAAGCTTTGCTTCAATACAGCTGTCAGTTAACATAATTCAATTACATAAATTTTAATAAAGAAATTATGTTTAAAAGTCCAGGTACTGAAAATTAAGAAGACTCGGTACCTTTGGAAAAAGAAAAAATTAATTGAAAAGATTAATTTTGACATTTTCATACTAAAACAGTTTATATGTCTTAAAAGCACATTAAAAGTTGAAGATTTTAACAAATATGCAAAAAGAAACATTTCTTATAACAAAAACAATTAAATTTTTTTTTTAAACAAAGATATTTTTGAGACATACCCAGTTTCCGTATCTTCATATAGACGTTTAGTATCAATTTTTCTGAAGTGTAAAACATCAATATGTGTCCTATACACTGCCTTCAAATTGCGCTGTCTTGGATTGATGCGGGAAGCTGTAGCACGATAAATACCAGTAATTGTCACTCTGGAGAGGAATAAAGTACATTTAATAGCAATTTTAAATTTCAAAATACTACATCAATTCTTTCATTAAGCAGCTTGACAAAAAGATGTGTACTTACAAAAACTCGCAAGTAACTGAAATTTAATAAGTTAAATATTATTTATCAAATAATTTAAATTTTAAAGTTTTTATTATTGTATTCACATTATTATCTACATATTATTTTTCTTTAATTCTTTATGCCAAAAAGTTTACTAAATACAGCAGAACCTCAAAAATTTATAAACTTCTTGTGATGCTTTCAAGTTTTTTTTTTTTAATCGATAGATAATGCAACGATAATGGTAATTGTTATGCATTATTAACTGTAACAAATAACATGCAACTGGGAATTGTAACTGCAGATATCTAAAACATAGTTTTTATTATGCTGACTTGTCTGGGCCCGTGATAAAAACCTTAACTATACCTAAAATCAGTATTGAATGATTTTATATTTTTAAATGAAAATCTTTGCAAACAAACCTAATGAATGATTGGGACCCCACTGTCTTTGGCAGCTTACACAGTCATATTTGTATGATTTTATAATGAAAATCTATCCAAACGAATCTAGAGTCGGGAGACCCACTTACTTTGGCAGCATACACTGGGCATGCTACACATGCTCTGGAGTTTTAATTTTATGAGGTTTATGAAGTTAATATGAGAACAGACTTATGTAGTAAGCTAATTTAGAAGACTGGCTTATATTAAAGAACCTTTTCTAGTTATTTCAATGATGTAAACTAATTGAAATATTACCATATTTTCTTTACTTGTGTATTTTACACACTTTTTTTTTTTTTTTACTATTTCTTTGGTTAATTAAAGAAATGTCTCTCTTTAAGATAATTATAACATTTTAATAAATAATTAACATTAAAAAAGTAAATTATGTTTGTAGCAGTTATTTAAGTGGCCTTTTTAAACAGTGTGAACACAGTCTTCTTTTAGTTTTCAGGATTATTCTAGAATAATTATTATTTTGAAAATCTAAGTTAGTAACAGAGCATTAATAGAATTTGAATACTATACTACAGTAAAACCTCTAAATAATGGACACCTCTGGAGCACGAAAACTGTCCGTTATTCGGAGGTGTCCACCACTATTGGGAAAACCACAGAGACTCACAAAATTGCTAAGAAATACTTAATGTTTCATTAATTGATTTTTATATGTCCTGAAACCTCTGTTATATGACTAATCAGAAATTAAAATTATTTTTTAAGCAATAAAACTAAAATGAGATTATGCATACCTTTATCCATTGTTTATTTCATTCTTACGAAAAAAAATCTATTACAAATGTATGCAATGTAGATATGAGAATAATTTAATTAGAACATTTAATTAGAAAATATATATATATATAACAAAGAGAAGTAAACAAAAACCGATGTGTACCTTTTATTTTTTCATTAAAATGTGATTAATTGTGTGTGTTTTGATTAAATGATTCAATTTTGTTCATTTTCATACAGGCCTCTGAAATAAATTCATACACCTATCGTAACAGCAACCTCTCCGTTTGAATGCTGTACACGCCCGAAAGTGGAATAAACTTTGTTATATAGAATAAGTTTTTCATAATATGGAGATTAATTCACATGTTAATGATGTTCAAAGTCAAGATTCTGCAGAAAATTTTGTTAAGTAGAAAACTTCGTTAAATAGGGACTTCGTTAAAGAGAAGTTCCACTATATATGTAATTTGTTTATCTATGTGAAGTTGTTACTATGTTGTATGTGAAGTTGTGACTATGTCAATAGTTTTAATCCTTCTGAATCATCTCTTTACCTTACCTACCCCCCCCCCCCCCCAAAAAAAAAAGTGACGGCTCACTATATTTTGCCACTTATTGGAAATTCTCGATATTGCAGGAAGCATCTCCAGTTTCAGTATCATCATAGAGTCAGCTTTTGTCGAAAATTCTGAAGGAGTATAATCTCATACATCAACTGATTCTTCTTCAGGATAGGTAACTCATCATCAATATTAATGAAAATGTTGGCTGTTTCTTCACTCCTGATACATTTCATTAATTCACTTAATTCTTCATTTGTGTCGGAAATATGTGTTTTATTTTCTTTTAATATAAATCCTGCTTTTCTGAAACACTATTGTACACTTTCCAGTTTTATGTTTTTTACAGATGCGGAAATTCAAATTATAGCATTGAGAACATTAACTAATTTTAGGCAGTTCTCAAGTGTATTTATAGAATCTAACTTTGAAAGAATGTGACGTAATTAAAGCTTTCTGTACAAGGCTTTAAAATTGTGTATTACACCTTGATCAAGTAGTTGACAAAACAAAGTTGTGTTTTGGGAGGAAAAACACCATTTCAACACTGTCGAATTTCCAGTGTTTTGGATGAAAAGTTGTACTGTCCAAAAACAAGAACTTTTCTTTGCTGTTTTTTATCCCATTATCAAAGGAAGTTAACCATTCGATCGTAAAAAGACTCTTTATCCAAGCTTTTTAGCTCACAGGCTATCAAAGCCTGAGAGCTTATGTGCCCGCCGGTTCTGTATGTATGTACGTATGTATGTACGTAACACGATAACTCTTCATAGAAATATCCGTTTTCCTTCAAATTTTGTTTATAGGTTCACTGTGTTAAGGCGCTTCCCTGATTAATGGATTTTTCATGCAGAATTATCCCATTTGCTTCAAAATTTGTTTATAAGTTCATTGTGTTAAGACGCTTCCCTTATTAGTTTTCGGAATTGATTGGTTAAGTATAAAGAGGGGGAACGGGGAGACTAATCCCCCCTTAATTTATATAAATGGGTTTTTCATGCAGAATTATCCTATTTGCTTCAAAATTTGTTTTTAGGTTCATTGGGTTAAAACACTTCTCTGATTAGTTTTCGGGATTGATTGGTTAAGTATAAAGAGGGGACGGGGGGCTAATCCCCCCCCCCCTTAATTTATATAAATGGGTTTTTCATGCAGAATTATCCAATTTGCTTCAAAATTTGTTTATAGGTTCATTGGGTTAAGACGCTTCCCTGATTAGTTTTCGGGATTGATTGGTTAATTATAAAGGGGGGGAACAGGGGGCTAATTACCCCTTAATTTAAATAAGTGGGTTTTTCAAGCAGAATTATCCGATTTTCTTCAAATTTTGTATATAGGTTCATTGTGATAATGCGCTTCTCTGAATAGTTTTGGGGGTTCATTAATTAAGTATAAAGGGGGAAGGGGGGGCTAATTCCCCCATTAATTTAGATAAAGGGGTTTTTCATGCAGCATTATCCGATTTTCTTCAAATTTTGTATATATATATTCATTGTAATAAGAGGCTTCCCTGATTAGTTTAAGGGGTTCATTACTTAACTATGAGGGGGGTAATGGGGGGATGACCCCTCCTTAATATATTGTCGATTTCTTTATTTTTCGAGGGGCTTATTTCAAATTCTTTGAAATACGAGTATAATACACAATTAGTGTGAATAGCCTGTGAGCTCAATGCCCTCAGTTTAACTGGGCAGTTTTCTTTTTATTTATTCTCTTTCCACACAATACCAAATTTATTAAATTGGATGTTCTTTGGGAAACACCTGAATTTCAGAGATTTTCCAGTTATAAGAAGGATTTGAAATATATTGTAACATAATAAAATAGTAAGTCGCTTTTTTGACATTTTTTCGCCGATAGTCATTATTTTTAAAACACAAAGTCTTATTCGGAAAATTTCTGAAAAAGAGTTTGGTTTCATCGACATTAAAAATGTTTCTCTCCTTATAACCTTCACAAATTGATTTCAATCGTTCATGCCAATCCTCCACTTCTTTAAGACAGACAGGTTTTGCATCTCCACATATTGTTTTGAAACAGATGTTGTCCTGAAATCTGAACTTTTCCAGCCATCCACTGGAAGCCTTAAAATCGTGTAATCCAAGTTCTTTAGTGACTTTTAAAGCCTTACGCCTTGTGAAGTCTGATTTCTCTCATCTATGTTATGCAATGATGTGATTCAGTTAATTACTTTTTGGATTTTACGAACGAGCCCTATTAAAATTAAATGATATTCCTTTTTTGTTTTTTCTTTGTTTTTTGACACTTTATAAGATTATCCGAAAAATTGTTTGAACTTGGGTATAATGAAACAAAAATAGTCAGCATATTATCTATCCTGAATTTTGAAGAAAATTGTAAACGAGGTTCTCTTAGGCTCATATAAAAAGAAAGAGAAAATGATGTATGGTGTATTATGGAGTTCTAAAGAAAGAGAAATTGCTACTTCTAGACATTAATCAGCAGAAAATCCAAAATCTTCCAAGGAGGGACGTTTTTACTCCCCTCCTTAAATTTGCTTATTTAAAATTTTAATAAGCAATCAGGCCTACAATGCTGTAGAAGGCTTTCCAGTCACAGAATAAAACTATGATACCTGCATAGATTTATTAAAGGATCGTTATGGTAAAGTTGATGTTATTACAAACCAGGGACGACGAACCTTTACCTTTACACATTTGCATGCCATATTTTAAAAATATATGTTACTTGACTATAACATGCCAACAACCAAAAATAAATTCAGTGGATCAAAATTAATCAAAATTCCTTGAATTTTTGTTTATTAGAATTAAAAAATACAGAGGTAACAGACAAGGGGAAAATATTGAATCAACTTAAGGGCACACTGGCCCTCAGGTCAATGGGAAAGTCAGAGGCAGGGAATAAATCAAATCTGTCAATAGTTTTCTTACATTTTTATAAACATTTTAAGATCATGCTGCTATTTTTTTTACTAAAATTAAAATTACACATAAACATTCTATCATTTTCTCAACCCGAAAACTGTATAGGCTCAACTGCAATGAGCCTGAAAAATATCAATCAGATTGGTAAACAGTTAGTCATTTTTTAATTTGCCTGAAGCTACCAGGCTGCTCATTGCAATAAGACTGTAAATTATACAACTGAGTAGGGGACAACTGGCAATTTTCCAAGTAGCTTAAAGCTTCATAGGCTCTTTCGCAATAAGTCTAAAAAATATCAGGCTAATTAAAAAAGACAGATTATTTTCCAATTAGCCTGCCCCTTTACAAAGAACCGGATTTCACAATCAGCCTACAACATATACACATCAGTTCTTTAATTGGGCTAATTTTATAGCTTTGGACTCCCTAGAAAGTGGAAGTTCAGAGCATGCATGTTAAATATATCTCAATCAATCCCTGTTAGTAGTACCTTTGTTACCCGATGGTAAGACATAAGCATAAATTTTTATTTAGTGGTATCCAGGCTAAAAGTTTGGAAAACTGTTCTAGAAAATTCATTAATCAAAGAAACTAAGTGCTAAGAAGCCTAAAGAAAGGTTAAATAAAAAATTTAGAAATATTGCTATGTAAAAACTAAGATGTAGCTATTAAATATCAACTTTGAAAATTAAAAAGTTAAGTACTTACCGATCTCCAGGCTGTACACTATCAACAAGATCATTATGAGCATACAATATAACAGTATGAGGAGTTTGGCCAGGAGGCATGTCATCTGAAAAGAGTAAAAATAGTCAAAATACCTTATAACGAAATTGAAAGTGTTTCAAAGGTTTTCTTGTTATAACGTGCTTTCATTGTCCAGATAATGGAGACAATTATAAAAAAGGGCTGTTTATTACATAAAGTATAACATAGTTTATCCATTATTTATACATAGTTTTATCCCTTAAAATTGTTTTTGTTTAATATAAAAAAAGCTAGACCTTATGTATTCATATTAAATTAAGACTTCCTAGGAAGGATCACTTTTATTGCAAACAGTGAAAAGAAGAAAAGCGTTAATTTAAAAAGAAATTTCAAGATAATTATATTTTCATGACTACGTACAATTCATATCATAAAACTTTTATTTTGCGATTATTGATCTGGATGACTGAATTTCAGATAAGAGTTTTGCTGTATTATTTTAACGGTATTATATATAATATATATATATCAATATGCTACACATGAACAAAAACCAGGCAAGTTTAAATGTAAAAAAATATTATTGATTTAATTCTTTTAAAGGGCAGTTTTACATACCTATATAGGTTTGAAGAATGAAGTTAACAAGCTCCGCTTTCTTTTCTTAACAGCATTGTCTAATATTATATGCTCTATTTTGTCAACATACATGTTAATTTCATTCGTTGACAAATTTTCATTATGCATGTAACACACAATTTTTTGTAAATACTTGAGTGCATCAGATTGCAAAAGTTTCTCGCCAGCTTCTATAAATTCTTCTTCCTCACTGACACTGTCATCAGACTCATTTTCTGCACTTTATTTGACAATATTCTCTTCATTTGCTATTATGTGTTCATCAACATTAACGTATTGATCAAATTTAAAATAGGAAGTCGGGTTAAAGTTTGAAATCAGTTCATCTGTATCTTCCAATTAATGTAAAGAAACAATTTCATTTTTATTTGAAGGTGATGGGAAAATTCCAGAAACTGAAAAAGTGTTAACAATAGTTTCTTTCAAAACGTTGCACCAAGCTTTATTTATCATACAAATTGCTTTCAGCAAGTCTATTAGGTAGTTTTCATCACAAAAAGGCAGCCGTTCTGAGGAAAGCAATTCCAAAAAATTTTGGTATATTTTCACCGATCATGACCCCCCAACCCCAAAACCACCTTCCGTACAAATGCTGATTTATATTTATACATAATATATACACATATCTGAGATTTGTCATACTGTAACTCTCTTATTTATGAACCGATTTGGATGCGACTGAGTATGTGTATAGGTTATACCAAAGTCTCGACCAAGTTTGTTGGCCAGCTTCATGCGGCATCTTGTTTCAAAATGGCGGCCAGTTAAATTTTTTTCTTTTTTTTTTTTTTTTTAATTCAAAAAGATGTACAAAAATTTACAAAACTTTCCCTTATTTGTCATATATATATACTTTAACCGTTACCCTTTTAGTCAGTTTTATCTGGTGGGAGCTTGTGAGAATGTTGTGCCGATCCTTTTTTAAATTTTTAATTTTTGCCATTTTCATTCAGTTTAAAATTTTTTAAGTGCCGAATTCTGGATGGGCTTACGACGTCTTCGTGTAATAACTTGAACATAATGTTTGAAGTATTTTTAATTAGTGGTCAAAGAGGAAGTCTTATTTTCTTCACTTCTTAAATTGAAAATAAAGAACTTTTTATTTAATTTCAAGAAAGTAGTAATTCCTGTCTCATTCTCAACATGCTTCAATTAGATGAGATCTTTTATTTTCTCCTTCAAGTGACCATAAAGAATAGACATAAATTTTTAATTTAAGGGGTTATTGCTTCTCTAATTTGTAAAGTTTAAAGTTAGGATGTTTTTCAACTGCAATTGTATTTCAACCAAACTTTAAAAAGCAATGCCACAAGGCCGAATTTAGATTTTTGTTTGTTACGTTAACAATAATGAAGATATTGTGACAATATTTTCAACAGATTTACTTACATCATATTTCTGCGAAATATGATGACAGGACGAGAAGTGCTTGAAATTACCATCATTCATATCTAAACAACACTGAGCTAGACATTCCATTTTTCAGATTGCAGCTGACAGTACACATACTGTGTCACTGACAAAAATTCAGTCACTTCCAATGATGTAATCATATTTCAAACAAGCAAAGTTAGATGAAAAAATCACTAAAATATCTTTTATTATTGTTAAAGTTGTGAACGAAAATTTGGTCTCAGCTTGTAGTGACACACCCTATATTTTTGACTGAATGTAAATATGGATCAGAAATAAGACACCCTGTATTTATGATTAAATAAGTGGGAGTGGGTTGCGACCTAGCATTCCTATACAAAAATTTCTTATTTTAGTGTGCTCTATCACCTCTTAAAGTTTGTTGCACTGGTAGTGAAACACTGTATACTGGAATCTAATTAATCATTTAAATTAATATCATAAAAAAAGTACTGAGAGATGCAAGTGATAAAGATCTATAGATTATTTGCTTTAATATAATTAAATGAAATGACATGAATCAGTTTCTTTATAACCTACAAATCATTGAGTAAAAAAAAAAAACAAAAAAACTATAGTTTAAATGAATGCTTATTTAGCAAACACATATTTAATACATTTATTAACTAACAAATATAAAAAATTGAGAAAGGAAACAACCTCTATTAATGTCCGAAACATCAACTGAGGCTTTACTGTGGAGACATGAAAAGTTTTTCAAGGTATGTAGGTCTATCTCACGATAACTGTCGGAAAAAGCATTCTACTGAATTCCCATTTGCAAGGTGTGTTTGTAAGGTACACCGAATTATTTATATAATTTTTTGTATAATTTGGATAATTCGTTTGTTTACAGGGACATTAAAATTTTTTTTTGGATATATTAAGATCTATGGAAGATAATTGTTTGAAGTATATTTTAGCGAAGTTATACCTACTTCAAACAAATTGATATTCATTGTTGATGTGCACTTCAACATGCTTTGTATAAAAAATGATATGTATAGAATTTTTATTTAATTATTTACAAGGATACACAAAAAGATTTGATATCATTACTGTCTGCAAGAGCAATTGTTTGAAGTAAGTTTTAACGATACTGTGTTATCTTAGTGAAATTAATATATGTTAGGAAGTGCACGATAATATCTTCCCTATAGAAAACTGCATGTAATGTTTAAAATTCGTTTACAGAGCCACACAAAATAATTCAGATACATTATTGACAATGAATGATAATTACAGGAATTATGAATTTTCAATTGTGTTATATGTTTTCAAGCATTAGCTCAGTTTGAATAAACCGGCTTTACAGATTCAGGGGTCGTGTTTTACATTCTTAATGAAAGAAGTGGAATTTGTTATGCATCTTTCTTGAGCGGATTAACTCGATAGTCTATAATAATACAATTGTACATCTGATTTCCCGTGGTTCTGAAAATGAGTTGAAACAATCATTTAGTAAAACTATGTTCAGAAAGTAAAGCTCCAGTATTTTTTCTTTACATTCTTTCTTTGAAGTGCTGGAAGACTTCAAGTGACATAGTGGTGTTTATCTGGATTATGACAAGCTGATGATGAAATATAATTTTATTTAGTTTAGCCTTGATAACTTTGGTTATCATATTGGAAATCTTATATTTGTTGAGTTCTAGAATATTTTCTTCTTTTACAATGAAAGCAGCTGTAATGCAAAAGCATTACTTACAGTTCACATGTCATGATGCCTATCCTGTTACCAGATAAATTCAGTTTATTGTCTTAATAATTAATGAAAAGTAAAGTTATGGATATATTTATTTAAATTCCACCACATACATAAGTTTATTTCACAGCTAACAAACTGTTTTACTGGACTTGTTCATTCAATCTTAATTTAAACTATTCAATTTACTGGGGTTAATAAATCAGCATAACACTTCTTCTGTTACTTGCACTTAAACTCTGGCCGTACATTACATTAGAAATGTCCATCAAGGGACATGTTAAAAGTAAGGGGAATGGAAGGTCACAGCCGCACGGATAAACTGGACTCTGGAAATCATAGTAAGTTGGTATCATTGCTTATGATGACAAAGAAAAAGAAAAGCTAAAAGCAAAACAGTGCCTAAAATAAAATATAAATCAGCAGGATAAACATCACTAACATTATTAGAGTTAACTATTAATTTAAAAATATAAGACATAATATATTTTTAAGTATATATTATTTCAAAATAAAAAGTAATATAAATAGACTGCCTTAGAAAATGTTACAAAATAAGTTGAAAACACTTTTAATTATTTTCTAATACACATAAAAATTTTCAACTTTCATAACCATTTCACAATTAAAGAATAATACAAAGTAAAAGGATATCATTACATACCAGGAGCTTCTTGCAATTTAATCATCTGCTTATCAGAGAAATGGGATCGATTGTGATTCAAACTAAATGAATACTTTGTATTACAATGTGTACACACTGTCGGCTCAGCAATGCGACCACGATCTAATTCAACAGCAGAAGTTTCCCCACAAAGACTGCACGTAAAAAAAGCTTCACACATTTCAGGAATCAAATCAGATGAACGAATAACCATACCACAGATTGTTACCAGTTGATCAATATCTAAGACAAAAAATTATGATAAATTAATCTCAAATATACATAAAGGGACAATTAGAATTATTTAACTAATAAGACTAACTACGCAAACATTTTTATTTTCAAAATTAAGAATTTTCTGCATTTTAGCAGATATTGCATTTAAATTTTTCCTTCTTTGAAATTTTTTGTTCTGCCTTCACAGAGCAGTTTCTACTAAAATATTGAATTTTTGAAAGGTTTCACTGCTATGTTGAAAGAAATAACAGACAACAGACTTCAAAAGCCACAATGACACTTGGTCTATTACACTTGACTTTAAAGCACTGTGGAAGTTTTATTATATCACAATGAAACAATAAAAGGTAACTTACATTTATATTTTAACTAACATACATTATTAGACTTGCTCAACTATCACCTAATAAAGATTTTAAGTAATGAAAAGTTGAAATAAAACTGTTTTATAAGGATAATATTTATATATATATATTTTTTTTCCAGGTGAAAAACCCACTAAACTTGAAAGAAAAGAAAAGAAAAAAAAAGATGTATATAACACCTCACTCTCACACACACCTTTTTAACACTTTCCAACAAAGTTGAAAAGTGTTTATGAATTCAGTTTGTCTGTCTGTCTGTCCGTCTGTTCGTCCATCACTAACTCGCGTAAATAGACTCCGATTGTCATGCAATTGATATATGTTATTGAGGTTTACTATGGCATGTTCGGTATTGAAAATGAAGTATGTAGCACTTATACTCCGTGTACAGGAGCACTCAAAAGAATGCTGTTACATTATGGGTAATGCAGATGACTGAGGTAATGACTGAGGGTGAGGGTAATGCAGATAACTGATTTTTATATGACTGATCACAAAATTTTTACACAGGCTATAAAACCATTATATATATATATATATATATATAGGTACTTCTCTATTATCCCGTCGACCACTTTTCATAACAAAAAACTCACCAAACTGTAACGCCAAATAAACGGGAGAATGTTGCCATTGGAATACCAAAATAATTAAATAAAATATAAGAATTTAAGGACACAATTATTATTTTAATTAATGAAATAACTAATAAATCAGTAAAACATAATGAAAAATACATGCCAATGTCGAATTAAAAACCATTTGATGACAAACACGTATAATGCTTCTGACATCAAGTAAATGTGACTCCATTTTCGGCGTTTAATCTTACAGTTTGGCGATAGTTTTTGTTATGAAAAGTGGTCGACGGGATAATAGAGAAGTACCTATATACAGTGGTGGCCAAAAGTTTGGACATTTTTTAAAGTTTCCTGTTTTTCAACTTTGTGTGCTTGTAGAATATAATAATTTTCACTTAAATACAAACGTTTATATAGCAAATTGAAGGTAATTTAATGTAGAATTTAATAATAAAAACAGTATTACAATATCTGTATTACAAAAGAAGTTATGCTCATTTTAGTAGAACAAACAAACACAAATCGTTTTGAATAAGGACGTGTTTTGTAATAAAAGCGTACTAGCCAATCACAAACACTGTTCTCAGGACCAATCAAATGTCTGTAACTATAGTTTAGGTTATTTGGATGGTAAAATAGTTATTGTTGTGGAAATATTTTGCGGAATGATGCATACTAGTACAATTAAATAGAGTATTGCTGTTTTTGAATATTTAAAGTCCTTTTTTTTTTTAAATTAAACTAATTTTAAACAGTGTCATCAACAAGAAGAACTAATTGGACATTTACAAAAAGAAGCCGAATTGTCATATTGAGAGAAAATGGCCTCTCTTATGCTGAAATTGCAAGACAAGTTGGTGGTTCAATGACTTGTTCTGGTGTACGAAAGTTCTGTTTACGTTATGAAAAAAACGAAATCAGTGGAAAATAAGGCCAAATCAGAATGAAAAAAATGCACAAGTGCTACTGCCGATAGAAAAATTAAACGGCTATGCCTTCAAGATAGAAAAATTTCATCAGATGCCATTAGATGTGAAATGAATGCAGCGGGTATTGCAGTTAGTTCAAGAACAATAAGAAGAAGGTTATCAGGATTTGGACTACAAGCTAGAATTCCAAGGAAAAAACCATATTTAAATCAAAAGCAACGCGAAAAACATCTTAAGTGGGCAAAAGAACACATTAAATGGTCAGAAAATCAATGGAAGCAAGTAATCTGGAACGATGAGAGTAAAATATCGCTCTTTGGTAGTGATGGTAGAAAATACGTGAGACGTAGAGTAGGAGAAGCACTTCATCTTGATTGCATTGAAGCAACTACCAAAAACCCAACAAATGTCATGATTTGGGCATGTATGTCTGCAGATGGTGTGGGCCGAATTCAAGTGATTGATGGTATCCTGAATGCCAAAAAATACATCGAAACTGTCCTGGAACCAAAATTGGTACCTTCCATCAGGGATCTCTTCCCCAACAACGCACCATTTATTTTTCAGCAGGATTCAGCTCCATGCCACACAGCAAAAGTATGCAAAACATGGTTTCAAAATAAAGGCATAGATATATTACCATGGCCAGGAAACAGCCCTGATCTCAATCCAATTGAAAATTTGTGGCGACGTTTGAAAATTCTTGTACAAAAAAAACGTCCATCCAATAAAAGACAATTTATTGAAGCTATAATTGATTCTTGGCACCATGTGATTACGAAAGATGAACTCGTTTACTCGATGAAAAGACGCTGTGAAGCTATCTTAAAAAATAAGGGTTATCCTACTAAGTATTGATTGTGTAAGTATCACTTTAAAAAATGTAAATCTAAAATAGATCTTACTATTAGTTGCATAACTTTTTTTGTAATACAGATATCGTAATACTGTTTTTATTATTAAATTCTACATTAAACTGCCTTCAATTTGATATATAAACGTTTGTATTTAAGTGAAAATTAATATATTCTACAAGCACACAAAGTTGAAAAACATGAAACTTTCAAAAAAATGTCCACACTTTTGGCCACCACTGTATATAACAGACTAAAATTTCAAAAAGTTTGGACAAGAATTTTTTCTTTTTAAAATTTGAAATGACTATGTGAAAAAACAAGAAAATGTCTTCTATATAATGTCATACAAAATTAGGTTAAAGATATAAAATCATACAAACTTGAGATTTGTTTAAATTTATTATCACGGACTTGGGCAATGCCAGGCAGTCAGCTAGTACATAAATAATACTTACAGGGATTGGTGCAGATGTTTATTATTAGATCTTTATTTTGTAGAAAAGGGTGTTTTTTTATGAAATTTATATTTTTATAAAAAAGTAATTTTGTAATAAAATTTTTTATAAAAGTTACTTGAATCCATTTATTAATACCAACTTTTCTTAGGTCCTCCTGTTAAAGTTTTCATTTCAGAAAATTTTGTTTTGTTTGCAAATTATACATTTCACATCCTAACATAATCAAAAAAATTATAGAGTTTGTTTTTATGGAAGGGACACATACTGTGATTGTGAAATGAAATTTTATAAAGAGGCCACTTTTAATAAATGGAATTTTATGAAGGAACCCCAAAGGGAATTAAATTTTTGCCTGGATCAACACCTAATTTAAGATTAATTTTTAATTTTTAAATTCTTACCTTCAGGACTCATATTGCCTTAATTTTTTAGTTTTTTCAGCATTGAATGGGCGGACTTAAATCTGATGTGGTAGCTGACCCTCTGGATACTTCTCAAAGAATAACTCATTTGAAATGAAGTTTTACAAATAGGCCACTTTTATTACATGGAATTTTAGGGAACTCAATTTTTGAAAAGATCAACACCTGATTTAAGATTATTTTTAAATTCTTACCTTCAGGACTCAAATGCCTTAAATTTTTAGTTTTTTCAGCATTGAATGGGCGAACTTGAATCTGATGTGGTAGCTGACCCTCTGGATATTTCTCGAAGAATAACTCATTTGCAGCCATATCAAAACAAGGAATAACTTCTTGTGGATAACAAATTAACTGCCTGTATAGTTCAGAATCAAAGCTTTTCAAATGGGTACAATTTATATTCAGAAAGGGCTCCTCTAACGCAAATACCTAAAAGAAATAAATATAACAGACAAGATACATTGATCAGAAAATAATTGTGTACATTCATACTTATTGTTTTAGAAAAATTCATTAAACTAGATTAAATTCTATGAGTAATAACAGATGAAAAAATATTTTAAAATCAGTTTAGTAAGGAAAGTTTTCAATTATAGTTACTAAAAAAAAAAACAAATACATAATGAAATCATAGCTGCCAACCTTTTGTTTTTGTACCCCAACTTCCCGCTCTCAAGTCGAATAGATTTTTAACCAAACATTTTAATATATGAAATAAAATAATTATCACATAGAATAAAGGTACTTGTTAAATAAATTTTCTGGTTTAAAATATGATTATTTGACTTTGGGGGGGGGGGGGGGGGGGGGGGGGGGAGGTTGGCAGTTATGTGAAAATAAAAACAAAAATAATAGTTTTATTTAGAATTTATTTAGTAATTCATTGAAACTTAGAAAAATGTTTGTTTCAAAATACTTATCGATTTCATGCCAAAATTGCATATGACATGAAATAGTGAAATATACTTATTAAATAGTGAAAAGATACTTATTAAAAGATACTCACTTTACATTTGAATTTTTTTTATTATTATTATTATTATTTATAATTATTAAGTATATTAAGTATAAACCATGTCCAATGACTATGAATGAATTGTTATCCGTGAAATTATTCCAATTTTGCAATTTTTACGTACACAATACATTAATTTTTCAAAATTAAATGACTTACGAGTTTCATTGAATAACTTTTTATATTATTTCTAAATTAAGTTTTTTTTTTTTTTAATTAAGGCACAAGATATAACATACTGTCAAATTACTCTTTCAATGAAAATGTAAAAAAAAAAAAAAAATTCAATTCAATTTGGGGAGTCCTATATATACTTATATCCAAATATCAGAACACTTGATGAAAATATATGTATGAATCTATAAGGCAGGCCACACACTGAGACGACACAAGTAACATGTCTTGCGTCTGAGGAGAAGAAACAGTTTTTTTCTTTGTTCCAACCTGTTTCTTTCCCTAAGACACGAGACATGTTGCTTGTATCGTCTCAGTGTGCGGCCTGACTAACATTGCCACTACACACACTATGAAGAATATATTCTTGATTCTAATTAAACACTAAATTTAATAAGGATGCTTAGAATAATTACAAAATAGCAAGTGTTAATGCTTTATTGCTGTATGACTACCAAAAAATATGTTTTAAGTAATTTCTATTGTATATTTCAACAGAAGTAGAGTATGTTTTTAAAGAATTTAAATTTTTTCTATCTTTAAACTGCACAGAAAATATTCAAAGAAATACAACTTATAACTTTTATCATATACATTATTTCTAATGCCGGCATCTTTTTTAATGCACATACAAAACGCACAATGATGAATGAGGTGTCATACAAAGTTTTTGAATAGTTTTGAAATACAGTGGGCGAAATAATTATGGCCTCTCACAATTTTAGCTGATATATTATAATGACAAAAAAAAAAAAAAAAAAAAATCATGTGCTATTTCCTTCGTTGTAACATGCAAAGTAAATACAATACGCATTCATCGGGCTGGCTATAGAAATATTTGTGAATGCGCTGTGAAAGATTATCAATGAAATATGGATTTCAGAACCGGAAAAATTATGGCCTTATTCAATCGAAAGTTCATCTGTATGTGTATGCGTGTCGTTTAGCAGAAATATTTTTGTTTTAATTTTTGACAACATTTAAAATAGAAAATTCACTAAATAATTTGTTTAAAGTGTTAGATTAAAAAAATAATTAATATCCCATCTTAGCTCACAACTTTCTGATATCAAACGGTAAATTGATGTTTTAAAAGCACAAACAAATATGAATCCTACAGATATTGCCTGAGCTATTGGCAGAAGTTCAAAAGTCATCCAAAATTACTTTAAAGCTCCATCAGGGTATTACAAGAAAAAGAACACGGGAGACCACCCTCAGCCACGAATAAGCAGGGTTTTACAAATTTGATAAAATCTGGTAGCCAGAAAAAAATTCTAGTAGCCAGTAAAAAATATTTACCACCCCCTCCTTCCTCATCATTAATTTTCAAAAAACACAAAAAAGTTTTTATGAATTAATTGAGGAAAAATAATAACAAGCATTGTTTAGAATTATTAGTTACATAGTTTAAAAAGATAATATAATATAAACTAAGTTTTCTAATGAAACTTATCAAAATCATATATCTTTCAAAAAAAAAAAAAAAATACTGTAAAGAGTGAATTAACCGGCATGTTCGGAAAATGCTGATTGCCGAATGCTTCAAATGTTCTGATAGTTGAATGCTACAAAATCTATATCTGCTGAGGAGCGCATCGATGAAATAGTGAAGCAGGAAAACAAGTTTTTGCCTATTTTTCTGTCGCAGTCTCAAATAATTCTGATTTGATTATTTTAAAATTTACATTTGATGAACTTATTTTTGCCAAATTAAAAATATTTTTGCGTGTATATAGTTTCAAAGTTTAATTTTTAATATTGGGAAAGGGGGGGGGGGTAGCATTTGTGCTCATTTCAAGAAAGCTTAGGTCAATTTTTGTACAAAAAAGAAACAACAAAAACCCTATTAGATTAAATAACTTGGTCACCAGATAAAAATATTTGGTCGCCAGTGGCGACCTGCCGACCGTATTTATCAAGCCCTATGAATAAGGAATTCTGTCTTCTGAGATACAAAGCATCAAATAAAATTATCAGCTTAACATTTACAAGATGAATTAAATTTGCTAGTAACTGTTCGTCGAACACAACAGATGCTGAATAAATTCGGACTTAGCCACAGCTACCTTCAGAAAAGGCTATGGCGCCTCCTCCAATTGGAGAGTGTGACGTCATAGTAGCAGTGCATTGCTTTTCTTTCCAAAGAGTAGATAAAGAAGGGCGCATATATATATAATACACCATTACTTCAGCTAAATTTTATTTTAATTGAGATACTTAAATATATTTAAAACAATATTTTTCGAATGTTATCAAGTGGAATACATATGAAGATATTTTCCTCCTTAACCCTTTTAGTGCGGGAATCCACAAAAGTCGACATAAGGGTCCGAGTGCGGGAGTCGACTAATGTCGACATCTAGGAGTTGGGTGCTGTAGACTACACAAAGCTTCGACAAAAGTCACCTAGGCGTTCACGGCGTGTATTGTGCTCACTGTAGTGCG
Organism: Maratus michaelseni; assembly: GCA_963931845.1. Taxonomy (NCBI): domain Eukaryota; kingdom Metazoa; phylum Arthropoda; class Arachnida; order Araneae; family Salticidae; genus Maratus; species Maratus michaelseni. Next base: position 323,799,058 of record OZ007592.1, on the reverse strand, counting down.
TCATGGAATTAGCAGAAACACCCCCCAAAAAATTCCGCATTGAAAGGGTTAAATCAAATTTATTCACCTTAAATATTTGTGGAGCGGAAAAAAAAATTACTTAATTATAAAAATATTTAATGTATATGTAAATAGTAACTTTTTAATATAAAAATATATGAGCTATGTAAGAAAAATACAGAGGATATGTCGTATAAACAGGTAATTAATTATGGTTGAGAATTTGAATTCTTTTTAATACATTTTAATGCTGAAAAGGACAAATTCAAAAGTTATCAAATGAAATATATCAATATTTTTTTCCTCCTTAAAATCTAATTTATTTATTGTAAGCATTTTTCGAGGATATATACATATTTTAATTACAAATATATTTAATATTTATGTAAGTATTATTTTTTTATGAATGTTATATAATAATTGTTAAATGTGTAAATAATGAGTTTCATGAAACAATTAAGTATCTTTCTTAACCTAAACATTTAAATTACATAAATACACCCTAATAATTAACATATTTAATTTATTAACAATAACATTATGATAAGATTATACATTTGTTAATATAAAATATTAAAAATTAATTGATGCCCTAAATTAAATTCTTTAAACATTTTTAAGCGGATTAAAAATTTTAAATCCCTTTCCTTCTGAGCTATTTTCAATAGTTTATTATACCCTTTTAGTTTTAACACAGCTAAAAACATTTTATTTATGTACAAGTAATTTAACTTTTTTCTGTCATGTGTCATTATTAATTTCTTTTTACTGCTGCGGTTGAAAAAACGAAGAAAAACTATTCCTTTTCAACATTTCGATATATCTCTGTCGCCTAAAACGTAATACAATAAACAAAAAAAGATAAAATTCATTTTTTCAAAAACATATGAATTTGGGAAGGTATATTTTGTCTTTCCCATAGTGGAAAGAACAAAAATACATCTATAATTTACTAAATTAAGAATAGCAGAACCATTTATTATTTTAATAAAAATAGTTTTCTTTCCTCCATTCTCAACAGACAGCTTAAATAAAAACATAATTTTAATCTGATTAGGCAAAACTATACATGTTTGAAAAGTGATTTACAAAACGTCCAAACAATTTTAGTATTGACATTTCTAAACTTCAACTATATATTAATATTATATTTGTAAAGCAAATAGTAGAACTGGCTAATGAGTCCCCCAGAACTCATATATGTTTATAAATCCTGTACATTATCGTTCTGTATTATCACAATATTGTGAGGATAGCAATAATTTGAAATTCACTATATTGTGAGGGTATCACCCTTGCCAAAGGGGCTGCTTGTCGCTCACTTTATTCTAATTTTGTTTTTGTTTTTTTTCTTTCTGTGTTTTTTCTTTTGTTACGTCTTGATTTTATATTTTGAGATAAATAGTTGTCAAAATGTTTGAGGATCTGGATAGAGCATCTTTAACCAAATCAATGCTAGGTTTTCCGCACACACAGATATAATTAGGATTACATACAGAATCTCAAAGTTAAATTCTGCCAATTTTGAAAATAATAATTTATGACTTATTTCAGAGTATCACATACCCCATTTATAAGTGATTTTAGCGTATCATTATCAATGCAAATGTACTTTAAGCTCATTTAAACAGCTGTCAATTTGAGAAAAAAGAATTTAGACTATTAGACTTGAAATATATTTGAATGATGACAAACAAATAATATTATCATTGTAGGCTGTGACAGAAAGATGCTTATAAATTTTCAATGAAGCATATATTTTGGATACTGGTTTATCAGCTATGTTAACAATTAAAATGTAGTTTTTTGAAATTACCTGCCAGTTCTGATCTTCATAAAACTTTATTTTTGTTTTTAATAAATCAGTGAGGTTTTAAAGGTATCAAGAGAATTATCCTTAAGAAAATTTTCATAAGTTATTTTCTTTTCGTTGATAGCTATATTTAATAAAGGTTTTTCTTGCTCATCTAAATTTGTTCGCCTTTTTAATGGTTTTGTTGTTAAATTTTTGGAACAGTTTGGGAAGATTATCCGTATTGCCCCTTCTTTCAATTTCAAGCGAACCCTTTCGCATGTTAATTAATATAGTGCCGTCATTTCTTTTAACACTGCCAACGTGAATTATATCACCAGTATCAAAATGTTTTTCACAAGCAACTGCATGTACTATATATACCTGGGCTATAATCCTTTCTAGGTATATTTTCTAACCATTTAGACTTTAAAATAAGGTTTTTTGGGGAATGAAGAGCACGGAGTGCTTTTTTTTTTCACTACTCCGATAATTTGATGTACAGTTTGGTACTATACACATGTTTCATGTTTGGCATTTTGAAAAATTAATTTAAATTACTTACCTCAAAATAGTATCCAAAATAAAATAATCCAATGATGATACATAAAAAAGGAATTATAACTGTTTTAATTGAATATCAATAAGTCAATTGGAACAACTGTAAAATAATAAGCTACAACACCAACACAACAGACAGAGAGCTTCCGGCTTTATATTTGCCGCTCTTCTTTCCCCTTTGCAACCGCACTGCTATCGTGACGTCACAAAACATGCGCCGCACCCTTGAGATTTCAGAAAAGCCGTGACTTAGCTCAAAGAAATTCCAGAAAAAACTGAAGCTGTCTTTAATTCATAAGGCTAATCAGGAAGAATTCGCTCGCAGCCATATGAGATGGAGCACTGAATGGCAAAAAGTTATCTTCGCTGATGAGAAAAAGTTTAATCTGGATGGTCCAGATGGTATGCACAGCTATTGGAAGGATGATAATAAAGAACCTTTAGTGTTTTCCATGAAACGAGGAGGGGGTTCCGTTCAATAATGATATGGGGTACAATAGGATATAAAAAGAAAAGCAATATTGAATTCCTATATGGAAAAATGAACAGTTTTGATTACCTGAACATGCTAAGTAAGCAGTTTCCTTAAAATAGACTTCAAATGGACAGAAGAAATTGGTTGTTTCAGCAGGACAACTGCAAAATTCATGTGTCAAAGACATCCAAAGATTCGTTCAAGTTGAAAAAAATGAAACTGCTAGAACCTTAGCCTGCCAAATCGTCGATTTGAATATAAAAGAGAATGTTTGGTGGTATGTAATGGCAAAAAAAGTTTATGCAAATGGCCGACATTTTATGTCCAAGGACAATTTGAAAACAGCCTTTCTTGAAACAGGAACTCTATTGATATGAATATATACAAGTCTTACATGAAATCGTGTCATGTCGAATGGAAGTTTGCTACAATGGTAAAGGCACATGGACCAAATATTAAAGATTTCTTGTTTGAACACTTAATATAGGGGACTTTAAGCTGAAAGAGACCATAATTATTTTGCAATTTATGTATCATTTAAACACGTAAAAAGCCTGTATAATTCTATTTTTTAAGCATACAAGATTTGAATGTTCATTGTACATGACGTAGAGTATAATCTTTTATATGCCATATATCTTTATTAAATTGTAACTATATTTTTTGTGTGAGCTTAAAATTAGCAAAAGAGCCATAATTATTTTGCACACTGTACTACACTCATCTTCTATATTATTAATGTTCGGAAATGTCTGTGTGTTTGTACTTGGGAAAAACTCTGCAAGCGAAGCGAGCAGCAAAGCGCTTTTGATGTAAAAAAATTCAGAAAAATACCGGAATTGTTGAAGAAGTCTGCCCTTAATTAAAAAAGTTATTAATTAAGAAAGTCTTAAAAATTAGCAAAAAAGGAAAAATTTTTTCGAAACAAAGAATTTCAGTTTTGACTGCAAAGGGATTCAGCTGCAAGGCTCGTAACCAACCAATCAGCTTTCATCTTCGACCTGCACCCTGATATTTTTCGTTCCGGGTGGGATAAAAAAGACATAATGTGTCTTTTCTGCCCTTTTTCCAAAAAATCGCAAAAATCGTTCCATCGGCACGAAAATTTGCAAACGGACGTAAAAAAAAAAATCGCGAATTCAGGAAGGTAAAATTCATAAAAATCGACCAATTAGAAGAGAAGATATCAATTAATAAACTTTTAATTTTAAATTTTAAAAAAAGATCAGTTTTAATTTCAATACTGTAATGCAGACAAACCGTCGGCTGAAGAAATAATGAAACAAAACATCTTTAAATTTTCTGAAATATTGCAATTATAGATTTGAAAATTATACATATATCAGTATATTTTCATGAGGATTCTAAATATGTAATTTTTGTATTTCTCCGTTAATTATAACAGAAATTACAATATATTTTCTATTTAATTCATGCTTTAAAAAGAATTTATTCAAAAATGTTTTTATGGCATCATTTTTCTTGGCCAGACACGGAGGACATAGTGTCGGTTATTTTGTGGAGATTAAATGTAATTCCTTTTGAAAGGGGCTGCAATTTTTATAGGCTATATAAATTTCTTTTAAATAGTGGATTTTTAGATCTGAAAAGTATGCATCCTTACTTGTGGGCTGAGATTTCATAGATTCAAAAAATTTTCGATTTCGGCCCTTAATTTTTAATTTAGCAAAATCAAGAGCTTTGTATCGAAAAAAAAAAAAAAAAGGCTCAGGATTTAGCTATTTCTTTTCAAATTATCTCGGGTCGTATCGGTCCCATCATGACACGGTTTGGCTCATTCGACTCAACATTGATAGAACTTAACGATTTTTGTTCAGAGTTCACCACCATGGGGTGATTTCTTATCTATGGTTCTATGGGCCCAATCACAATGAGGCTCATTCAACTCGAAATCAACAGCCTCAAAGATTTCACTTATGTTCGCATAGAACAGGTGCCTCCTGGCGGTGAAAGGAGGAACTAACGGATTTTGCAGCTAACTCGGGTTCTATGGATCTCATCACGACGCGGTTTGATTCAATCGACTCGACATCGACAGGACTTATCGATTTTAGTTTTAGGTATCACCACCAAGGTGTGCTTTCCTATCTCAGGTTCTATGGACCCAATTACGACGGGGTTTGGCTCATTCAACTGGATTTAGATAACTTTACAGATTACGGTTATGTTTGTATGGGACAGATTGTGCCCCCTGGCAGCAGAAAGTGGAACAAATGGATTTTGTAACACATACGCAGCACGTCTGCAATACGGTGCCACAAGCAGTGGGGATCTGGGCCGGAGATTCGCTCGGTGAGAGGTTTATAGTATTTGAGGTGGAAATTAAGGATTTCTCCAATGCATGCGAAGCACGCCCGGTATACAGTGCCAAAGGCAGCAGGGACCCGAGCTGGAGGTTAATTCGGGTTGAGGTTGAATACAATTCGAGAATTCGATCAGATTCGAGGCCCCGATGTTAATTAGGGACTCGCCAGCTAGTATTTTGTTAAAACATAATGTTTCATTAAAAACTGCAGTTAATTAATTAATAATCAATGAAAAACATATCAGCAAATAATCTGCAGTGCGAAAGAGTGAAACCCTCACATGGATCCACTAATGTTTCATAATTTTAGACTTTTATAAAAGACTAGTGAACCCATGCGAAGATTTTGCACTGTAATCTAACATTTTTTTACCAATATCTAATATTTTTTAGATGCAAGTTTACACTTCTAAAGAAAAATTAAGGATTAAAAATATTTGAAAACAATATTAGTCAAGCCAGAATATCATCTCATTTACTCCATCAAAGTTACAGTAAAAAGCGATCAAAGATAGCAAAAGGCACATCAGAGAGAAAAAAAAATAAAAAATTGTATTTTAACTGTATTAGAGGATGAAGCCATCTACTTCGGGATAACGTGGAACAAAGAAACATAAATTGAATACATATATAAAATACAATTTAATATAACAAAGAGCAGGCATTTTAGGCTACACGTGAAATACCATTGCTTCCATCAACTGATGGTTTCTTTTTTTCCTAAACATTTGAATTTTGCTTTCTAAGAAAATATAAAATAAGCCTGTACAGAGACATCACTTCTTTTTTTTTTTTGTATTTATTTTTTTATAATCATTGTTGAACATGATATAATGCGGTATTTTATTTTTCTGGCAACATTGTTTTGAGAAAAGCCTTTCATTTCATTTATGAAAACAATGCTGATTTAATTTTAATTAACTGCAATTTTTAATAAAAAAACATTTTAATGAAATGTAAGTGTACTATGTCAGAAGGCAGTTCAAAAACCTTTCCAATGATGATACCTTATTCATTGTTGTGCATTTTGTAAATGCATAGAAGGGTGTTGACAACAGAAATAATATATATGATAGTTAAAACTAACAAATTGCAAGATTTCTGCAACTTAACGAATATGAAATGAGAAAAACTCACTTCCTCTAACTTTTGTACATATAAAGGACGATCAAAATCAACTGTTTCCATAAGTTCATCCACTTCAACTTGTGTCTCAACAAATTCTTGAAGAAATTGTTTAAATTTATTTTTGCATTCTGATGCAACAACATCTGTACCCCAGATTATTAACTGAGGACCAGCATTGTTTTCACTGCTTATTCCTGGAGGCTCAGTTGCCGTCTGATCTTGAGAGGCCTAGAAAAAATACAATATTGTGACTAAAATTTTCTAAATTACTACAAACACTTAAAAAGAAAAATAAGATTGTAAGTGATTAAAAGAAGAAGCCGTGGATTCTTATTCATGGGTGTCTGCAAGACGAAGCAGAAGAGGCTAAATGCCCCCTCTTCGGATTTTTAAATTTCATTAATAAAATTTTCTTTTTATTTGACTTATTCTTCTCAAGGGACTTAAAAGTAATTAAACACTAACAAAAAAGAGAATTACGTTTTGTTTTGTTTTTTTGTCACCATTGAAGACAACTTCTTTTGTATTCATGTGTGAAAATTATCTGAAATGGAGAAGAGGGGAAACATTGTTCTAATAAACTGTTTTGATTTTTCATTTTTAATGCAGTCAGTAGATGCTTACTTTTGGATTTTAATGTTTCTTATTTGTTATTTTTTCACATTTCTTATTCCCCTGCATCAAAAAGTGTGCAGGTGTCATATTATTGGCTGTGTGTTAGCTCTTTATGTTGAGAACTTGTCAATATAAGTTCAACTTAATCGAGCTAAGTAAATATAAATTTATTCTGAAGATTAAAAGTGTTCAAAATTGCTGCAGAAAAATTAATTTCACAGCACATTATACATTTAAAATAGTTAAGAAAAAATAGTAACAGCCACAGGCAGGTAGAGTAAACTAAATTATGTAGATTAAAATATTTAAAAATTTAGCAAAATATTACTAGATTTGATTAAACTTAAGTCTAAAACATTTGCCAAATTCAAAGATGTTTGAAAAACTATTAGCATTTTCTTGGTAACTTAAGAGTAACATACTTGTCAGCATAAGACTTTCTCAAGCTAATGATAAAAATCAATGAAAATGTTCTCTGGGAATTTCTTGTTTGCATTTTAATATTTTTCAATGGATCTTTTTGTATAGGATATCTGAGACAGGGGTCGATGCAGGTTTTCTTTTCTTGGGGCCCATTTTGTGAAAAGTAAAGGTCATTTTTGTGAAATTTATTATATTTTTGTGAAAAATAACGTTTTGTAATGAATGTTGAAATCCAGTTACTCAAATTCAAACCAAGTAGTTATTAATAAAAACTTTTTTAAATCCTTTTGCTGAAGTTTTCCTCTCTGGTGAACTTGTTTGTTTACAAATTACACATTTTAAAACGTCACAAAATAATAAACAATTAATAAATACTAAGTTTTTATTGAATAGAATTTTGTGAAAGGGTCTATTGTATTAAAAGGAATTTTGTGAAGAGGTTCATTTTATCAAATTGATTTTTGTGAAGGAGTCTATTTTGTTAAATTGATTTTTGTGAAGGGGCTAGTTTTATTAAATAGATTTTTGTGAAGGGAGTCTCAATTGGCCCCAAATTTTGCCTGGATCGACCCTTGTGAGGACAAAGACTTTCATTGAAGTTCATGAAATTTTTTCCATTTTACTGGTGTGTGTGTGTGTGGGGGGGGGGGGGGGGGAGGTTTGCAAGGCTATAAAAGTAACAATACCTCAATCCTCATCGGCTCTAAAATTGTGCCTTCAGAATATAACTGCAATAGAAATTGAAAAAGTACAAAACTATCTCATTACAACTGTTTTAACAGCTAATATTGGTTTAACATTAGCTTGTAAATGTGGCATGCTGACAAAGGCAGGCTCTTAAGTGGGAGGAGAGGGGGAGAGAAGCAGACTTCCCTAAAATGAAGTCAACAGACACCAGTTACCCTGATAACAGGACGGAACTAAACCGGATCCAAGGTTGTTTTTTTTAATCAGAGCTATACAGTAAGTTTGATTTAAAATAGCAGTAATTTCTGTTTTGTGTATTTTGTAACTATATTGAAATTGCTTCATAGATTTCCGCTTAAGATAATGTTAACTAGGAAAAATAAAAAATAACACTTTGTAACTGTTTCATACATTTTGTAACTATGTTGAAACTATTTTATAGATTTCTATTATAGAGTGTTAACTAAGGAAAGTAAAAATGTGTATTTAGTTTAAAATAATACTTTGTGACTGTTTTGTACATTTTATAATTGTTAAGACTTATTTGTAGATTTGTACTAAAATAAAAGTTTAAAAGAGATTAATTTTGTCATTTATTATTCACTAAACTGTAACTTACATTTCCAATTTCAACTTGGCGTAGTCGTCTTTCACTGCGGATATCATGCCGTTGACGAATGGGTGTTCTCCTTCAGACAAAAGAAAAATTAAAAATCTGAACAAATCCCTTTTTTAAACAATGAAAATTTCAAGACTTATGAATAAATATAAACATACCCTACAGAGCGAGCTGTGCCATGAGAGCTTGGAGTGCCATAATTTATAGGTGAACTCAGATCTAACTCACTAAACACTAGAAGGGAAAAAAAAAAATAGAGAAAAATTAATCAAGTGTTAAGCAACTTTAATAGCTACAATAAAACCTTATAGCAAAATTATATAACTTACACTTATTTTATTTTATTCAATTCTATTTATGATCAAGATAAATTATACTCTTGCTGCATAAACATTTTCAATATTAGTTTATTTCTCACAAATGACTCAATTTTGAAGAACCAGCTGAAGTATCCCTATTTTATGATAAGTTACTGCATTTTTATCAAACTATGTTACTGCTTTAAAATATTAAACACATTTAAGAAAATAATAGCTTAATACAGTTCAGAAATACAATGATTAGCTATTTTTTAAAGAAGAGGTGTGTAATTTAGAAATTAAAAATAATTATCCATAATGAAGTTTTTAATCAGAAAGGATATAGTGTGTGTTAAAGATATAATTAATTTCTTCAGCAATCCCCCCCCCCCTCCCTTCCCGCCGCGATTCTGCGATGGTCAGTATTTAAATCATTTGGTCAGCCAGATCTCAAATTCCAATTGCTAATATTAAACCTATGGGAGTGGAATGCATTCTTATTTTCATAATATCTCTTAATATTTTTTATTTTAACATACGTTTGGTTAAGAAAGTGTTTTTTATTATAATACAGTATAAAGAAATTAATATTTTTTTTTACTTCTTTTTTCTGTGTACTCTTCTTAAAGAATGTCTTTTTTTTCTTAGTGTCAAAATATTTCTAAAATATATGCTTAATTTAATATTTTGTGGGTTAAAATCGTACAAGCTGCGTGTAAGATTTTAACATCCAGATAAAATTAAGCATATATCTTAGATATATTGTAACAACTAAAAAAAAAAAAAAAGAAAGAAAAAGAAACATTCTTTAAGAAGAGTATACAGCAAAGAAAAGTTAAAAATATTATTTCCTTATGAGATATTTTAAAAATAAAAATGAATCCCATTCCCATAGATTTAACATTAGAAAGAAGAATTTGGGATCTGACTGACCAACCCCCTTAATATAACACAATATAAATGATTAGTACTATTTCTAAATACAGCAGAAAAAAGTAAAATAGAAATTCTTAGTAAGAAAAAATATGGTCAATAACAATTTTAGAATGATCAACTTTATATATACAGGGTGATAAGAAATAAATGTCTCAATTTAAAAATTCACTAATTCATTAACTATAATAAGTATAAAGATGAAATCTGGTACCTCTTAAATTTTATATGCTGTAATTTTAAAAACAGCTTGAATTTTTATCAATATATGTCACTGCAGCATCTGATATATTAAAAATGCTGAAATAAATTTCAAAAGTCAATCTTTTTTTTTTTTTTTTTTTTTTTTTTTTTTTTGGGGGGGGGGGGGGGGGGTCAATTGCTAAATAGAGTAAAGAATAAAACGCGAGAGATTTTTAATGCAATTTTACATGTTAGTTTGAGCCTTCTTACAATTTGAGACAGTGAGGTGCCCTTTATTGACAAAAATTTGAACTGTTTTTAAAATAACAGCATATGAAATTTAAGAGCCACGAGATATAAATGTCACTTCGTTCATCTTCATATTTATTAGGTAATAGTGATTTGGCCGAATAGCCGAATACCGAATATTCGGCCAAGTTTTAGGCCAAATACCGAATATTCGGCGGCCGAATACTGACTTTTTAAAAAAATTATTTTAATTGTTTATTTTTTTTTTTTCAATTTTAAAATCAAAAATTAAATTAAGGACTAATTGAAATTAATTTTTTGTTTGACTATTCAAAAATCATAACAGCTGAATGTATGCAAGCACAGTATATAGTGAACATTTGTTTTCTGAAGCTGGTAATATATATGAAACCAAATAAAACAGACTTCTTCCTGAAAATGCTGAAAAGTTATTATTTTTGCATCACAATTTCAGGCTTTACAGTGATAAATAATTTTGATACCCCTGTATGTTATTTTGAAGTAACTCATTAAATGTTTTTTCAGTATAGGTCATAGTTTTTTTCTTTTCAATGTATCAAACTTATTAGTTCGTTTAATCAACATCTAATGTTTAATTTTTAATTAGTAAAGTAATTATATAGTCATATATTTATTCTATTTTTTTTATTTAAAAGTAAAACTAAAAACTAGAAAATTGGTTTAATTTGTGAAAGATTAAGCATTTTTACAAGACAGTAAAATATTTGTTTTTAATATTGATGAATTTTATTGTTTAAAGAAACTTATTATTATAAATCGGGTTAAAAAAGTAGATATAAAGTTAATATTTTTAAATTCACTGATGATTTAAACTTTAAATGCAGTATATATTTTGCATTTTAATGTAAAAGAAATTAATGCTGCAATACTTACTTAAATTCACATGACGCCTAAATATGCAGCAAGAAAAATATTTTTATTTATGTAATATCATTATATATACAGTTATTTATAAGTTGTCATGAAACTTTAAAATTGCATAAGTATTAGGATTTTTTTTTCTAATAATAATTAATGTATTTAGATATAATTTTTTAATATTGTTTGTTAAAAATATTTAAAATCACATTTTGTTTTGATTTTCTGGAACTTATTTAATCAAATATCTTAGAATATTCGGCCAAATATGCAAGTATTCGGCAAAATATCTAATTATATTTGGCTACAGGTATTCGGCCGAATATCTGTTCAATATTCGGCCATGCCGAATATTTGGCAAAAGGGCCGAATACCGAATAGTGGCCGAATATTCATTACATCCCTAATATTTATTATACTTAATGAATTATTGAATTTTCAAATTAGGATGCTTATTACTTGTTACCCTGTAGGTTGATAAAAAAAACTTTCTTCCAAAACAAGAAAAATCATTCATAAAATTTTTATAAATAAAGAAAAAAAACCTTTTTTCAAATCATCAATTTGTACAGATACAAGTAAATCTATAAATTAAAACTTCCTAACCTAAGATAAAACATAACAGTTATAGTAATTGTCGTATTAATGACTTATGATCATGGAAGAGAGTGCAAAATTCTTTATTTTTCTTTGTTTTACATGTTTTTATTTTCACATGAATTGAATTAAATTTTTTATATGTTAAAATTATAAACCTTAAACTTAATTCCCACAATGCAGAGGAGATGGGCTAAAATAACATAAATCAGCACAAGTAAATAAAATAAAAGTTTTGAACACAAAAAAAAAAAATTCACTAACCATTGCATACTAATTTTGGTAGCATTCATATAGTAGCAACAATTGGTAACAGACTCAGCGTTCGAAATCCTTGGTGGTCCGCTGGTCCGAGACCACCAAGAATTCAATCGGACCACTAATTTATAAAATTTAGTGGTCCGCAGGAACAGTAACTTTTTTCCCCTCTCAAACAGGCAAACTTATATTTTCCCAGCCCCGAGAAAACCGATCGCAAATCACACAAATATTTTTTTTTTTTTCTTCTCTTAAACAAAAGATCCACGGCTGCAGTTTATGCTTTCTTCCATGTTAAGCGCCATTCTTTGGCTGTAAAAAACGAAAGGCGCCTAATGCCTAATCTGAAAGAAAAGAGCGTGCGCACTGCGATGGTCGTTGAGAGCATTAGTAATCCCGTAGCACAAAAATGACTTATCAATCAGTTCTTTGCCTGGCCTGCAATTCTCAAGAATGGGCATCTTTAGTGAAAGCTGTTTATGCTAGTACAAAGGAACCCAAGAAACAGACATGGGAAACTATAAATTTTGAATTCCATATTGGTCACAGAAATATTTTGGCTGTAATTGATGTATTGCATTCCATTCGTTCTACATCCGTTGAAACAGAAATAGGGTTTCGAATCTTAGGGGAATTTAAAAATGACTGGAGAAACCAGTTAAACAATGAAACTGTTTCAGATTTAATGAGAGTTTGTCTGGACACACCAGAAATTGAAAAATTTGAACCAATTCCACCAATAACATTCTGGCTTCAATCTGGAGAAAAATCAAAAAAAAATTGCATTAAACCTTACAGTCATTTGATATAATCGAAAATAAAATATCTAATTAATAATTTTATAGTTTTTGTTTATGTATTGTTTTTATTTAAATTTTAGCAAATTATAATTTTACATTTTGTTATGTTGGAAATTTTGGATAACTGCAAAGTAAGTTTGGTTTATATTCTAGGAGTGGTCACTCAAAGAGTTAAAGGGACTTAATAGAATTTTATGTAGCAGACCAGTGATGATGTCTGCGGACCAGTAAATTCTCATGCTTACTGGTCCTTTGGACCAGTGACTTTTTTTAAAGAATTCTAACGCTGAGGCTGGTATAAAATTTAATTAGATTAATGATTAGATTTTTAGAGTTTAATCTAGGAAAAAGAGATTTGTAGCTTTTTGGCTAATTGCTAATTGCAGCCAATAACTGTTAGCCAAATAAAAATAGCTTTAGCCAAGAAAAAAAACTTTTATTTATACAAAATTTCTATATATATGAGTATTATTTTTAATTAATATAAACAGCACACCACTGTAAGATTGACCCTCTCGAGATTTGGCCATATATCACACATCAAATGCTTTTTTAAAAATGGAAATTCTTTTCAAACTTCCCCTTCCAAATTAATCATAATTAAGTTATTTAAATTTTTGATTGTCAGTCTATTTCTCAAGTCATTTTTTGTTATATTCACAAGACTCCATCCCCTTTCACAATCTGCTGTAGACAACAGAATTGTTGCTATAAATTCACACAAAGAAGTCACATTGGGAAACATGTCAGTAATGCCATTTTTATGGGGAAAAAAATACAATCAGCTGGTTTCATTTCTTTACCCCTTGTAGCCAGAACCTGCCTACAACTTCCATTCATGAACTGTTTTGGTTTCATTTCCTGAGTAGGGATCATCAACAAAAAATAAACTCCTTTAATTTCCTCAATATGTCTAATGCAAATGATATCACGCTATTCTGTAAGATGCTTGCACAAGGAGGGAGGACGAGACAAATTTTGAAGTGAGTTGCTGGGATAGAGGCGGCGTGTTTTTTTTTGTTTTTTTTTTTTTTTACGCGGCAGCAGCAGGTTTACAAAATGCAGAACAACAAAATGGTAATCATATATATTTTTTTGGCTGTTGCTATTTGGCGAATCCACTAAATGCTTTGGGGGCAAAAGGTGCTTTCCGTTAGCTTTTTAGCTACTTGGCTAGTGCTAGATTAAACCCTAGATTTTTAATCATGACTAAAGACTGGCCGATTAAAGTTTGCTTCAATTCTACTCATGGACTAATGATTAATTTAATTTCAATCACTCTCTTTTATTAACGATTGAATCAATTCTCAATCTCATTAGTTAATTGAATTAATGATTTAAAACATCATGTGTTATTTATATAGAACTGAGTGAGAAATGAAATATCTTTGACTGTCTGCTTGCTTTTTTGCTGTTTGTCGCGTATGGCAACCATATCGAAGATATAAGCAGATAGGACAGAATCGACTCAACTCTCTTGAAATTTCTAGCACCTTGTTGCAGATAAACAATCAACATGGCACATTTTTAATTTCTTTATTTAAGTTAGAATTTATTTTAATTAATAATGTTTTTGTAGCAATCGTTTTCTTTAAGCCATTGTTTTATTTCTAAAGCTTTCTTCTTTTTTTAAATATCTTGTTTAATTTTTATATTTCATCCATAAATATGGATTTCATTTTAATGCATTTAAATAGTTCTATTTCAGAATTTTATTTATTTTTCCATTAATATAATATTCTAAATTTTATTCCATATTATTATTTTGGATCAGCAGGTATTGGCAATTATCACCCTAGTAACAACAACTACAGCGATTCTCCGAAATTACAAAAGGAATGTACGTGTTTGTTTTGGGAAAGGTGACCTCATAACAGCGTCACGTATACATTTTCAGGGTCACTTTTAAAGAAAGTGACCACCAACATTTTACATCAGAAAAAAGACCCAGCCAATCTCGACAGATGAAGAGGGGATGCGAAAACGCCCCCACAAGCGAAGGAGGATAGTGTCCCTCCACAAAACCTTCAGTTTTCCTGAAATTTTTAAAAGTGCAACAACACTCATGTAGCTGTCCAAGTAACGAGAATGTTCAGGTCAGGGCAACCCAGCCATTGATGCAGTTTTCTTCAGTCATCATTATGGGTGAGCCAAATTTCAAAATAAGATTCTCATGCTAGGCTGGTCCGTTATAATTTTTTTTTTTTTTTTTTTTTTTTTATGTAAAAGTAACTTTTGGCTTCATTATATAATTCTTAAATTTACCATTTTTTTAAACTATTATTTTATCTAGTAAAATGTTAATTTGCACGGAAACATTGTGCCTATCTTAATTAAATGTTTCTTTTAAATGTTATTCTCACTTCTTCCACAATGTCTCGCAAAAGTAATTATTAATGTCAACGTTATATAAAATCATGAACCAAGATTTATGTAGTCCCATGGTGTTTGTATAAAAATGTGTCTGTACTTCTCCAAAGAAGAAACAAATCACGAATTTGAAGTATAATTTTGGCCTTTTGTTAATTCTTTAAAAACAGTAGTTTGTGTGGTTATTAAAATAATTAGATGCATTTCAGGAATTTTTTTTTGAAAAAAAAAAAAAAAAAAAAAACTGTATTGGTAAGAATCACTAAGATTATGTATTTATGTGTATATATATATATATATATATATTTTTTTTTTTTTTTTTTTTTTTTTTTTTTTCAGAGTCGCGAGAACCATTTTAAGCCATTTTATTTTATGAGAAAAAGTGCTAGCTGTGTTTTTAATAATAACCCTATTATAGTTACTTTCAGTTTTTTTTTCCTTTCCTTCTAATTCATTTTGCATTCCCTTTTCAGTTATTGAGGATGCATTCAAAATCATTTTTTTCCCTAAAATCATAATTATATTAAATTTAATCCTAATTATCTTTTTTTTAATTAAAATAAAAATTATTATTTTGTAAAATTTTAGGATGCTTCTTTCCCAGTATTTCTTATTTTGTGTAATGGTATGCATTAAGTGTTTTTTCTTTTTGTTAGTTTTTTTTTTTTTTTTTTTTAATTATATTGCAGTCGCAGATAATTTAGATCAGCATTAAAATATCGAACTGGAGCTTGCTTTATTTTATTGTCTTTCACAATGCGGCAATTAAGCAATACAGCTCTTCAAATTGTACTAACCACTTTTATTTTCTCCTTTAACAACTTGTGATACCTTGTAGGAAATTAACAACCCAACTTCATCCCTACACACCTACTACAGCAAAACAGAGTAATTAAATTTAATAAGTATTAATTTTCTATGGTTTCCAGAATGACAGTCGGAACCAAAATAAAAATGATTAGGACAGACTCAACTCAATTTCCTTTTATGCTGTTAGCACTACTTATAGGGAATCTGAGTAACTGAAATATTTTTTAATTATTTTTTTATGTTTTCTCCGTTTAAAAATATAAAATCATTCAACACTTATTTTAGGTATATTTAAGGCTATTATCACAGGCCCGGGCAGTGCCAGGTGGGTCAGCTAATTAAATTATAAATGTTATGAATATAGTTTCGCAAGTTAAAATATTATTGCACAAAGAAAAAGGGAAAATACATTTACACAAATAAATAACAAAATTATTAACAGAGCTTTATATAAATGATCTAAACAAAATAAATTTTACATATAAATTATTAAATTTAAATTTGATGTGAACAAGTGGCATTGCACTATAATATGAATAAAAGCTAATTTAGGAGTACATTTTGATTAACTGTTTCTTCTGTCACCAAGAAAATTAGACATATTAGTGTTAGACAATGATGAGATTGTGTGAATTGTTTCAATTGTGCTATTTGTTTCTGGATGACTCCAGTCAGCCAACTGCTAGTGCTATACATATCCAATCTGATCTTATTGCCTGTGATGGGTGAATCCAGACAATCTATGAAGCCATCTGAGTCTGAACACCAGGGGTGCAGAAAATGTTTTTACTCCGAACATTTCCCCCAATCCATATGAAAATTTCCCCAACATAAATTTTGTATTACCGTAGGTGTAGAAAATTTTGCAATATACAAGTCGCCTCTTTAAAAACCTATAGACAACTTGTAACATGTCTAGTCATTGGAAAGGTATGTTAATGCATGTAAGTTTTAATCTAATATGCCTAATATTTATTAATAAATGTACAATTTTAACCAACAAATACAATGTTTTTGATTACCTTTTCCGATAAATTGTCAATTATTGAGAAACTGCAATCTTACACTGTGGTCACTTTTGATGTTTTGTAGATCTTGAGTCTGTCTCTTGGAGAAAATCTAGTGAAATGACAATTTCCACCATGAAAATGATGTCTGTTTAAGGATGCTTTTAATAATTCTGTAGCTTTATGCACTGGAGGTCCATTCCATGATATAAACACTTCATTAAAGAGATTATCAGATTTTAGGGTTCAGTTATAAATGTGATTTCCAATAATATAGCTAACAGATTCACAAACACATTCACTGCAAATTTTCAAGAAGGTAGAGTATTTCTGGTACATCAGCATACACATCAGGACTGGTAAAAGCTTCTTTTATAATACCGCTGTCTTGATCTAGAAGTGATGGGTTTTTTTTCAGATTCAGGATTTTTTTTTTTTTTATTATTATTAAATTCAGCTTTTAGAATGTTTTTTCTTCAAAGTTATCCACTGATTAAGAAGACTTTTCTCATTATTAAATTTAAATTCTTTTATATTTTTGCTCACCCATTCAGTAAAGAGCTTGTAGTGAGTTTTCCACCAATGGTGGTGTGAGATCTTCTTGATTTAATTTCTAAAGATGGGATAGAGCTCAAAATGAGTTTACTACTGAAGCATTGTCTCATATGTTTTACAATATTTAGTTCACATATTCTTTGTTTAAGCTGAGCTGAGGTTTTTAATATTTTCCACCAATGGGGTGTGGAATCTTCTTGATTTGATAGTATTCTAAAGATGGGGTATTACCGAAGTATTGTCTCACATATTTTACAATTTTTGGTTCACATATTCTTTGTTTAAGCTGGTTTAGCTAAGCAGAGGTTTTAAATATTTTTTCTTGGGAGTTTGAAACACTCACTTTTTGTGATGTTTTCTTGTGCAATGTTAAAATTCCTGGTCGCCACGGCCACAGGGTGACTAAATGTAAAAAATTGGCGACTTTATGCTATGCATCTTATAACGGTATCTGAGGATGGTGATGAATATAAAAGGAAAAATTAATAAAGGGTGAATCACCAGCGACTCGCACCGGAGTGATTCTGAAAACCTAAAAATTTAGACAAAACATATATTCAACACTTTCCCCAAACACCATTATAGGCGTGAACGATAGTGGTAGTACACGAAGCGAAGTCATAAAAATTAAAGTTTAAGTATAAATTATAAGTTTGATAATATATCTTATATATGAAATTAATAAATAATATTATAAATAAAAAGAAAAGACAAAACTCACCCAAATGAAGCTAAACAGATATTTATTCGCAGAATCGTGCACCAAAATAAATAAAACACTTAATAACTTCAAACGTAATATCATTATTACAACATTACTAATTGTGCTTCCTTTTAACAATATTATTGAATTATGAAAATACAAGATTGTAAAATTTATACTACATTCCTAGTTGTCAACATCAAGAGAAATCTCTATTATTCATTATTACAACATTTTATTCTATTATATCTACTCTATACAAAGTAATTAACTCTCCATGTATGTAATAAAGTGAGTCATAAGAATCAATGGTCCGATTCAGATTAGAGTATGGTATATTATTATAGAGATCGAAGTAAGTTCATCTTATCAAATCAGGATATTTAAAGTTAAGAGTTATTGTTGAAGTAAGTTCATCTTAACAGATCGAGATATTCAAAGTTAAAAGTTATTATCGAAGTAAGTTCATCTTAGCCGATCGGGATATTCGAAGTTCAGAGTTATTATTTATGTTTAGGAAGATATGGCTGTAGTACATCATTAGTGAACTAAAGAAACGCTCCATCAGTAAGGTGAAGAAAACCATACACTAAATACGAAATGCATCTCGAATACAGAAGGATGAAGAATTAATCCAATAATCTTACTATTGACGGTATGTGAACATCTTGACAGGAGAATGACAATTGATGAAGAAGGAATACTGATTCATCACTAAAAACGGACATCTTGAGATGAAAGCCAAAATGTAATTCACAGAGGAAGTAGTATCAAACTTCTATAACTCTAGGAAGTCATTATTACAATGACATATCCGGTATATTTTAGATTACATTATTATTAAATTATTTATTTTATTAAAAATTATAAGATATTATTTATAATGAATTATTAGAACTCCGCACTCTATTGTTATTCATCATTCCTAACTCTCGCCAACAATGGCTCAAGCCCGGAGAACAAGATTTTCTGCCTTGCTACATTTTGAAGATTTTTTTAGAAGACTGACAAAGTCTTTACAGTTTACCACTCAGGTAAAACTTTCCGGCGGTTACGGAATAGCCAATGAGAAAATAGGAACCGGATGAATGTTACTGAACAAGCCCCAACAGACCGTAGTCAAAGTTACAGCTAGAATTCTCACTGACACGTCTACCCCTAGCAACAACATTAAATAGTATTTAGAACATTCGATCGCGACCTTGGAGTGCTACCAAAACGACCTTGCGGAAATACGCGGGGAAAAAAGGTTCTTGTTTACTTGAAGACATCTGAAATTGTGTCAATGGCGTCTCCTCGACGAACTTCAAAACAGAATAAACGAAAGTAATTAAAAATCGATAACTGCCAAACTTATGGATGAAAATAAATGAAATTTTAACAATCTAATTAAATTAAAAAGTTCTTTCCACCAGATATGTTTTGAAAGTAAAAATATTTAATTTAAGTAATTTTGAAAAATGATTATTGGACTTAGAAATTTTGAAATGATATTTGGAAAAGTTTCGAGATTCTGAAAGATTTTGCATTGATCAAAATTAGCGAATCTGAACTTTCCGAAAGGAATAAAATTAGCTATTAACCATTTTTTAATAATTATTATTAAAAGGAAATACGCTATATTTTGGAATAATTATTAATTTTATACTGTCTGTTATTTAAGAAAAATGGATATTATTTAAAAGTTAGAAAAAGTAAGTCAGAAATATTTTTATTTTAGATAATTTGAAATGAAGTTTAATTAATATTGCAAAGTGAATAAAATGTAAATTAAAATTGAAATGAATATCCTAAAACATATGTAATGGAAAGATTCTGAAATTAAATTATACTCTCACCAAAAGTAAACAATTTAAAAAGAATGATTTAAAATGCAAAAATGAAACTTAGCTTAATTAATTTAAATGAATTTTAATGAGTTGAATTAAATGGATGAATAAATTAAAGTTAAATATTAAAATACTGAATAAAATAAGAGTAACATTTTAAATCATAACACATCTGATTGCCAAAGGGGTGATGTCTATTTTTCATGTAGCAGTGCATCGGATTTCTTAGTGCCATTTTGTTTCCGGGGATGCCACTTGCCCGCCAAACGGCAGATTTCCGCTTCTTAAATTTTTTTTTAATTTAATCGGCGATTTCTGCGGAAAACAATCGCCCTTTTTTGTCAAGTGATCGCGGAAAAAAAGTACGATTTTCGTCAAACTATCGCGAAATAAAATTGCGAATTTCAGCAAAGGATCGTGAAATGAAACCAGGATTTTCATCAAACGATCGCGAAATAAAACCACGATTGTCGTCAAACGACGGTGAAATAAAATAACGATTTAGGTCAGGCGATCATGAAATAAAATCACGATTTTCGTCAAATGATTGCGAAATAAAACCATGAATTTCGTCAGACGACAGCGAAATAAAAGCACGATTTTCGTAAGACGATCACGAAATCCAACTTTGATTGCCGTCAGACGATCGTGAAATAAAACTACGAATTTTGGCAGTTGACGACGAAATAAAACTGCAATTTTCGGCAAACGATTGCGAAATAAAACCGCAATTTTCTATCTCGGGAAATTATGTAATTCATTGTTAAAATCGAAATCAATTGTATATTTTTCCACAAAATTTCCCCAGATGGCTAAAATTTCCCCTGATCCTAGATCGCCGGATCGGACATATTCTGCACCCCTGTCTGACACAATCAGTTTATGTCATATTTTTCCATATACGTTTGTTTGCTTCCCCTCCTCCCTTCCCCGGGATGCAGCATATCAATTCAGCATTTAGTTTCAGCAGTAAGAGGACTTCAGGCTTACTGTGATAATGGTTCAAGTCATATTTCTTATAGGCTCTTTATATTAACTCTTTCAGACTTTGTTATCACCTAGCACTTGTGCAATCAATGGCACAGTGATATATGTTCTTCAGTTCAGTAGGGGCCTTGATTTTCAGTTTCAGAACTGTGGACTATATTTAGGGGGTCTCCAATTTCGTTTTGTGGATCCAATGCACCAATTGTGGGCAGTAGCACCAACCGACAAAGTGTGTAAAAAATGTCCAATTGATCTAAAAATTATATCAAAGACAGAGATTAGGATCGCAAGTCTTAAAATTAAAGAAACCCATAAAAATAAAATGAGGGCAACAAAAAGTGAATTAAAGGGCAAAAGCCAATCAGTATCTCAGAAACTATGGCTCCAATAAAAAAAATAAGGTTGGAAAAAAAGGAATTGAAACCAAAAGAAATGAACAAATACTCACATGATCAGTAAAATGAACTAGTGAAATGAAAAGATAGGGAGGGGTAAGAGAGGAGCCCAAAATGCAAAAAACTGGGAAACTAAGCTAAAATGAGCTGTAAAGAAAAAAGAAAAGAAGGAAGGGGAAGAAGAAAGAAGATGTTGGAGAGGAAAAAGAAAAGCTATATGGAAGAGGAAGAGGCAGCAGAGAAATAGGGCTTAAAAGTCACACATGAAAACTGAAGACCCTTAAAAAAAACAGTCCCCAGTTCTGAAACTGAAAACCGAAGGTCCCTACTGAACTGAAGAACATATACCATTCAATGCTAGGTGCTAACAAAGATTGAAAGTGCTAATTATAAGTCCAAGAAAATAGGACCTATCACAGTAATTCTAAAAGTCCCCACTGCCAAAATTAGATGTCATAACTGTATGCTCGACACAACTTTTTGAGCTGCATCCAGAGGAAGTGAAACCAGAAGCAAGTGAAAACAGAGATAAAAATTGGCAAAAGATAAAAGTTTTTGACAATGTAGGTGTATCTAATGATAAAAGATGAGCTCGGGTCGCCGGGTCGCGTTTCGACCATCGCACATAAATCTTTAAACGACTTATAACGCACCAGAGACTTTGTCTCGCCTTGGCGCTGCGATCGGCCTGGGGCCGCTCCCCAACTGCAGACCCCCAAGCCAATTTACCAAGGTCGATGACATAGGTCGCCATGACAGAAACCTCACATCTCGGAGGAAACTTCCGCAGAGACGGAACCTTGATGAACCGCCGAGGAACCCCCGATGACTTCGTTCGCGAAACCCCATAGGGGGAAACGGTCACTAGGCCATATGTCGAGCTACCATGACTGCTCTTGCTTTACCACAACTCGAGGGGTGTGAAAACCTACAAAGGTAGTCACGTTCCCTCTTGCAGTGGATTGTATCTAATGATAAAACCAATGGATGGAGTCATGAGTATTTCAAACCATCATGAGTACCAAGCAAAAATTTTCAGCTGGGAAATACAGTGAAACTGTGAATAATTTACTAAAATTGCTAATAAAATGAACCGGCACAGCCCGACTCATCTTCTACAAAAAATGCTAATATTGCTTTACTAACATTATCCTACAATTAAAATTATTTTTAAAGAATATTATATTACAAGTTCGGACTGTAGAATAATCCTGCAATCGCCCATCACTATGATAACATTATCTGTCGGGATAATCGCTAAATTTTGTAATTGTGGTTTTTAGCTTCTCCGTAAGACAATTGATTACAAAACATCTCGATTGTAGAGTTGTTTTTGCAGTGGATTGTATCTAATGATAAAACCAATGGATGGAGTCATGAGTATTTCAAACCATCATGAGTACCAAGCAAAAATTTTCAGCTGGGAAATACAGTGAAACTGTGAATAATTTACTAAAATTGCTAATAAAATGAACCGGCACAGCCCGACTCATCTTCTACAAAAAATGCTAATATTGCTTTACTAACATTATCCTACAATTAAAATTATTTTTAAAGAATATTATATTACAAGTTCGGACTGTAGAATAATCCTGCAATCGCCCATCACTATGATAACATTATCTGTCGGGATAATCGCTAAATTTTGTAATTGTGGTTTTTAGCTTCTCCGTAAGACAATTGATTACAAAACATCTCGATTGTAGAGTTGTTTTTGCAGTGGATTGTATCTAATGATAAAACCAATGGATGGAGTCATGAGTATTTCAAACCATCATGAGTACCAAGCAAAAATTTTCAGCTGGGAAATACAGTGAAACTGTGAATAATTTACTAAAATTGCTAATAAAATGAACCGGCACAGCCCGACTCATCTTCTACAAAAAATGCTAATATTGCTTTACTAACATTATCCTACAATTAAAATTATTTTTAAAGAATATTATATTACAAGTTCGGACTGTAGAATAATCCTGCAATCGCCCATCACTATGATAACATTATCTGTCGGGATAATCGCTAAATTTTGTAATTGTGGTTTTTAGCTTCTCCGTAAGACAATTGATTACAAAACATCTCGATTGTAGAGTTTGATAATTTAATCAACGACGGTCTCTAACGATATTTTCTACAATGATGAATGTTCTCGATTGTTGAATTATCAGCAATCATCCATCATTAATACATATCAAAAATACTTTTTTTAAATGTCTTAAATGAATATATTAGAATATCAGAAGAATTATACTTACTAGCTCGACTTCTGTCAGCAACTGATGGAGGAGAGGAAGGCAATGGCTGTAAAGGACTACTGGGAACATTACCATCAGCAGCAACATCTACATAAAATAACAAAACCATAGTAGTTTATACTAAATAGGAAAACAAATTTTTTGTAAAGTTTCACTTTCAAATTCATTCAGAGCATACCTGAAAATTAAAAATCTTAATTAGCAGCCAATGGTCAGCAGACATTTTTAACTTAGTAGATATTTTTTCATAAACAACCCCTGTTAAATTAAATACATACAAATTCCTGTTGACCACTTTCTATAAAAAAAAAGATTGTCACCAAGCAATGTGTTTTAATGCCACTAATACAAAAGCATGATATAACGTTTTTTTTCAAATGCAGCACTAGCATACAATGTACGTATTTCATTTTTATTTATTTTGTAGATAAGCAAGTTTAGTTTTTCTAATGAAGTTAACTGCTATCTCTCTGTTTTCTCTTGCACTTAATTTTTTTGGTTCATAATTTCAAGGCTTTATCTAATTTTTATGCACATTTTATGTTATATCTGTCATTTATGATTGTTGTATATGTTATGTATTTGTGTACATTTTCTGTCTAAAAACAGAGAAATCTATTCCATCCAAACTTTCATTATTATTGGCATTTATTACGTCCCTTCAGAAAACTATGTATAACAGTGTAAAAAACCCTAAACAAGGAATTTTGATATGAACAGCTTTATCCTGAGACTTTTAGGATGGGAGTCATGCCTAATATTTTTAAATTTTTTAGCAAGGTACCTTTTCTGGCAATTTTCTATAGTCTGGATACATGGACAAGACATTTGACCATGGTTATTGGCGAAAAATGTAAACATGTCACAAATTTGGGTACTTTTGGGTTACAGCAGCCCCCGAAGATAAATCGCCAAGCGACCAAGATTTATCACCAAATTATAAGGCATATTGACAATGTAATAATATATGATGAATTCATGATGCATCTGGTCCAGTGATAGTCATACATGACGTGTATAAGATGCATTATGGCATATAAAACATAGTGAATAATATGCATATAATAATGTATATGGGACATATATGAGTGTTTGGAGTACATATACGAGTATATATGATGAATAAAGCTTTGCGAAGATATTGGCAAAATTGTAACTGCAATCTTGGCATAATCGTAATTGTAAGGGTAGCTATAACCCAAAAGTACCCAAATTTGACATCATGCTTATGCATATTTGGCATTAAACCTCATTGTTTGGTGAGGTTTTTTTTTTTTTTTTCTCCCAGGACATATCAAATAGGCCATTGTTTCTTTTTTTTTTTTTTTTTTTTTTTTTTTTTTTGCTGTTACAATAATAGTGATAATGAACATTTGTTAATGGAATATTTGGAAATATATTTTAATAAATTACAAATAAATATTTTCAAAAATTATTTTTTTATTTTATTTTAAAAAGCTTTTAAAAGTTACGTTTTAACCATCTTTATTCTTTTATTTGAAACTACATTAATTTTTTTAATGAGTCTTTGAATGTAATAGTCTAAGAGTCTATGTGATCATTAATGTTACTATTCTGTATTCTACAGCTTGTGGATACTAGTCAAAACTAATGTAAAATTTTTGCATAAATATTTATGAAGTATTCTTTAAAGTAATTTTAATTGTATGTTGAGAAACATCTGAATTTTTTGTAGAAATTAAGTCAGGTCAGGCCTGATTTCATTGATTTTTGCACAGGCCAGGCTGCAAACTTAAAAAAATATAAACAAGCTGGGCTGAACCAAGATCAGGGTTCCTACACAATTTTGGTAAAAAAAATCCCTAACCTTTTCACAAAAATTTCCCTGACCTTTCTCAATAAAAATTTGGCTTATATATTGCTGCAAAACTGTCCACAATGGACACTTCTCAGTTACAGGCAGTTGCTAATTTCCATAAAAATGCATTACTCTAATAATCATATCCCTTTATTTTGAAAACATTCTCATACGGACACTTATTTTATAATGCCTAATATTAGAATAACATTTCTAAAATAAGGAGACGATGTTGCCTATAGTCAAAACACTGAAATGATAAGATTTGTAATCCTGTATTCAAGAGGGTGTCCAAGAAAATTTTCATCCAAGTGATATAACATTCTATTTCAATCTGTAACTTGCAACGCAACATAAAGCTATTTTGTCTTCATCTAGTAATTAAGTCAACAGAATCAAATCTTGCCATGCTGACAATTATTTTACACCTGGAGATTTATTTATTTTGGCTCCTATAATCTTTGAATCTTTGTAACCAAAGATTTTACATTTAAATTACAGAAAATTAAAATGTAATAATAATGCTCAATGTGAACTAAAAGCTTCCTGTTAAGTCAGTTATTTAAGAATATTTAGTATCTACCTAAATTATATTTATTTAGTTAAACAGCTATTAAATTAACACTGTCAATACATGCAGCTTTACAGTAAAAAAATAAATAACAGTACTAACAATGAGATACTGACTACACTTGGTGCAAGCAAATTAAGCCAATACAAAAGAAAAATCATAGTTCTCAGCAGTGGCGCACCCAGGATTTTATCATGGAGGGGGCCAAGCACTGCACAAACAAAATAAACAAAATAAAATCAGTGGGAGCAAAATTTCTGTAGTTGTGATTGCAGTAGGAAATCACAAGGAGACACTAATTAATCATAAAATTACGTAGTTAATTCAATATTTAATAATTAATTATTTATTTTAATGAAAATGAAAATTATTATACTTAAAATTTAATTTAATTAATAATTAAAAAATTTGCTAATTTTTGAAAGTGCAGAAATTAAATATTTAAAAAGCTCATAAACAAACATTTATAGAATTTCCTATTTATATCATCTGACTGTCAGATATATTGTAGTTTAAGGGAAATATGAAAAATATTCTTAATGAGATGAATTAGTGGATGCAAATTTTTGGGACGATTCATTTAAATTTAACTCGTCAGTCAGAATGTTATGGGAATTAATAAATTAATAATGAATTCCCTGAATTCCCTTTTGGGACATTATAGTTAATTCTTGCAAAGGCATTGCCTCAAGTCTTTGAAACGGCAGGTGCCCCTACTGCTCGCTTGGCTCAGCCGACTATGGGGCCGAGTTGAACGGATATTAAAAAAAATTATTTAATTAATTCAATTACAAATATTGTTACACAATAAAATCTATTTTTTTTTACAAAGTTCTTGAATTACTTCAGCCGCAGTTACATGAATTTTTTTGTGTATTATATAACAAAGCCAGCCCATTTAATCTTTATTCTGTCATAGAGGATCTTAAGTTTTTAAAATGTGTAAGGTTGAAAATTACCTTTCGCTGATGCAGGTTGTAACGGGAAGCGTTTCAAATATTTTTAGTAATTTGTAGATGTTGGGGTACAACATTTTGCCACATTTCGAAACTGCTTCGATGGTATTCTTGCATCGAGTTATTGAAAGCGATTTTTCAAATTTTCTGTACCACAACTTGAATTTGGCGTTCAAAATTTATGAATTTGTAGAAAGCAAATTATGCGCATAAAATTCACACAATTGAAGAAAATCTTTTATTTTACTTGCTGTTGGAGCGTCTTTTCCATTAGGTAGAAAAATAAAAAATAAAATTCAAAATGTTGCAGTGCCGAACGAAACGTTCATTAAATTCAATCAACCTTTGTTCAACAAATGGAATAAAAATATTTCTCCTAAAATACTCTTCTATAGAATCAGCAGGAACATTGGATCCTTGTTTGTTTTGATGCAGTCCTTGGTCATTTTAATGTTAACATGAAACTTATTGGCTTTCACACAAGCTTCATTATAAATATCCTTGAAAGAAATATCTGAGGCGTTATGAATAGTATTTAATTGAGCCACAACATCGTCAACCAAATTTAATGCAATTAAAAGGTCACTGTCACATTTTTGCAATAATTTAGGCAATGGTAAAGTGTATGCAAATATATTCTGTAAGCAAAATAAAGAAATTTGGAAACCAAATTCGCATAACGAATTTTTCAAAAGTTTTGCCTTAGAAGACGAGTTTCTGTCTTCTCAAGTTGCGATTGTTTCAAGGCTATGAATCAGTGCATCATATAATTCTACCATGGTCATGGTGGCTTCATGGCGTTCTACCCACATAGTTTGATAAACTTTTTGTAGTTTTTGTTTATTAATTTTCCGGTGAATGTTTGAATAATATTGTTGAGGAGGACGTCTTGTCTCTTAGGAGTACTGAAAAAATTGTGTGTCATTTCAATTATGCCGATGTTGTTTCTTATTTTTGTGATAGATACAGCACTCACAATTACTAAATTTAAACTATGCGAGGCACAATGCACGTAATTAGCTTGCGAATATATAGCTGATATTGGAGACTGAACACCGTTAAAATTCTCGCTCATTTATGCGGCACCATCATAACCTTGCCCAACGTAAATAGGACAAATCGATACTGCATGCCTTGAATTCTTCTAATATTTTGTCGGACGAGTTTCTTCCTATAGTGCTTGCTACAGGAATAAATTGTAAGAATTGTTCACAAACTTTGTTGTCATTCTCTTCATCTATATACCTGACACACAAGGAAAGATGCTCAATAGTAGAAATCATAGGTCACATGTTTCATCAGCAAGAATTGAGAAACATTTTACCGAATTAAGGACACGTTTTTCTCTTTTCAAGCGTCCACGCTCCATAAATTCGGTTCAAAACGCCAACATTGACGTTATTTTCTGAAAGATCTTTTGCCTTTACGAACAAAGGGAAAAGTCTTTAGATTACATAATTTCTGAACAAGAATACCTGCCAATTGCATTCGTTTCCGAACAAAAATGAATTTAAAAAATGTGTCTGAAAGTAGCCCCTTTGGATTTGAGAACAGTCTTCAGCGTGTTCGTCTTAATGAGGTTTCAATGTATATCTCAATTACTTACATATTATATAAATAAATGCTTGTTTCAACACATGATTATAATCATTCATTCAAGATATTAAAAAAAATAGGAATTTTAATAATATGAAATATAACTTACCAGAGAACTTTTGTATACTCGTGTATAGCTCTGTATAGTCTACTAAGTCCAAGCAAAATAAAAAGGAATTGATAAGGATGCAACCGAACAGAGTGAGGATTTCGCACTATAATGATCCAAACCGAAACTATATTACATTTGACAATTTTTCGATCTTTCAAAATCTGTTACTAAAGTGACTGTATTCGAATAAAAAAAAAAACTTGTAAACAAAATCGAAAAAGTAAAAAAACGGCCTTTGTAGAGATCGACGTCAACTATCCAATGGAAAAAAAATATTTAAAATATATTGAAATGCAAATGAGATATTTTAAAACATTTCTCCCATAAGATTAATATTAGCGAGAGGGTGTTTTCACATGAGTGATGTAGCCCTTAAAAAGTGATAATGTTAATAAAGTTAATAATGTTAAAAAAGTGATAATGGTTTTAAATGAAAAAAAAAATAAACAGAGTTTTCCATATAAATTTTGTTTTCTAATAGTTAAAACATCATCATATTTTGGCAAATAATGAAAAATCTTCAGTAGTATTTGGGGCCCCCGTGCCCCGAATGCCCTGCCGTAAATAAGGCACCGGAAAAGTGTGTCATTTTTTGGCGGTGATCGTTTTCTTGGCAAATTTCTGTTTTCATTCTCGCGATAAAATACATTTTTTCTAAAGCAGCATGCATTGATAGGGGAAAAACTCCTTAAAAGTGTTTTTTTAACTGCATGCTAACACGGGAAGACCAGTGTATTTTAGGGTGCTTTTATGGGAACTTTTTACACACACACAAAAAAAACGAACTTTGGTTCTGTAAATATTTTAAGTGTTTTCTCCCTATTCCTTTGGAGGGGGCCAGGGCCCCTTGGCCCCTTCCTTGGGTGCGCCACTGGTTCTCAGCAATACATCACCCTCAGCTGTTGCATTAAAAACAAAATTAGCCATATTTGACCTTATTTAGCCAAAGCAAATAGCTCACTGTTATTCTATACTAATAAAAATCCCTGACGGCTCGGCCTACAGGCACAGGTAGATTTTGAAGACGCAGACCGTTGGGCGCCTGTTTGTTGGGAATTGCGGAAGAAATGACCTTTTTGCCATGATGCGGCAGTTGGAACCACCTACTTCGAAACCTAACTTGTTTGCAGGTGGAGCCGGCATGGTTTTTTTTTTTTTTTTTTTTTGCTGCTATAAGGGTTAGTCCTATAAAAAACTCGTCAATATAAAAGTTTTAGATAATATTAAGAGGATTTATAATAAATTTAAACAGATTTGATATCTTCTGAATTGACAAAGTTATGAATTTTTTTCTTCTAAAACCCCCCTTCCCCACCCCCTCTTGGGGCCATTTTTAATGATATCAAAAATCTGTCATACATCAATTTTCGGCCCTTTTCCTAGAAGTAATAATAACTTCAAACGGGTTTGATACGTATCATAATTAAGAAATTATGGGATTTTTCTGTTTTCACAAAAAGCCCCCCCCCCCAACTTGGTTCGATTTTGCCCATTAACGAACTTGACCGAGATTTTATGCCCCTTGATTTTATGTATCAGTTTCGAAAAGATGCGGGAGTTGGAACCGCCTACTTTGAAAAATAACTTGTTTGCAGGCGGAGCCGGCAGGGATTTTTTTGTTTTTAATTTTTTTTTTTTGCTATAACGGTTAGTCCTATAAAAAACTTGACAATATAAAATTTTTGGATAATATTAAGAGGATTTATAATAAATTTAAGCGGATTTGAAATCTTGGGAATTGACGAAGTTATGAATTTTTTTCTTCTAAAAACCCCTTTCCCCCCCCCCCCCCCTTTGGGGCCATTTTTAATTATATCAAAAATCTGTCATACATACATTTTCGGTCCTTTTCCTAGAAGTAATAATAACTTTAAACGGATTCGATACGTACAATAATTAAGAAATTATGGGGTGTTTTCTGTTTTCACAAAAAGCCCTCCCCCCCCCCCCTTTGTTCGATTTTGCCCATTAACGAACTTGACCGAGATTTTATGCCCCTTGATTTTATGTATCGGTTTGGAAGAGATTTATGCAGAATTTTTCCAGTTATCGTGTCCATAAAAAAAGTGACATAGACAGATAGATAGATAGATATAAAGTTTTGAACTGGGGGTGGTTTTGGGTTCTGGGAGTCATGATCGGCGTAGATCTGCAAATTTTTTTCAAAATTTCCAACTTAGGTGAGAATGTAATAGGTAGTATTTCTTACGAAATCTACCTAAAAGAAAGATGTATGTCTGTCTGTCTCTGTGCTTACAATGGCTAGGGAAATCTATCTGAAAATTATGATGCGGATAGTCCAAGGCATGTCTTAATGAACTGGAAGCTCAAATTTTTCATTCTTCGATATATTAATTAAAACCCACTATTAAAATGGGTCTTCTGAAAAAACATCATGGTGCTGCATGTAGAAAGTCATTTCAAAATGCAGAAGCAGAGAAGATTTGAAGTGCGAAAGTGGTCCAATTCGAAATCGTATAGGGCAAAATTTACTATAGAGTGGGCTAAAACATTGTAACCCAAATTGTTTTAGGAATGTCAAAAAAACACCATGGAATGAAAAATGCTAAAAAATTTAAAATCACTTTAGAAAAAATTTACAATACTATTCTAAATGTTTGAAAATCAACTCTTTTTACAATGTCCAAAACACACTGCAGAACGCGAAA
This sequence comes from Maratus michaelseni, assembly GCA_963931845.1. Classification (NCBI taxonomy): domain Eukaryota; kingdom Metazoa; phylum Arthropoda; class Arachnida; order Araneae; family Salticidae; genus Maratus; species Maratus michaelseni. The sequence goes on along the minus strand of OZ007592.1, from coordinate 323,767,582 downwards.
AAAATAACAATCGCAGAAAATTTAAAAATCACTGTATGAATCCAAAGAAACTTTATGAATATGAATGAACACGTATTCTAATGAACTAATTTCCGAAAGAAGAGTGCCATTTTTCTTGTATGCTGTGCTGTTCTCTCTTCTTTTATTCTAGATAAATGCTACAAAAAGTATGTGCTGCATGAATTTCAGATTTTTAATTATTTTTCATATTATTTCTATTTACGACAATAACCAAGCTTGTTGGAAAGTAGTACAGCAAAAATTATCTGACTTTTCCCTGACCTACTCATATATTTTAAAATTTCCCTGATTTTTTGCCTCAATTTTCAAACTCCTTGACCTGTAGGAACCCTGATAGCTTTCATTTGGAATGACCCGGCCTGGAAATTTCAGCCCGTGCAGACTTTTAGTATAAAGTGCTTGTTATACTTTCAAGCAAAAAGGAATTAGTTTATTATATGGCAGTCAATTGCATTTGGGATTTTGTTAAGCATTCAGCCAGTTTTGGCCACATTATTATAAAAGGGTTAACTTCATGGAAGACTTTTGAAGGAAAAATTACCCAAATTTGACCCGAATTTTCATTTTTATACAAGGAAAACCCCGTACCTTGCACAGTCACAGCACCATATCATGTTAGTTTGGAGCAAGCAAGCATCAGCACAAGCTTCTTATTTTGTGGCCAGTATGCTAACCACTGGCCTAAGTGAAACCTCTTCGGGAGATAAATGACGAATCTTGATTTTAGACAAATATTCGTTATTTGGTATATCAATGCATTCCTGTTTGCAAGACAGGGGCCTTGGCGAGAGAAGGAAATTTGGCAACACTTTCAGGCAACCTATTCACTGTTTCATACACACGAGCAATTTTTTCAATATTTATGCATTTAAAATAAATAAGCCATTTATCTATTTTTATATACAAACAGAAGTACACTGTATATAAAAAAAAGTCCTTCCGGCCTGTACCGGGAGGAAAAGATAGCTTTCCTATATCTTCGTTTTAAAATTTTAGCTAATGTTACACGAAAACAGCAAGTTAAAATGCAAAGAAACATTTACAAAAGATTTGTTAATACTGAATTTGAATAAGAAATTCGCCAAATTATTGAGCAATAGCCAAATTGGCTTCATTTATGAAGACTTATTTTGGTCACCAAATGTCGCCAATTATGGCAAGAATTTGGCGCTAACGGATATGAATATATAGTTTTATGCGTATGATTGAGAAAATTATTACAACAATGAAAGAAAATAATTTGCGAGTAATCGCGTTAATGTGCTGTTTTGTTTCAAAATGTCAGCCACCCTAAAATTTCAAACTGCTCTATCTCAGCCATTTTTTAAGATAGAGGTAAACCAAAAAATGCTCTGGAATCCTTGTATCAAGGCCTAACACGCAATTAAAAAATAAATTTGAATTTTTAACTTTTTTGTATATTTATTTTAGTTTTAAATTTTTAAATGGCCGCCATCTTGAAACAAAATGGCAGACCAAGCTGGCCAACGAACTCGGTCGAGACATTGGTGAGCTTAATACACACAATTAGTTTCATCAAAATTGATTTATAAATACGAGCGTTATCGTATGACATAGGTCAGATATATAATATGGATATATATATATAAATCAACATTTGAACGGAGGGTGGTTTTGGGGTCTGGGGGTCATGATCGGTGAAAATATATTGAAATTTTCCAGAACTGCTTTCCTCCGAACGGCTGCAATAGGTAGCTTTATACTTTTTTGTATCGAAAGCTACCTAATAGTATGTACATATAAACAAAATGCTAAGTCAGGGGTCTATCCAAGGAAAATTTGGGGCCTATTTAGGACCCTTCACAAAAATCTATTTAATAAAAAGGGTTCCTTCACAAAAATCAATTTGATAAAATGGGCCCCTTCACAAAAATCAATTCCATAAAAAATTACTATTTATTAATTATTTTGTGATGTTTTAAAATGTGTAATTTGTAAACAAACAAGTTCACCAGAGAGGAAAATTTCAGCTAAAAGGATTAAAATAAGTTTTTGTTTAAAAAATGCTTGGTTCGAATTTGATTAACTGGATTTCAACTTTTGTTGCAAAATGTTACTTTTCACAAAAATATAATAAATTTCACAAAAATAACCTTTACTTTTCACAAAATGGGCGCCAAGAATAAAAACCTGCATCGACCCCTGTAAGTATATAGACAATTGGGACTTAAAACGGCCTATAGAGGCGCTGATTGCTGCCGTCGGTACAGGAGAATTGGCCCTTTAACTAATGCTAAAGTGCCATTGAAACCATTATTTACTGTAAACGCGTTTAAAAGTATTAGACATTTAAATTCGGATAATTTTTACTTCAACATATTAACACAGAACATAAATAGCACATGAAATCTGAAATTGTGCATAAAAATAATCATTATGAACAAATTAAAAATGCATGTAACGCAATGGGATTGCAAGGGATTTTCCTGAAGGGAGAAGTTATATCTTTTTTCCACCAGATGGCGTATTCGAGCGCTTGAATTCCCAATTCCATAAGAGTATCAACTTTATATAATTTTTATAAATTAAGTTAAAAAATATATTGAAATATATTCCAAGTTTTCAAATTAATGTTTTGGATTCAAAACATTTAGGTTATAGCTGAAAAATAAAATATTTGCAGTTGCGTACAAATAGTATTCTTGAAGAAAACTGTGAAAAGAATGTAATTGTTGTTTATTTTGTATTTTCTTAATAAATGAATGCATGTAGTAAAATATTTAATGGTTTACAAGTCTAAAAGCCATATACTTGATAATAATGAATGCAAAATAAACTAGGTAATCGTGCTCGATATGTTTTTGAAAAAGCTCTAAATTATAATTTTATATTGCTTATACATCATATTTAGGATATGTATTAGTTTAAAAACTGAATGGCTTCTTAAGTCACAAAAGTTTCCAGTTAAATACCAGGTTAGAGTCATGGTAGCAAAATTGTCATTCCATCACACAATAAGAAATTACTCAAAAATAAAAGAATAAGATAGTTTTTAAAAATGTTTCATATATTTTTTTTTTAATCTTTTAATCAATAACAGTCATGTGCAAACTAAAAAGTCAATTTTCATTTGAAAATAGCTTCAGGGTAATTGCTTTTACTTGATTCTACAACTCAAAAATGTCATTCCGTCACATATGGAATTGCCCATATACTATATACATATATAAACAAGCATAAAAGCACATTAGGGTTGTTTAAATAGCTGTTTATATCATTTGGCAGCAAATCTCACTTTCTGAAGCCTGAATTGTGCCAAGCTTTAAAAAAAATGCTAAGGTCCTCCACATAGTAGAAAAGTACCAATTTTTGTACATTAAAAAAAATATCAAAAATTATTTTGGATCTTTACCTGGAGATCTATTATTAGCAGATCGTGGTGATCTATTATTAGCTGATCGTGGTGATCCTCTAGAACGCTGGGATGCTCTTGAACGTGGAGAACTTCTTGTTCGAGGAGAATCTTGAGAACCTTTAGAACGTGGGCTTCTCATATTTCACAGAATAATACTTAAATGGCAGGTAACTACAATTAAATTTTTAAAATTAAGACAAATGACAAAATTTCAAGCATTTCAAACAAAAAAATTATGTGAATATATATATATATATACATTCAAACCTTTTTAAACTGCCACTCATTAAGATCTGACAACTGGGATATTTTAAAAAGGGAAACAGTACAAGTAAAAATAATTTTTAAATGTGAAGTATGGGAGCCTCTACTTTGTCCTTTTCTCAGGCTTCCACAGGGCTAGATCTGCCCCTGAACACATAGAGAACTATGTCAAAAGTTACACCAGGACTCAAAAATTCTAAAAATTTTAAGGTTCCCAGCTGAGAACCTACATGAAAAGTGTATGTTCCCAGAAAAAATTATGTGCTCAGTTTTTTAATAAATTTAGAGCTTAATGAATGAAGATATTGTGTCACATAGACACAGTTTTGAATAATAAACAAAAATTTTAGTTTTATGGTTTATCAATTAATGCTTTGACTGTTCTCTATCCAAAAGCACCCCCTCCCTCCCTTCATATTCTTATAGATGTATAACTTAAAAGGGAAATGTGGCATTACATTCGCCCACTAAGATTAAGCATTACATATTGCATTTACTAATTTCAGTTACAAAACGTATACAGTACAAATAATTAATATATATATATATATATACAATATTGAATTTTTAATTTGTCAGATTTACTACACATGGCAAAGATTCCAAATTTTTTTTTTTTTTTTTTTTCAATTTCAGTTATATTGCACAGAATTTGATGCATCATTATTAAAATTACATTTTATAATATATAAAAAGAATACTTTTCAAGTCGTCACATTTCAAAACTTATAAAAGTTTTTGGTACTTTTCGGTTAGCCGGGCGCCAGTGATGTATGTACATACATAAATATATATGTATATATATATAATATATATATATGTATGTATATATATACATGTATATATATCACTGGCGCCCGGCTAACCGAAAAGTACCAAGTTTTTATGATTTTATTCATCTTTCATATAATATCAAAAAGAAAATACTTAAAATAATATTTAAAAAAAAACAATTACATTACAAATAAGAAAAACATGAACTTACTGCCTGTAATGTTTGAATGGAGTATAATGGTAAATGTGTAGATTCAAATTAAAAAAATCTCGCAAGTTATTTAAATATCTTTATATATGAACTTATATCTTACAATACTGGTTAAATAGAATAACATGTTTAAGGCTTCCATCAGAAAACCTTAAAACCTTCAGGCTTTCCATCAGAAATTATTAAATCCAAAAACTTTTAATACATTTTATTTTAAACTTTGAAGAAAGATGTTTATTTTAAAATTTAAGGGTGATCATCACTTATATTTTCCTTATACTGCTAATGCTATATTTTTAACATCAGAATTGCGCATTTACTATTGAACCGATTTATTTAAAAAAAATTTTGGTGATAAATATGACTTATTTCTTTGAAACGACGCAAATTTCATAAGTGAGATGTAATTACCCTTTTTTTAATTTAAATTTTAAAATTTTTAATTTGTTTCCAATAGATTTCACCAGAGGGCACTACGGGTGCTGCAGATTTTCGGCATAGGTTACAAAACGATTGTTTCAGGCAGTTTTTATATATTTTCTTGTTAATTGTTGTCATTATCTTGTTATAAATTTAATAAGGGGTATTTTTTACACGATATTATATAAAAAATATCGTTCAACAAGCATTTTTGCCTTTGCTGCAGTAATTTCATTCCCAGCTGTCATGTCAGAAAGACAAATTTTTCCAAATTTTCAGCAACCCTAAAACACTTCCGTTGAGATTTCCGATATCACCTTTTTCTGTACGCTTGCCTTTGAAACTTTGAAAGGGAAGGGAACGGGAGGAGGGGGGAGGGGGTTACATTTGTGGTCATTTGCTTTTCTCTCTGTAAAAGGAAATTTGTCTGCTTTGTAGAAAGCATTTATTGAATCTGGGAAAGGGAACTGTTGGTTGACCCCTGACCTCCTGACCCACTCTCTATGTTCTGAAGGTTTCAGATTTTCAGTATAACTAGGTTTGCGAAGGGATATCTTCAAAATGGGTAACTTTCTGTTAGCGAAAGTTTTACTTTCTAAAAATAAAGTGAAGCAGGCGATATTTGTTTCTTTGATTTTTCCCTTCAAATACATTCGTTGTATAACTTTTCCCTTTAAAAAAATAGTTTTCATTCTTGTTACCTTTAGTTGACATTGCATTAGATGTACACAATTTTTAATTGAAAGAAATTAATGTACATTTTTGTGTGAAAGAGAATTTAACGTCTAAACAATGTAAATTGCGCCCAATGTAAATTCGACACACATAAGTAAGCCGAATACCAAATATTTGGTCGGCTGAATACTCCAATGTTCCAGGGTTAAAATATTAAAAGGTTAAATATTAAAATCGCTTTATCTCATATTTAATACAAATGCTGCCTCAATTTTAATTTTTTCTCTAACTTTTAACTTTATTCCTATTTTTATGAACATTACTTTCTCACAAGTAAACTTCACACTAAAAAGAGAAAGGAAAAAAATCTATTTCGAATTATTAAATAAGATTATAATTTTAATACTTGTAAATAACATTGGCTTTCTCTGTGAATTAAAATAAATTAATACAAATTTCGTTTCTACCACTTTTCGTAATATCATATTTCAGATAAAGCAGTGTAAGTCTGATAAAAATATCGTAACAATATCTTTACTATAATTAAAGTTGGGGAAAAAATTCAAGTTCGGCTTGAAGTGAAATACTCTGTATTTGAATAAATGGATTAGAAC